>OU342505.1:13848411-14159938 GCA_910589525.2 Ennomos quercinarius | reverse complement strand
CACAGAGTACCTTTTTATAAACGGAAATAGAGGCATGTTTCCGCTGTGCTACAGGGAAATTTAAAAAAGGCGAAGAAACTAATGCCATCTATTCGGGGATTTTGACGTTTAGTTTCTCTACGCTAGTGTGGGTACACATATACGTATACACCTACATACATAAAATATTAAATACCTATAGCATAGGTTCTAGATAAAAGGGAAATTTTGAATATGAATTATTGTATCATACTTATTCAAATTCTCATTATTGAATGACTAAGCATATTATGAACATCAATAAGAATCGCAATAAGTTAACGATACATATTTCATATTCTGCAAATTAAACATTCATTATGAAACTTCATATTCAATTATTTATTTCTTTAAATAAACTAGGTAGGATAATAATACCAACTTCACATCGCGGTGTAAGATCCAGATAAACGTATCTACATTTTTTCAATTTTACGGGAGAGTTAAAAAAGTATTTCACTTCTTTGAACTTTGAAGTGTTATATAACGGATAATACATATTTGACGAATGAAAAAGTATACAGAAATTTACTCATACCATTAGAGAATAACATTAAACATAAAAAAATATTTTGCGCTATTATTATAGAAACTATTTATAATTATTTACGAATTAGTTCACATACGTCGTTCTGGTCTTCCAATACCCACTCTAA
The DNA here is from genome assembly GCA_910589525.2 of Ennomos quercinarius. NCBI lineage: Eukaryota > Metazoa > Arthropoda > Insecta > Lepidoptera > Geometridae > Ennomos > Ennomos quercinarius. The sequence goes on along the minus strand of OU342505.1, from coordinate 14,159,264 downwards.
ATTATGAAATTTAAGTGCCTAAAAAGACGTTAACGGCATACTTTAATGTGGTTCGTTCATAAAGTTAACATTTACATGGAATATTGCAGCGCCAGAATAACGTATAAGCTTAGTACGTTATTATGGCTCGCTTAAAATCGTCAACCAAGCAGTAGTTTAAGATTCAAATAAAGACTTATTGCTTATACGTTCTTTTTGCATTACCTAATATCAACTAATTTAAAAGTTTTTTTACTGGTATTCAACTTACGTTCTTCTAGTTCAATGAAAAAAATTTCTTACACCGCGACATGATCCTCAGTAATCCTGTCTATGGCTAATCCAGCACCTTCTATAATGCGACATGTCTATTATTGGTGGGTGGCACTTCATATCGCTTTTTTGTATACCTACGCGTTTTTTATATTCGGTTAAGTATGTTTTATATTAGTTTAGAAGTCTGAATAACACGAACACATCGTGAACAGCGAATACGTACTTAGGGCAAACATCCAAGAAGTTTAAGATTCAAGTCCGTCGCTGTCGCGCCACTGTACTCTTTGCCAAGCAAGCCAAGCAACTACAAAATCTACTAAACGAACTTATTCTGTATATTCGCAATCCTTTGGTATGTGACCAAAAACCGATAACCAGGCGGATATACGTGTGTTCATGTATTTGCGTATTTGTCTTATTCGTCAAAAATAGGCAATATAGGCGAATAAGTACCTACTTATAGTAAGAAAACTTATGTAAGTAAAGCTGTTGGTCGTCCTTACCAACGAGTACCTATATAGTCACTGCGTTCTAGTCCTAACAAAAAATGAATAAATAAATAACTTCACATGGTCGTTTTTGGACAAATAAGACGAATACGTGAACACGAACAGTGATGTGAAGCGCCACAATAACAGTATGTACATACAAAGCACATTTTTGTAGGTATATGGTCTGTCATCATTAAAATTACAATTTTTTGCAAGTGCTATAGGGAATGAGACAACACAATGGAGTTTACTATGAAGTTAATGTTATTACACTTTAATAAATCCCACTGTGTTGTTTATTTCACATATCTCATAATACTTAGGTACTTAGTACCTACATATAAGCAGGATTGATATTATCACTTTTATAAGTAGGTAGGTATGTAATTTGTTGGATTACAAGATACTCCTTTCCAAAAAGTTGCGGACTACAATGGTCGTGACTACTCTATAGTCCGACAAATTCGATCATCCGACACCGCCTTGCAAAACGTTTGTTTATTACCGCGGGTCTAGTGTAGGTACTAAGTTACCGAATGCTACTAGCTAAACTAGCTTACACTAGGTACCTACCTACTACAAAATAGAGATGCATAAAACTTTGCTCTCGAGTAGCACATCATACAACTTTTCACCTCAAGGTACTTACATACTTACAAAATAACTAAATGTATAATTTTTCTATCATTGGTAGGCTAGCATTAAAGATCACTGTTGTTTTCACTTGTAAACAGTCATGAGCACCTAAAGGTCTAGGTCTAGGTAATTTACCATTATTAACATAAGTTAAGTAAACACATAACATTAAATTACCACAGGTGATAACTATATAATAAGTAAGGTATATAATACTATCGGAACATTTATGCATTCTCGCCAAAAGTGTGACTAAGATTTAAAACAAACAACGAAAAATAATATTTTTGTGTTCTCTCCAAAACTCCATATAAGCAGTAACAGTAACCAACACACGGATCAAATCAGATTTGCACTGGGTGCACCCTTTCAATACGTTTTTTTTTGTCTTTTTAATTAAATATCCACTGACATATTGCAATCCTCCTATTTGACGGTGATCATTTTTGTGTTCAAGGGGCGTGATTAATATATCGGTATATTATCCATTTCACAAGCCGGCTGCGGTGCTTGACACTCACTTGATGTGACGATGAGCGCATTCAATACTACACACGTATCCTGCTCACAATTGGCTCCAGGGGCATGGACACTAGACAGGCTGTTCACTAGCAACGCGGTAAACGTTAACTCGGACCTTTCTGGTGTAAGGTTAACACTCTGGGAGCCATGACTCCTAACAGAACCGAATAAGTTTTCCAGTGGGTCTTGATTTAAATGCCGCAACCAGACCGATGTGACACCATAGTCTTCTTTCACATTTTTTAGTAATGCTTCAATGCCTTCCGGTGTCCATACCCAGTTTTTTTAAAGTCGGAACATTTTCAGCCTCTCCGGTAACACGGTTTACAAATTTCATATTTTTTAATTGTTCTTTTGATTAAACAAATACCAGGTGATGCGGAGAGTTAGGCGTAGCTGGTCTCAACAGTGGCTTCCCGTGTCGATTTCTCTTCTCATAGCTGCCGTTAACTGAATTAAACAGTTTATCAAAGAAGAGTAGAGCATCAGCAGTGTCCTTACATGACTCCGGACGAATGTCTTTATCTGTTAAAGAAATACACAATTAATTATTGTTATTATTTTTCATTTGTTGATTTAGCTCGAAATATACGAATATATTTCGGTATTGTGAAGAGCACGGGCCTAGGCCAGGTGAACTTCATTCTCTACCACGGGTTGGTTAATAGCAAGATCTTCAATCAGAAATTTGCAAACAATGAGACATGTGTTTAATATTGTCGCTTTTTACATGGTCATGTAGGTGTTTAAGTTTTCTTACACATCTATGATTTTTAGGGACTGTAGTAAATGTTTAGGTATAACTCCTGTAGGTCTAGTTTAGTTTAGTACATACATGTTATTTAAGTTTTTACATCCAATAAACTCCTGTACTAGACTAAAAAAATAAATAAATAAATAGACAGTACTATTATTATATGTATATTAAATTGTATAAGTATTAGGCATGGAAATGATTGCTACTTTAAAATCATTGTCATTTCATCATATGATTTATTTTAGTCCCTGTGATTTCACCTGTGATTTTTCATATGCCTAATGAATTTATGATCAATGGCGATTGGCTGTGCTTTATGAAATGGAACAGAGATGTGATTAAGGAGCAACCTAGTGAAGTTGCGACCTGCTACAAATGATTACTAAGCAATCTAACGCTACTCTCTTTTGATGGTACTATTGATGAGATTTTTTGTACATCAGGGAGCCGATGGATGCAGGAGGCGAGCAGCCACTCAAAGTGGCACTCTTTGGGGGAGGCAAAGGGTTCAGCAAGGGGCTTCAGGCTGTTGATGGTCATGATGATGATGATGATGAACTAAAAATCATCATTTTTGTGCATCAGGGAGCCGATGATGCAACAGGCGAGCAGCCACTCAAAGTGGCACTCTGCCTATGTTCAGCAGTAGACATCTTCAGGCTGTTGATGGTAATGATGATGATGACAAATCACATATAGGTCTCAGTTTGTTTACTGAAGCATAAATAAAATTATGTTTTGATATTCACAGCTTATGCTACTCTCGTATTATGAAATCCGAAGCCACAATTCAATTAAGTGTGATTATCGCACTGTGATTTATAGCAGTGTCTGACAAAAAGTAGCAGAGTGATTTATGATACACAAAATCATATGATTTTTCACCTGCTCCTTGTGATTTGATCCATGCCTAATAAGTATGTGTAATTTTAATTACTAGCTTCAGTCGCTACTCTATCGCCATCCAATATTGTCATTGAGAGATAGTGTTGCTTTATATCACTGATAGAATATTTAGAATCAGATCTGTAGTTCCAGATGTTTATCATCATCATCATCATCACCATCATCATCATGCCTGAAGATGGCAAACTTTATCTCTATATAGTACTAGCTTAACGCCCGCGGCTTCGCCCGCGTAGTTATTGGAAGAAAAAGGTGTAAACAGAGATAATTGAGCCTATAAATAGGATGACGGAGACTACTTGCTCTCGCAAGCTGCTGCGTACTAATACTAATAGCCCACAGGGACCATTCCTTTTTCCGAGGTGGAAAATATTTCGATTGTTAGTACATGCTAGAGCCTATCGTGTTACTATACTATTTAATCCAAATTAGTTGAATAATAATTATCATGAAGTTAAGTGATATTGCAATCCCACAGAAACCATTCATTTTTCGGGATAGAAAATATTAAATTTGTTACATCCTTTTTTTTACTTACATTAGCTCGACGTGTTCCTATTTTACTGTTTTCTCTCTGTTGTTTATTGTACAATTAGTAAATTTTTTGTCAAAAGGTTGTGCCTTATACCCTTTATTAAATGTGGGGGGTCATACAAGGGTATAATTTTTTGCTCGACGATTATGAACATGTTACCTCTTGGTTCTTGACCCTGCCGCAAAACCACCTCTTGCTTCTTGGGTAAGTAGTTTTATGCACTGCACATTATTGGTGCCCTGATCACACACTGTAGCAACCACAATTAAACCGGCCACTTGTAGTTCAGAGATAACCATTTTCAACTGATTTGCAAGTTCTGGTCCTTTGGTTGCGGCTTGGGAAAATGTGTAAGCCACTGGCTGCTTATAATTTCTTATGAGCCCTTGCACCATAAAGACTTGTTAAGCATGTTCTGCAAATTCAGGGTCAATAGCTTGACCATTACTGACAAAACCAATTACTGTATCTTTTCTTTCATTATAGGTCACATTGGGCTTCAGTGACATCTCATCAAATAAAACCACACACAATCGGTCCTCTACTTTCATTTTCTCGGTCATTTCTTTTATTTGTTTTAATATGTTTGCATTTATACCAGGCTTGATGGCTGCTTTAGTTATTAATTTTAACAGAGTTTGGGGTGCTGGCAAGATGAATATTTTCCTGAGTAAACGGTACCTCTTTGGGCTTTGCTTCAGCATTGGTAAGGCCTAAAATTTTCGGTCGTAGATCTTCTGCCTTAGTTTTTCTTTTTAGATTCCTGGAACTGCATTAGGGTCAAAAGTTTTGCAGCACTAGATAAATTATCCACTGTTTTCAAAAAAGACTGGATTTGTGGATAATTTCTGCAACATCTTAATTTTGATTGCCTGCTTTTTATTTTTATTGTGGCATTTACTGAGCTTGACCCTAACTTGCAAAAGCTTTTTATATATACTATGTTCAGATTGTGTTGCCGGAACACATCTTCGAAGCTTGTGGGCAACCATTTTTGTTGCTTTCATTTTCCCTGAACCTGAAATGAACAAGACAGGAGTTACTAAACATAGTTAATAAAAGGAAAACAATGAAATCTAAACTGACTGACTAGTTTAGTAGTTTAGAAGTTAGGAGGGAACAGATGAACATTCATACATACAGGTCAAAAACATAACCCTTCGTTTTTCTTCGCTATAGTCACGTTAAAACATTATAGACTCACTTGTTCTTTTTGAAGCAGTCATATTTTATAATTCATCAACATCATCATCATCAACAGCCTGAAGACGTCCACTGCTAAACATAGACCTCCACCACAGAGCATCATTTTGAGTCTTGCCTCCTGCATCCATCGGCTCCCTGCGGTTTTGACTATAAGTTGATCCACCCAATACCTAAGCCTACGCTGCGTCTTCCAGTATGTGGTTGTCACTCGACAACCTTTCTCCCGCATCGGTTGTTAGTTCTACGAATGATCTACTTACATACATACCAAATATCCCAGTCAAGTAGGTATATCTATAGGTGGAACATGGGTATTAGACATGATTTTCGTTAGGAGGCTCTACTGAGGTTGTTGAGCATAAATTGGTGGTTTATAATTGCTAAAATGAAATAAAATTACCAAGGTTATCTACGATTTGAACATCTGGTGCATGACTCTGGTATAGTTGTTGATGTTGTTCAGTCGCAGGATGTGAATAACCGGCTGTTGCAGGATCTGAAATTACAATTTGATTAGTATTGCAGTAGCAAGGCCAGACAAATGTAAGCTCCAAAATACTCAACAAGTAGTTCTGTGAATAGTAGACCTCGCGAGCATGAAATATATTACCTATCTAAAATTATTATGTTATTATGAACGGCGGCTGAAATGTAGGCACTTTTTCTATTCAATTGTAATATTAATAATTAACATCGACAATAATTTAACAAAAGAACAACAACGAAAATCGAAAAGAAACCGCTATTCTTCTGTTTAGTTTACAATAATAACAAGGAACGAGACCGAGTGAACGTAAACAAAACCACTATGTGGTACCCAGAGTAAGTAGGGATGTTCCGATAATATATTTTTTCTTTAAAAGTATAGTATGGCGTAACTTTATATCAAGCAGCCTAATAAGGTGATCCTTTAATGTATATTTAGGGCTAAAACAGCCCCATTTTTAATTTAAGCAGGATTGAATCGAATATAAATTTAATTCAAAGTGTTCAATACAGTTAATACACACAAACACACCCCTACATACACCCACACACACAGTACAGTTAAGGTAGTTGTCATACTTAATAAAAATAATTAAATAAACTAAAAAACGAATCATTCTCGCGATACCTACTCGGTATCGGAAACAAAGTACTTGTATCGAATATTATCAAATAAAATATCCTAAACGCATCCTCAGTGTTCGAATGTCTGATTCTTCACGCCAAAGCACTTGGAAATGTAGTTCAGTCAAAGAAACAACCAAACTTTGCTGCATTGAGGTAAAATTTGTTTATTTTTTTCGGTTTTGATATATTAAAAAAATGTTCAATATCTTTTTTGTTTTATGTAAACGAATGACGTGACGAGCTAGTCGTTCGCCTGGTGTTAAGCGACACGGCCACCCATAATAGATTCCAGTGTCACTCGGAACTTTAAACCAATGTTACACGTGACACCACGCACTGCGCACGCCATCCTGATCACAGTCTAAAAAAGATTTTTAGACTGTGAAATCAGTTCGTAAAGTCTCATTTGCCCAGTAATTTCACTAGCTACAATGCCCTTCAAACCGGAACACAGTAGTGCTTGCACACTACTGCTTGGCGGGTAGGTATCGATACTTTTAGGGTATTCATATGAGTAATATCGAATCATGATTTGAGTACTACTCATATGAGTAGGTATACATTGGTGGTATCGGAACACCCCTAAGAGTAAGTAGTGCGTAATCAATAACCATAGACTATACAAACTTTTGACACTTGAATGAACGATATCAACGAAGGTATTCATTTAAAAATATTATAAATTTTAAAGTGAATTGGAACGTTACATATTGAATGTGGGTTGGATAAACGTTTTTATTTTATGCCCCATAAAATTAATAAAATGGACGTGTAAAATCGGTAAAATGAACTAAAAATATCCTAAAATAGAACGAAAATAAAACCGTTCAACAAAGTTTCCGATCGTAAGGAATAAAAATAATGTTATGTTATAAAGCGGACTGTAGTTTATTGTAGACATAAATACGAATGAAAACGAGTAAAAGATTGTCGAAAAAACTCAAAGAAGTATATGTACCATGGCCGTAGGCAAGGAAACCGGAAACCCCCCCTGGTTTCCGAAATCAGCGCCGGTCCAAGAGTAGAGCAAGAATGTATGAATTACCAAAGGGTATTTTCTGATATACAATACGGCAAATATGAAATTCTTTGCGCTCGCTTCGCTCGCGCTTTTAGTATATACACTTGGGTATGGTAGATGTATGGAGAACTGATAAAATTAGTAGGTATAAAATCTATCTTACCACACAAGATTTCATAAAGAGTATCATATAATTATGGTAATGAAGCTGAACTCCCCTCCCGAAGAGAATTCCTGGCTACGGCCCTGGTATGTACTACGTACTAGAAGTCTTTGAAAAAACTCACCAAATCAGCTTGTGCTTGGAATTTCACCTAACACCTATGGGGGCAAGTAGAATTGAAGTACTTCGGCCTTTTTCAACACTTCCCTTTTCCTTACCACAGGATTGGCGCTGAAGCTGGGGTTAGATCTTGCGATTAACGATAGAATTCCACGGGAACACCCGCGGAGTGACAAATTATGATATCGAGACGGTTGACCAACAACATAATTATGACAAAAAATTCAAAAATTTTCGCGGGAATAAAAGTTTAAACTTTAAACTATTTTTTTTGAGCTGTGGATATACTAGTCCTTTAGCCATGTCCTATTGAGTTCATTTCTTGGTTCACTTGTTCTTGGCTTTTGTTCACTGTTCAGTACCTCATTTGTTGTTTTGACATAGTAACTTTAAACTATTTTGCAAAGCGTGACTACTCTAAATTCAATACCAATAATGAACATGTATATTAGGGGTCGGCCATTAATCCCGTGATGATTTTTTCAGGAGGACGTTTTAATTTGATTTGATTTTGATTTGATTTGATTTGAAATTGTTTACCACCACCTCCTCCCTGGGTGATACATGGTACATGATACACTAACCTCTCCCCCTAGCCAAACTCATGTGTGTTTTTGCACAGTATATTTTACGGGCAATATAGTTTCCTGGTTACGGCACGGGCTCGAATCACGCTCCGCGTTTGGTTTAGAAATCACGCGTTCAACAAAAAAATTAACACACGTCTTCTTCTTCTTCTTCTTCATACTTCTTAATACACGTGATATTTCACTACAACCTGGCGATGTTTCATGATTTTTTCCGAAACTTATCCCCTCCTTTTCCTATCTCACGTGATTTATGGACGATCCCGTACAAGGTTTTATAAATAAAAATGTATGAAAGCGTGAAGTAAAATGACATCACTAACCTGGCATGTACAAAGTTGGCATGGCAATGTTGCTGATTCTATTATTTCGGCACAGATACTCCTGTTTGAAATGTATACATGCGGCATACACGACGGTATTTAAAAATATCATCATTTGTCAGTCCCAGTATATCACCACCAATAGTCTTGATCCACAAATTAAACAATGTTAACTCCTTTGAAGGATTGGGAAATTTGTGCAAACTTACAGAAGAACCTGAAAGAAAAATATCCCACAGCTTTATAAATTCAACCGTTTGTGTGATTATTTCTTGTTTGAATATCTCTGTAAAAAGGTTTATGTGGGCTCGCGAGGTCTACCGTTTGAACTATTATACCCATACAAAAATTTGACTATATTATGAAACAGGAATTTGGTAGGCCATAGAATAGGACATATGGCTAATCTATGTTGCGCAAGCAAAGACATGATTGGTTTTAGCTTAGTTCGATTACACCCAGATATGTAGGTATAATATATCCTCGTACTAACCTGAGCTATTTTTTATATATCCGGGGACACAACATTTTGCATTAGACATGGTGAATAGAATATAATATTTCCACAACACTATCACCAGTCGACACTTACATAAATGAATCCTGTCTCTAGCGTTTGTCTTGTATCGTTTCGAATAAAAATCAACACTACCTGAGGAGCTATGCTCAACTCAACGGACTTATGTAATAAAAGTTAAATGAAACCAAATAAAAGCCACAAAACAACAATCCGCGAAAATCTTCTCCAAAAAATCAAACTTTTTTTTTTTTTAATTTTTTTTTTTTAATTAGTTCTTGACCTGGATACAAAGTCCTTCAGTCGCAATATTAAAAAGTCTACAAAGTCTGCATTATAAGATATTATATTTTACTTAGTCATAGTCACAGTCCAGTCCAAGTCAGGTAGTCATAGTCCAGTCAAAGTCATGCCCCAGTAAAGTGGTGGCAGCTTTACTAGAGGCTTCCATGGAGTTTTGGAAGCAACACGAAAAACCACGTTTCACCACATTATATCACTTGCCAACACTCATGCTCGTAATTCAGCACTTAATGCGTAAAACACCACCAATTTTAAACATTAACACTGGAAAAAACACAAATTTTGAAAAATAATACAATGCAACGACGTGAACTTTTTCGTGTTCCCGCCAAAAATCCAAAAATCCAAAAATCAAACTTGGCGGGTGATATTGCCAGAGCGCGTTCATAAAAAGTTACGCATAAGGTCAAAATTTACCATTTTGATAGCCAAAGTAACGATTTAATTACTTTTGTTTAAAGTTATAAATTAAAAGGAAACACTGATATTGTGCGCCTGTGTATGGAAAGGCGCCTAACGCAGTGCACAGGAAACTACCAGCTGGTATAATAATAAAAAGCGAGGCTTTGTAAAGACACTTTATATATCGACCATGACGTAGAAGCTAAAAGCAACCAGTAACCATAGCAATACATAACAACCGCATCAAAGACAAACGTTCTACAAGTAGATACTTCACGCCCTCTCCTAATTTCATAAATTATATAAACTAAACCACTTAATTAACTCCTAATTATTAGGTGGGCAACTTCCTACGTTACAAAGAGATTTACAAAATAACTTAACATCTCTTTGACATATCTACAAGACATCTTTGACATAATTCGGTTGACATGTCATTTATTAAAGAATCATCTTTTTGACATAATGTCAACCACTCACTTTATCAGCAAACCTACTATAGTCATGTATTGCCCTTACAATTTTATTTTTATGAAACTCAAACTTATTTTTAGACAACGGTTTCGTAAACACATCCGCAATTTGCATGGCAGTTGGACAAAACTCAATAATAAAATCCTCGTTAAGATATAACTCGTGAATGTAATGAAATCTAACATCAATATGCTTCGAACGTTTGTTAAAAACTCCCGTTTTAATTAACTGGATAGCACTTTGATTATCTACTTTTAACACAACATTCACTTCAATACTGAGGTCCAACAACAGCGATTTTAAAAAAATTGTTTCTTTACAACACTCTGCTGCTGAAATAAATTCTGCTTCAGTTGAAGACAAAGCCACAAAAGGTTGTCTTCTTGAGGCCCACGAAATTGGTCCATCACCTAGTGTGACTAAGTACCCTGATGTACTCCTCCGAGTCTTGAGATCCCCTGCGTAATCAGAGTCACTGTATGACTTGAGACAAACATTGTCCTTTAGTTTGTAGAACAAACCCTCGCTCAAAGTTCCAGCTAAATACTTAAAAATCCTTTTAACAGCCGTAATATGCCGCTGTTCTGGCTCTTCCATATTTCTGGCAGCAACGCCTACAGCATATGCTATGTCTGGTCTTGTCCTAGTCAAATATAATAGACTTCCCACAGCCTCTCTGTAAGGAAACTTTGATTCTTTCCCACAATGTGTTTCTTCTATGCTGTCTGCTAAGCAAGGTGTTTCTACTGGCTTGCAACATTGCATGTTATACTTTTCCAATATAGACTTTGTATACGCAGTTTGAGTCAAATATATCCCTTCAGTCTTTTGTACAATTTCCATACCCAAATATGTTTTTGGTTCTTCACAAATTTTGATCTCAAACCTTCGGTTTAATTCTTCCAATATCCTTTTAATTTCTTCGCTTTTCTCCCCTATCATCAATCCATCATCAACATAAATCGCTAGTATGACCGATGATTCCACATTCTTGAAAACACAAGGTTCATTTCTGGTTTGCACAAACCCAAGCTCTTTCATAGTCATTAGAAATTTTTCATTCCATCTTCTGGGCGATTGTCTTAATCCATATAAGGACTTCTTCAGCTTACAAATCTTATTACTGTCATCTCCCAACCTTAAACCTGATGGTAATTTCATATACATAGTTTCATTTTCTTTTAATTCCCCATGAAGAAACGCAGTTTTAACATCAAAAGTCATTATTTTATAAATTTTCGCTGCAGCTATCGCAAATAACGTTCTAATAGCTGACATACTTGCTACTGGACTAAATATTTCATCATAGTCTATGTCACGCTGTTCATTTCCTCTCACAACTAAACGAGCTTTATATGTCCCATTGTCTTTTATACGAAAAACCCATCTGTTTGTTAATATTTTATGACCCTTGGCTTCCTCTTTATCAACCAATTCCCATACATGGTTTTCGCGTATTGACATCATTTCTTCATCAATTGCTTGTTTCCATTTATTTCTATCGTGCGATTTCATTGCTTCTTCATAAGTAAGTAACAAGTAATCCTTAAACTTTTTTGGAACCTTTAGTATCCTTTTTCCTCTCCCCAGTTCTTCTTCTTGACTTTCTGTGTCAGTACTTTTTGCGCTTTCATAATCATCTATTTCCTCTTCTACACTATCTTGTACAGCTTCAGGTATAGTATTTTCGCTTTCTGTTTCTGTATTTTTTCCCTCTCCTATTATTTCACAAATAATATCTTCTTTTTCTAGATTCATAGTAACTGTACAATCACCTTTCTGATTCGCTAAATCGTTAATTTTCTCCTTTCCCGTGAATATAACATCTCTTTTGATGACTACGATCTTTTTCTTTTTTAGGTATACTCTGTAACCTTTAGTGCTATCTCCATATCCCATAAATAATCCTAGCTCTCCTTTGGTATCCCATTTCCTACGTAATTGATCAGGTACATGCACATAGCATTCACTACCAAACACTTTCAATTGAGATAATCCTTCAAATTCCTTACCAGTCCAGAGTCGAAATGGTGACATTCCGTCTACTGTGCTTGTACCAGTACGGTTAAGCACATATACAGCATTCGCAACAGCCTCAGCCCAAAAATCTTTCGATAAAGATGTTGCCTGCAGCATTGTCCTTGCTGCCTCTGTAACTGTTCGCATCTCTCTCTCAATTTTACCATTTTGTTGTGGTGTATAGCTTACCGTAGTTTCATGTTATACCTTTCTCATCAAAATAATGTTTTAACTTCAGAAACTCAGTCCCTCCGTCTGTTCGTATCTTGCTCACGGTCTGTCCAGTCTCCCTTTCCGCTAATGCTATAAAATTACGCACTTTTTGACAAACCTCAACCTTTTCTTTCACGAAGCAAACAGTTCTGTAATGTGAGTAATCATCTTTGATTAACAAATAATAGCGAGCTCCCCCTAAGGATTTTTCCTCCATAGGACCACACAGGTCAATGTGAACTAGTTCCAGTGGTCTACTTGTTTTTGTTGAACTTCTTTCGAAAGAAAACTTATGCTGCTTGCCCTTAATACAGTCTACACAAATATTATCTTTGTGATCAGTATACTTGATGTTTTGAGAGTCCAGTAATTTACGCACGTGACTGAAATGTTGATGCGCGAGCACCTCATGCCAATCTTTCAGTGTTGTGGCTTTGACCCCTACAAAAGCAGTATTTTTACTTACTAACCTGAACCTCATGTTGAACAGTTTACCTACTCTCAGTGCATATGCTGCAACTGAACCATCCTGTTTTAAAAAATAACATTTGTTGTTGTTGGACATCAGCATGTAATTCCGATCTAGAGCACATGAAACTGAAAATAAGTTAAATTTAATTTCTGGCACATACAATACGTTATTCAATGATGTTTTATTCCAGTTCTTACCATTATGCGCTTCTAACTCAATATTTCCGTGACCTTTAGCTGAAATAGTCTTACCATCACCTAAAGTAATAAGCCTAGGTACATCAAATTCAACATAATTTAAAAACAGGTCTCTGTTCTTACAAATATGTTCAGTAGCTCCACTATCCATTACCCAGTCGTCACTCTCACACGAACCGATCAATGCATTAGCCAAGAAAGCATTATTACTCTTCGACTGCTCCTTGTTTATTCTGAATTTACATTGCTGTATATAATGTCCAGGTTTTTTGCAAAAATAACACAACCTCTCATTATTATTTTGTTGTTCATTTCGACCAGAATTCTTTCTGTAGTTATTTCTCTGCTTAGCTACAAAAGCCGCCGACCCTGACTGTACTGGTGTATCTTTCCTGTTGCTCAGTCTTTCCTCTTCCATCAGTAATCTAGCTGTCAGGTCATTTATGTTTTGTTTCTCTTCATCGACTGATTCCCAAGCACTCACAAAATGTTTAAACTCTTCTGGAAGTGACATCAGAATTTTCGTCAACAGCATTTTATCATCAATATTCTGTCCGAGCTCTAGTAACTTGCTACGTATATCTTGTAGTTTTGAAATATGTTCAGCCATCGTACCTCCTGCATACTCGTAACTAAAGAACTTTTGCTGAAGCATATGAATGCTAGCTGTTGACTTCAACTCGTACACGCTGTGTAATTTGCTCCAAATTTCGCATGCCGAGTTACAATTAACTACATGTACCATCACGCTCTCTGACATACGAGTCACTAAGACTGATTGAGCTTTAGCATCTTTTTCTAACCATTTTGTAAGTGTGGTGTCATTTTCCTTCGGCTTCTTTATCGTCCCGCATGTAACCTCTAACAATCCCAAGCTGTTTAAAATTATCCTTACTTGGAACTTCTAAATATTCCAATTCTGTGACCCTTCTAGACGTAGTACATTCGTGGCACCGACCGAAAAATTCGTTGACTCCATTCTGCGAAAAGAAGGTATGGGAGCAGGCCCATAACCTGTGCGCCTGTGTATGGAAAGGCGCCTAACGCAGTGCACAGGAAACTACCAGCTGGTATAATAATAAAAAGCGAGGCTTTGTAAAGACACTTTATATATCGACCATGACGTAGAAGCTAAAAGCAACCAGTAACCATAGCAATACATAACAACCGCATCAAAGACAAACGTTCTACAAGTAGATACTTCACAGATATGCACGAACACAGCGGGCGGGGAAAATATTGTATTTGCCGTACATAGAATTAAAAAAAAAACAGGAAGGAATTTTGATTGACATCGTACTGACGTACAGCAATGGCGGACACGTAAATATGTGTGACTGATTAAAGAATTGCCATGTGAAGAAAATTACCCGAAACCGACAAAAAAAGATCTGACGTTGGTGTGACTTTTGGTATGACTAAAAAGCTACGCGAGCTTGTAACAGAGTAGTCAAAATTTAATGGCTTATGTCATTTTATTTTTCATCCCTCAGGGCTAGTCCTATTTGAATTTGTAAAAAACTATTACGACATAGGTACATTATAATATATTATCCTTTTACACGCTACTAATGCTATATTTGCTCCGTTTCAATATGAAAACGGAACCCGTATAGGATTATTTTGTTGTATGCCTGTCTGTCCATATTAGATGCAACTTAAAGGGTACCTACCTACTTTGCGTTGACCTAGAGCTGGTGTGCATTATTTATCGTATAGGCTTAGAGTCAGATGTTTCCAAAAGATTACTAAGTTTTTGTGATGATGTGTGCGGATGTGAGCCTTCCAAAATCCGCATCCGCATTCACATCCGCGGATGTGAAAAAATCGGCATCCGCAACATCCCTGCTTCGTATGATGTAAGTGTGTGCGTGTCCGCTCGTACTTATTAGCGTTCCGACTTCCTAAGGGTACCTCGGTTCGGGATCAATTGGGACTCCGTCCTTCTTTTTTTATTAGGTCCATGTTGCCGTATTATATTTCAGAAATTGCGTAAGTACTATCTACTGTATTACAGTACATGAGCAAAAATGTCCCAAGTTTGACTTGTCTATCTACATAAAAACCACTTGTTACTGTGGAGCCTATAATAGCGTCCACCAAAACATGAAGTTAATATTACATTCATTCATGTTTATAAATTCTATACGGAATACCACGGGCCCATAACGGCAATCATTGCATTCCTAGCTGTTCTACGGCAAACATAATCCTATAGACCCGTAGTAATGGGCAAAATAGAGTCTAACAACTTTAAAACGAAGAAAGGAATGAAGAAATTAGGATTTCATAAGTCTTCCGTAAAGCACACGTCCCTGCCAATTTCTTCAGCAAGTAAGTGCCAGTATGCGCTTTTAAAAAACTAACTAATTTACAATAACTTATTCGACCAGGAAGGAAAAGTAACCATGAGGAGTCAAAAGTAACGAAAAACGTTACCAAAGTAAGGATTTGGCAATGCACCCGGGGTCGGCCATGACGACGTTGACAATTTGTGACAATTTGGATTGATGCGTGTCAAATCTGTAAATTGGTGAACAGAGCCATCTAATCCGGAGTTTAGCAGAGTTGTAGAGTTTGTTTGTGTGCGCACGCACACAAACAAATATTCATTACTCATCCGACATTTTGAAGATTGTAGACCCTGAACGCAGCGTTGATGTTGTGAGCAGTTTTTGCCGCGTTAGTTCCGCATTGGAACTCGTATTCAAAAATGACTGATTTTCGAAGTATCCATCTAAAAAAACAATTGAAAGTGGAAAATCGAATGTTACAAATTAAAAAAAAAGAACCTCGTAGGTGTCATGTGAAAAAAGTTTCACACGAAAATCGCACGTAGGGTTTATATCAATTCAAAGTATCTATTACCGCAACGGCCAATGAGCCGTTTTATTAAAAAAAAAAGAAATTTTATTTTATGCATGACCCAATAGATGGCGCCAGTTGTGGTTTTACTAAAATCTGTCACTGTCACTGTTTCAAGCATAGACCACAGGTTAGAGGAAATGTGTCACGATACTGACTGGCAACTTTAAACTCTTTCGTTTTTTTTAGTTTCGTTGCGGGATACCTCGGCTTATTTTGGATCATAATATTAACGCTTATCTATCTCGCAGATCTACTGTACTTCAATTCACTTGACATTTCTTTGTAGGTAGTCTAAGCATTTTCTTATGTTTAAACTACTCTGTGGTTTGAAAGGATTAAACTATGTACTTACAGCGCCATCTAGAAAAGAAGCGGAACTAGTGTTTTTTGTTTAAATAAAACTCCCCATTCACTCTTTAACCCCTTTTGTAAAAAAACTTACATTTGAGGACATGTTGTGTTATCCACCAACCGCACTAAACCAGCGTGGTGGATTATGGCCTACATTGTTTCCCAGTGAGGGAAGGCCCGTGTCCCATCAGTGGGCACGTTTTAGGTTGATGACGTAACTCATCGCAAAATATTGCAAACTCTTGACCAAGCCAGTTGATATCCAATTATTTTGCCCCACTCTGTATATGTGACGAGAAACAAATTAAGGTAAATGTTTAAATTTTAGGATAATAATTAACAGCTAATAACTATTCCAGTTAACGACGAAATTATCCTGCTATTCTTAAAAAAATATAGGAAGAACATTTTATGAATAAATCTGCTTTTAGTTGGGTAAGTTTCGGATAAATTACAAGAGTTTGTCGAGTGTAGCAGACGTGTTACCTACAGAGTTTGGTTATCTATCAGGTGGATGCAACGTACGACTTCCTAGAAGAGGAGCAAGAGAAGTTCTGGAAACTGCACCAGCAGGACGAGCAGACGTTGTTCGACAAGATCGACCTGTTCAGCGCGCAGTGTATGGCATTGACGCTGCAAAACGACTTCTCTAAGGTACGTTGTTGTTTTATAGAGTTAAGGTGATGGCAACCAACACTATTAGTCTCTACTAATATTATAACAAAATTAATAGTAAAGGAAAAATTTGAATCATGAACGGGTTAATTTTTCTATTAAGTTAAAGTTAATCCGTTGGTTACGTATACTACAATACAAATTAATGCAATAACACGGGCTATTTGTTTTCGCGATTACATGGCATAATGGCTTAGCCAATAGGATCTTACACCGTAACCAAATTATGGTCTAATACTAGCTTATAAAAAAAGTTTAAATCAAAATAAGGTAAAGTCAACAATCATGGACAGTGTAAGCGATTTCTTTTTTCTTTGTAATTTCTTCATTTTTCAATATTCATTCTTTGGGATTTGGGGGTAAATGCTCTTTTCTCAATCAATATTCAATGTTTAATTTCAGTTTAGTACTCAGTACAATCAAATATTGTAAATAAACAACACTGCCTACTTAGACACTGTAAGTCGTGAAGATATAGTAATTAATTATAGAACGAAAGGAAGAAAACTGTAGGCTGATCAAAAATGAAGGATGTTATTGAATTTAGGGAAAGCTATTTAATTTGGAACAGATAAATAAAGCAAAATTACAACTCAAAATATAAAATAGTACTTTTATATTTTGAGTTGTAATTTTGGAGCGAAACAATTAGTTGACCGCGTGAGATAGTTGCGAAATATTCAGTGGCGTCTGTATTGGCGGGTTGCCGCGCCTGCTAGCGGGTTTTTTAATATAGGTGATGGTCTAAGTCATCAGACGAATTTATTATGCGTGTGGCGCATATTACGCCACAACACCGTCAATGGACTGTAATAATCCTGTGTAAGACCCCCAATTATGGACATTATCTAGGTGGTAGGACTTTTCTGCAAAGTTCGTCTAGGTAGGTACCACTGCTTTGCCAGTTATTCTGCCACCAAGCAGTAGTGTGCAAGCACTACTGTGTTCCGGTTTGAAGGGCACTGTAGCTAGTGAAATTACTGGGCAAATGAGATTTCGAGCGCGGTGTCGCCATCCCGCTGAGTCGGCACCTAGATTCTCGTTACACGCGCCTTGTGCAATAAGTGTGTCGCGCTATCGTTGCACTTTACATGGTTGAGCAATATGTAATTTACTTACAATTTGGATAAACAAACAAATAACCTAAAACAATAACATAACTAAAAAAAACAACCAAAAGAAAAAGAGGCGCCTCCTGTCTGCTGTACAAAACTATGATTAGGTACACTATGTTTTTTTTTGTGGCATCTTCCGCTTCTTTTTCCCCTGTATCTCTTCTTCTTAGGGGCGGTATGTTCCTGGCCTTCCCGTTGGTTCGTCTCTTAGTCAGCCGCCATTTCGCGACTCTCGCTTTCTACCATGGCCTCGTATGTATGGTCCGGGTGGTCCAGCAGGTCGTCCGTTGGGACGAACGGTTCGATAGAGAGGAGATGTTTCCAATCTTCTCCCATGGTGTCGGGTCTCTCCTCTTCCTCTGGTGGTGTTTGTTGGTCGGGGTCGGGAGGTTCGTGTGGGATAGCCGTCGCTTGTGTGTCGACCCGGATTAGGGCAGCCACTGTGGCTCGGCCCATTCCTCCTTCGTAACTTCATTCTTCAGCCTTGTGTGAATATCACTCGCCATATTGTCGTGCCGTTAGTTCTCACCAACGACGTCCTCGTCGTGGTTGGTGGTGCTGCGGGTCGTGTTGGGTTTCGTGCCCATGTTTTAATATATTTCTATTCTGCAGGTTCTTATTAAATACAACAGCATCGATTTGATAATATGCACGTTTATTAGATAACGAATAATGTTCACAGTTGATATCTATTTTTTAATACTGACCACAGGCTACAAAGTAGATGTCTATTATAGACTGACATAATCTTCTTCTTAGCGTGTCGATGGGTTTTTTTTTTAAATAGTTGCGGCCAAGAACCTTGCTACGTCCACTGCATTATTTGTGGCCTCTATAAGGTCCTGTTTTGAGCAAGTGGCAGGACACGCAGGACACTTTATTAGATGGACCATGGTTTGAACCGCTCCACACAAACATTGAGGATCGGGGTCTACTGAGAAACCCCACTTGGACATGTTGTCCTTGCTCCGGCCGACCTGAGTCCGAAGCCTATTTAGAGACTTCCAGGTCGATCATGGTTCCTCGTGACCTGGTAGGAGCTTCTCAGCAGGTTCAATGAATGGATTTGGAAGAGACACTCTTACGCGGGCTGTGTCTGGCTATTGCGGGCTCGGAAGTTAAGGGCTTAACACTTTTGACAAAACTGTTGCGACTTTTGAGCCTTTGTGGCACAGGGATGTGTTCGTGCAGCGGGTGTCGAGTGTCACGTTCCTTTTTTACCATTTCGTTGGAGCTCGCTACAGCCCTGCGGACATCCGGAGGCGCTATACCAGATAGTGGATACAGCAGTTTAATTGGTGTCGGTTTTAAACAATCCGTGATGATCATCGGCAGGTTTCATTCAAGGCTGTGTCCACTAGCTTTGCATGGATAGAGCGGTTCCAAACAGGACATGCATATTCACTTGCAGAAAAGGCAAGTGCTAACCCAGAGGTTCGCAAGACCTGTGGCATCGCTCCCCAATTGGTGGTGGTAAGACGTTGCAGCAGGTGGTTGCAAGAGTGTACCTTTTTTGTAAACTTTCGCAGTTGTTTTTGTAGGTGAGTGATCTATCAAGCACTACTCCGAGGTATTTAGGGGAGTATTTGTGTTATAGGCACTCGACGCCAAGTTATATTTAGTTTACGGCTCGCTTGAGCATTGCAAAGATGGAACACGCATGACTCAGTTTTGAATGGGTTAGGCTAGGCGTAGGAGAGTTCGTATCGTAGTAGCAGCTTGTAATTCTTATTTTTCCTCCCTTCAGTCCCTATAAGGGGGGGGGGGGGGGTAAGGAAGAAAACACTACACTCTACCCGTTAGTGTCTTTATTAGGAGTTCATTACAGAATGAGGCTAATATATACTGTAATAGCTAATAATAATATTTTGCAATATTTTGGGTACGATACAATCACAGATGGAAGGTGTTGGGCGCCTTAGAATATACAAATGTAGTGCTAGCCAGATATTATGAGACCCAAGGGGGTGTGTGGTACGAGCTAGTAGAACATTCCTGCCTTGCAACCAGATAGCTAAGTTAGTTGTTAATGGACAGTACAAAATTTATATGAACGCGATCAGCCCGCTGGCTGACCGTGGTACCGTGAGGAGCGCGATGGTGTGGAGGACTGAACTGGATCCAGGGAGATGCAGACGGCGGGTGTAGACCCGTAGGAAAGGGGCCGTTGCCTCCCGGAGCCTAGCAGGTCAGCGCAGACCGTCGGTGAGCTCGGAGAGGGGCGTGCCAGGAGGGGGCACGACCCGAGTAGAAGAGGAGTAATAAAAAAAAACCCTGTCGAAGGACAGGAACAAATTAGACTCTTATTTTAGCACTTTTTACTATCACTGTCTACGACTTGATGCACATTTAGGTTTCTTTGGATAAATGGGAAGACTTACCCTGTAGAGGGGTTTTTCTTTACTCGAGCGAGGTGAGACGCAGGCTCACGATGGGCGTGGTGGAGGTGGGCACCCGCCTAAAACGAAGGCGTCGCGGCAGTGGCCAAATGGAGGCAGCGACTTGCCGCGACCAGTAATTATACGTAGGGCACAGCTGCCTGCAGCAAAAGAAGGAGTTAGCTTGGTGGCCGAGGAGACGCGCCAAACTGTCAGGAGCTGCGCCCACGCCGATACCAAAGAAAACGAACCACTCGAAGTCTTTGCCTGCGTCCCTGACCACAAAAGTCACCACTCCGCATATCGCCAAAAGCGAAAGTCGAGCTGCTGAGTCAAGGACTAGATCTTCCCACAAGAGCCTTCACGACAGTGGTGGTTATTTAACAATGTTTCTCGTGTTCTTTGCGTAAAATAAATTATTTATTTATGTGCATTTTAGTTATGCAAATAAACAGAAAGTTAGTGAAAATCCCTTTGTTTGTAGGTTTTTCTTTGTTTAGGGTCACCCTGCGATCACGTCATATGTCAACTTCAATTTGACGTCTTGTCAGCCGACAGTGACAGTGACGTATCGGTGTGGATTAAAAAGTTATGGTCGTTGGTTTTTTCTCTAAATTGGCTCCTGTGAGATGGAGATTATCACAGAGTAACCAGAGGGAACATCAGTGTATTATTTTCATACCTATTTTTGAAAAATAGTCATGAGACGCTATTTTATCGATATCGATACTTCACTGAACATAGTTTTAATTTTTAATAAAAGCCTGACACCTAAAATAAACAGAGCATATTTTCTCTAATTTGTGGGGGGATGATGGAAAGCTCAATTATCTTCGCTGTCCAGAGGAAAAAATACTAGGTACCCCAGTAGACTTAGCACGGCCGGTAGACAAAACTGTCTTTCCCCTGTTTTACTCCAAGCAAGTATGAAGAAAGTGACGTAAAACGGGAAAAGACAGTTTTGTCTACTGTCCATGCTAACCCAGCTGATAACTAGAACCGACTTCTTTTGCGTCATGACTGTATGGCCTAGCAGGCGCGGATAGAGGGGGGCGCAGAGGGCGCGACATAAAATGGCTAAGCATAAGGTCCTCATTGTACTGACTAACATGTAACATGTTTGAATTGCCATACGCGTTTTTTTTAAAATACAATCCGACAAATATAAAAATTTTCGTGCTCGCTTCGCTCGCGTATTTAATGTTTTTCCTGTATTTTGTTTTATAGCAAGCGCGTTTGTACTGACTGACATGGAATTCATGTTTGAATTACCATACGCGTTTTCTGAAAACAATACGGAAAATTTAAAAAATTTCGCGCTTGCTTCGCTCGCGTATTTAATGTCTTTACTGTATTTTGTTAGCAAGCGCGTTTATACTGACTGACATGTATTTCATATTTGAATCGCCATACGCGTTTTTTTAAAAAATACACTTCGGCAAATATAAAAATTTTCACGCTCGCTTCGCTCGCGTATTTAATGTACAATCAGTGGATGTATAAAGAGAATCCCTGGCTACGGCCTTGTCTACGGTACCTATAATGTCTAAAAAACAAGGGGGCAGAAAAGGCTATTTACGGCACTGCGCCCCCCCCCCCTTGAGAAATTTCTGTATCCGCGCCTGTGGCCCAGCTAGTTCAAGAAATAAATAATAGAGCCTAATAATTTGGTCGGTACATCATTTCCATCATCATTAAAGGTTGACTATTAGCGGTTGAACGTCACTAATGGTTGATACCTATTCCATATATTATGCACATAAAGAAAAATAATTCCTATATAATATTATTATGCGCACTAAAGCTTTTAACTGGGATCTTTTTTCCCTGAGTGACTTTAAGTCGGGAGTGATTAGGTATCTTCTATAGGTAAGCATGTTTATCGTAAGCCGCATCGTCACTTATCGCCAGGCAAGATAGTGGTCAACCACGAAGTTATTCCGTCCTAACCTAAGCTAATTAATTTATTGCCGTAACATTATTCCGGAATGTAAAGTAAGATTAATTAGAAATAAAAAAAATGTATTTTTACTAAAGTTTTATTTCAAAATAGCTATTGTAAACAACAAATTACTAATATAAGTAGGTTTGCCCTAAATACAAAGATCATTGAAGTAGGTTTGTCAAAGGTGGTCATGACGGTTGGCAGAATCTGTGAACAAACAAAACCTTATTTAAATTCTCATTTAAAACATTGTTCATTAAAACAGTAGTAGTTTTACTTACTATTATTTGTTCTGTGTCATTATATCAAATTTAATCATATACCCATCTAAACACAACAAATCTGTCAGACTCATTCACATCAAAGTCCACTATATATAAAAAGTGGTCAAAAAAGTGGTACGCTTGACAGATAATGAAGATTAGAGTGCTTTTAGTCTATACTCTAAGGATTGAACCAGTATGTACTACCTATTATTGGTTAGTGTAAAATTTATCTACGTATAATACATATATCGAAATTATCGATAATCCATCGACACCTGTAAAATCATCTCTAATTTCGAAATGTAAACAACTTTATAACCTTCTTGTGGATTTACGATTAGTACCAAAATCAAATTTTAATTTATTTGCTGCAATCAAATCACCCAATTCTAATCCTGCACAAAATTCTACGTATGTTTTATGTGAACGCAAATCTACTTACAAACAAAAATATATCGTAAACACGAAAAGTATTTGCACCATAGAAACTGAATAATTTGTCCTGTGTAAATCTTCTTGAGTATTGCAATATGCATTCCAAACACATTACACGTCAATGTCTTTATTTTAAATAAGTATTTTGTTAAATTTGTTGACTAAACACTAAAATATAATAAAAAAACCACAAAAAACATAGTTTTCTGTAACATCAACTGAAACGTCATTGAACGAGCATGCGTAGTTGCTTCAATCATTGAAGGAACTACGCAGGCCCGTAAGACGACTATATAAAATGACACCGGAGAAACAAAACAACTTAAAACTTCTTGCATTTTTTTCACTTGGTAGGGTTGCAATGTTGCAAAGTTGCACCGACCCTGGTACGCATTGGTGTTCACAAAAGTCATTCTATGCTCCATCTGTATATTCATTTGTTTTTTTCTCTAATCTGTGGAGATTATTATAGAGATTTAGCCAACCCATAAAGAAAAACGATTGACTGTGATTGTGATCCAACCACAATAATTAATAGATAGATAGATAGAAAATTCTTTATTGCACAAACAACAATAGTAGGTACATAGGCGAACTTAATGCTATAGAGCATTATCTTCCAGTTAACCCCGGTGTATTGTGGAATTGTTTATTGCGGTGGTGCAATACTGAAGAAATATAAGACAAGAAAAAACAACAACTTAACTATTTCTCTAAACTGATGAAAGTATAAATAACACAATAAATACATAAAATTAAATACACACAATAATACTATACCTACAAATATAATACATATTGTTATACCTATATACATACATACTATTGTACTTATAATTAGATGGATTGCTTTCTTCGCGATTTAATTTTGGAGAGCGAGGTAGAAGTTATAGACTTTGGATTTAAACACCTCTATCGATGATAATTAAATTTATACAGAAGCGAAAAACAAGCCGTTACAAGCTTTAGTCGTTCAGAGCTGCTGTAAGATTAGCCTCAATTTGCTCAAAACTTTTAGCTTGAGATGTGAGCGCAAAGATGTGACTGACATAATAAAGAATACAGTATGAATGTATTCTGTCTCAGTCTGCATTTTATAGCATTCTAAGCAGTTGTGAGAATCCTTATAACACCATATGTATACAAATTTATTTGTTTTGATTTTATTGGTGTTTGTCAATAAACAGCCGGCCGTTGGTTCTGATTGTTTAGTTAATTCTAAATCTGTATTTTCGACTCCTTTTAGTGATTTCTCGGCCAAATGAATACGCTGCTCACTTTCAACCTCCTTTCTAACGAACAATAACAAGCTATTCAGTTCCATGCTGATGTCTTCATTCCCTTTCTTATTTCTTTCCCAAACTTTTAATATGACATTTTTACATAAAATCATTAACGGTAAAACCTTATGCAGCCATTTACTTGAACGTTTTTCCCTATCAGTCCCATTTAACTACCCACGTCACACAATCCAAAGAATCTTCCATACCCCAGCCTCACGCACTAATCTTGGTCTCCAAAGTCCCACCTCACGAATATCTGACGAATACATACATGACTATAACACAAAAATAAGTGACTTAGACATTTTTAGTAACTCTCTCGTAGTATTTAAACGTAAAATATTCATTTATTCGCAAACGCACAGTTCTTTATGCAAATTGTAATATTATTTTTATTTTATTATTTCAATTGGATTTCTGATTTTTCTTAATTTTTATTAATTTTTTTTGTTTTGTGTCATGAGTACATGTAGCCAATGCTATGCACGCCGTTCTTATCAGTCCTATTTGTATTAATGTTGTATGTGTAATTTTAAGTTAATATATGTGATGTGGCTGTGCTATTTATAAATAAATAAATAAATAATAAAAGCTCTTGAAGCAATGCAGACTCCACCATTGGAAGTAGAAATGCTTATCTTTTTTACTGTAATTGTGGTCGTCGTTGATAGATTTTATGCCTGACATGTCGCAGTCACTCACTGTCGCTTGTATAAATTATTTCACTGTCGTGGTCTGATTTAGTATCACTGTCACTTTCTGTGGAGATGATGAATCTTTCCATTTCCACATCAATGAACCGTCGTTTTTGAAATAGTCGTCTTCAATTTTTCTCACATGTTTTTTCATTGAACAGGCCAGTCATCAGCTGTGATGCTGGCAAAAGCAGCTTTGGTCAATGAAATTGTTTTGTTTCGGATCTTGGGCAACATTTTTCTCTGCAACGCGTCTCTTAGCTAAACTCCGTATATTTTCAGTAGGGTTTAGATCACAGTGGGGTACGGGGGCAATCGTACCACTTCATGATCGCGTTTTGCCTCAGTAACTTGTCTATAGCGTAGACCGGTGGCTTCTTGTTTTTTTTTACCAAGTCATATAAGACAGGCTTAGTCCAGCTTTCTTAAAAGAAAATATTTCGTTCCTTCAACCACTCTTGCAGTTCATATTTGAGGCTCGACATCGTAGGCGCTTTGTTGATTTATGTGCAGTGGTATGGTGCATTGTCCATAACCACCAAACATTTTTCTGGTAAATTTGGAACATCCTTCTCGGTCATCCACTTCAAAAAATTTCTAGTGTTCATGTCATCGTGGTAATCAGCAGATTGCGATTGTGATCTGAAAATTAATAGCGCGTTGGCTATAAATCCATTTTCTGATCCCGCATGAGCAATGATGCATCGTTTGCCAGCTGAAGCTGAGAATCAATAATCCTTCTTTGTTGTGGTCGGCTCTTTCCAGGCGTAAAAATTTTCTTTGAAGTGCTTGCTGCTACGTCTCCTTCTTTTGTTATTGGAGAAACTGTTTTCACGGAAACTCCTGAATAAATAAAACGTTCTTTATCTCCATCTGGTATTTTCAGATCACGACGGAAGTATATGTATTTCAGATTTCAAAGTATTTTTATCTACAATGGTTTTCCGCAGTTATCAAATAAAACATCTAAATTTTGGTATGAAATGGGATGGTATAGAATTATTATTACTTGTTACGTGATAGATGGGGACGGGGGAGGTACAGGGATGGATGGGAGGTGATTTGGGAGCAAAAGTTTGGAATTGGTCGTTTTGGGAATTTTGGTCTTTATGGGAATATCTAAGGGATTGGATGAGGATCAACTAGGGGATACGTTATATCTATTTAAAAGTGATATCGGAAGCTAAACTCCTGAGATATTAATTAAATTCACCAAGATATACTCTAGTCGGCCTAACGGAGAACTTTTGGTTCAAGGACCGATCGTTTGTAACTAGCTGGTGGGGTTTGCATAGTGGAAATAAAGTAAACAGCGAAATAGTTAACAATAATTCTTATATTTTTACACTTACTATGCTAACATGCTATGTACAACATCCAATTTGTTTTAAATGCGGCATGTACCAGAGTAGAACTTTGTTTCTAAGCCTGTGGTGAGAATAATCTGTAAAGTCTACACCATTCTAAAAATCATTCCTAATAACAATGATAGTAATGCTCATTAAATTACACATGTCTTAATCTGAAAAGCTTGGAATAGTGTATCGCTAGCTAGACGACCACTTCCAGCATTGAACTATAATACTTTAATTAACTTAATATACTAAATACACTGTTCTGTCATGCAAGTTTTCGGAGTGCAGATGTTAACTTGCAATGCCGGGAAAAGTATTTCACCTCACGAGGTATAGTGTAGCAAAGATTGACTTCAAAAGTTACACTTGTCGCTAAGGGGGGCCAGCATTCATAAATTACTTGTGACAAGAAGTTGTGTGGATTTGTAGCAAGTCCCAGACCACATTGTGTGGAATAAAAGGTAAGAATGGATGCTACAATACCGTGGTTACAGGATTTACCCTCCTGTATGTGGATAGAACGCGAGCCTGCGTCTGCGCCAAACAAAATGGATGCCTCTAAGTAGCCGGGTCGAACGCCGCCGGGTGGTCGGTCAAGTTAGTAGATCATCCGCCCTCCGGGAAAAACCCGCTGTGAAAGAATAACAGCGTCTTACAATCATGGATTGGCATTATATATGTCGACTGCGAAAATGATTGAGGAAAAATCGACAGTGTGGTGACATGACAATGTCGGAAAAAACAAAGGTTATCTGCATGATATGATTATGATGCATGGATTCTGGGAGTAAATATGACAAGAAAGCTCACCTTTTTACGGGCTTTGAAGTAGCTCGGAAAATATGGAGCCACGTTCGTCATCCACCGACGAACGCACGCAAGAACAATTTTCATCTCTGCACAGGCTTCGATGTTTTTTTTTCCAACTCGCATAATTCTTTCACTTTTAGAACCATTTCACGAGCTGCACTGTTTAAGGTGGCTCGTTTCTCCTACTAATATATTTTCTAATTTATGGGCGAAGAGCGTATAATTTAATACTGGAATAACTATAGTTTGGTTTTTATTGGTCCTCTAAATGCGATAAATCAACTGCAGTTGAAGAAAATAATGGATTAATAGCAAAAATAACATCGAAATTTTTGTAAATTTTGTCAATGTATGAGTGAACACTGATAGTGTCGTACGCTATGACACTGCTTAGTTGTGTTTGATGGCGGCGAAACCGCGCGACGGTGCCAGCTCGTGACATGTACGCGTCACGCACTGTTGCCGCTCTTCTCTGTTTTTTCCATAATTTGAACTCGGCTCAAAAACAAATAATGAAGGATTGGACATTTGATTATCCAGTACTAGAATTTTGGATAAGACGTGTTCATTTATTGCGTAATGGAGAAATTACATTATACAATTCTAATTATATTACTAATAAATAAGTAAATAAATAAAAGCTATAATAAATAAAGAATTCTGTTTTAGTTGTAATTATGGTCAGGTGCAAGCTGGATGCAGCAGGCGAGCAACCGCTGATAGTGGCGCTCTCTGGGAGGCCTATATTATGTTCAGCAGTAGACGTATTCAGGTTGTTGCCCCCCCTGAGCTACGACTGATCCTTCAAATGATTGAAATCGCGTAAAGTCAGCCCCGAAGTATTTCTCAACAAAAATGTACCTACTTACCTATTGGCAATAAAGAAGATCAAGCCCAAGCCAAAAGCATCTGAGTTCTTCCTAAAATTATTTTGCCAAAATCTGTCAGGGTATGAATGAAAAATTTTTCGCGCTCCCTCCGCTCGCGCATTACAAATTAGTTGGTGCTTGTGTGCCTTGTTTTACAGTGGTGTTCATTTCTACATAATATTATACCTGCTCCTACAGTGCTGATTACCCAGGTGAATTTTCGTGCTCGCTACGCTCGCATTGTCGTTTTAGGTACTTGTTGAAAAAGTGTTTTTCTACAATGGGTGAGGTGTTTATTATTAGATCAAAGAGAAATGCGAAAATGCATAATTACCTACGCAAATATGCTTTTGCATAAAGCCCGGTCAATACAAGTAAATAAGTTGTATTCCAACACAATACTATCATTCTCTCACTTCCGGGTAATTTGCAAGTTAGTCAACGAAATCCTGGATTCGCGCCTGGGGTCAGGTGGGGTAAGTGAAACACCCTATCGTAAACCATAATCTATTCCGTGGCAGGTGTAGAAATCATTTTGTTGGGTGCCAAGCAATTGCGAGCGAATAAAAATATTCGTATTTAAAACATAACTTTGATAAAATTAGATGTTTACTAAGGAGGTACCCAATACATTTATACACAATTATATACAATACATTTATTTATTTAAGAAAATGTGTACCTGTTTTAGCCGCATAAAAACTCTTTGTTACTATAATAACATTATTCATTAATCTGTGGTATCATGCATACTGAATCTAAATTATCCGTATAATCCGGGTAAATTAGAATTTACCAGGATTATACGTATAACTTCCAGTGAGATACAAACTTAACTGAATCGAGATATCATCATGGAATAAATAGCAGCGAGTGGAAATGAACTCTATTTTGCGGTGAATATAAACAACTGTGTTGTAGTAGCATTAAAGGGGTTGTAACATTTTGGCCTATAGATCGGCACCCATCTTGTTTTTTTTTCATATGCGCGGCCACTTTGAAAACTTATGCCAATGTGTAGAGGACATTCATACAAGCAATAAATGTCAAGGAAGTAATCGTGTAAAGTGTTGCATTATCCTGTTATATGACAAAAACAAAAATTGATTATTTAAAAAATGACAAAATTATTACCATCTAATTCATGCAAAATAGATCATTTATGTTTACTGCAGAGCACAATTGATGTAATGTTCAATAATAATCCATCATCATCATAATCATCATCATCATCATCATCAGTCAGAAGAAGTTTACTTCTGAATGAACATACGCTTTTTACTCCCATCAACCGCCAGACTGAACGAGATTCTGCCATCTACATTCACTGGATGCCCGTCACTTTCATAATGTCGTTAGTTCATCTAGTCGGCCTGCCTACCTAGTCTTCTAGTTAGTTCATAGTCTACACTCAAGAACCTTTCGTCCACATCGGTTAGCGGTTCAAGTACGTGTTCCATGCGCAGTTTCTGCTTTTTTTTAATTATGAGAAATTATGCACTATTGTTTTCTCATAATAAACCAGAGTGAGTGAATACAGGTAGCTATTATAATATTGTGTTGTGTTTGATCCCATTTTGCATAATAAAACAATTTATTTAGCATTTAGAGATGTTTTTAAGTATCCTGCCCGCGGGGTCGCAAAAAATTATCGGTGCGCTAGCTAGGAAGGACACGTGCAGTGAACCGATTGTCGATTCCCGATAAAATGCAGACGAGTGCTAACTGTGGACAATAAAATTGGCAAAAATGTCTTTAAAACAGAGAGAATACAGAAAAATTAACAAACAGCGTAATATTTTGTTAGTTTGCCACTTGTTTCTCACTGTGCCCACGTGTCCATCATCTCAATTATTAAACCCTTGGACTCCCAGTGGCTCGATATCGAGCTGGCATACATTGTTACTCTATTGTTATGAAAAATGCTGGTATTCCAGAAGTTAAATAGTAAATAACGCCCAACGATCACATACACAGATCCTGGATCCTAACTAGGATTCCCTGTATCTAGGGACCCAGGAACTATGAAGACCATGGTCCGACAATACCCAGACACAGAACAAGTATTTGCGGTTTTTTCATGTGTCAAATACTTGTCCTGTTACGGGAATCGAACCCGCCACCTTTGGGTTATGAGCCGACCTGCTCAACCACCACAATATAGAGGCATTATTTCTGTTATTTTTGCCATCGTTTTGTAAAGTTATTGTTATCGTTTTGTTATTGGTTACAAGATGTGCCCACTGCCTATCTCATGAGTGTAGTGTGGTTTGTGGGATGGGCGAGGAACCAAGAGATCCAACCTCTTTCTCCTGCTGCTTTTATAGAATATATCTTTACTTGACAAGGAGGATGATTTATGAGTAATTAAATATTAGTGGAAACATTTCATTTTGTTTTTTTTTTAACTTTGGTATACCTATAAATATACATAAAGCCATGCCTTATGCCCAGCGGTGTATCCCTTTACATAATATACTTTACTAGATCTTGACATTTCTCGGAATTTATAACGTTTTTGCAGCGACCTATGGGCCAGGCTTCATACTAAAATGTTGCAACCCCTTTATTAACCAGCGTTACCCTAATCGGAGACTGCCTGTAAATCCGAATTTATGCGCTCAATCATGTAATCATGTCTTTCCTGAGAGAATGGGTATACGCGTCACCAGCTCGTGCATCAGATACATAATATTATTATATCGCAATATTATATTTTTGTTCCTTTTTTAATATTGTCTGACAGCAATTCGATCATGCAAACTCCAAAAAGTTTTTAATGTGTGTGTGATAAGGATAAAACTCAGCCTAATTTTTTAAATCCAAAATATATAAGTAAATAGACAATCCAGTTGCCATAATCACCGCGCTTGACTTGCGTCTTGGTGATCATAGAAGATTTTAATGTAGGTACCGAGGAGAGTGCTCGTGACCATTCCCTAGATATTCCCTTAGCCAACTCTTACGGCACCCGTGGGAAAAGAAAGGGGTGGTACTATTCACTAGAGCTATTTACGTAAAATTAAAAGTAGGTACGTAGGTAATGTCTGTTTCACTTACCCCACTTGACCCAAAATGTTTTTTATTTTTGGGTAAAATAAGACAAATCAACATACTTTCACTTCAAAATCATAATATTAGTAGGATCAAGAGTATTATTAACCTTGTAACAAAAAGTAATAAATTATTTATCTACACCACTATTATAAAGAGGAAAGATTTGTATTTTTGTGTGTATGTTTGTAATGAATAAACTCAAAAACTACTGTGCCGATTTCAAAAATTCTTTCACCATTGGAAAGCTACATTCACCCTGAGTAATATAGGTTACACCAATACACGTGGGAAGCCGGGGCGAGCCGCTAGTAAATAATATAGATATTATAGGTAGGTGCGAGATAAGCTCCGGAATGAGGAGCTCCGCAGGAGAACTAAAGTGACCGATATAGCTCTTAGAATTAGCAAGTTGAAATGGCAATGGGCAGGCCACATCGCTCGTAGAACTGACAACCGATAGGGAAGAAAGGTTCTCGAGTGGCGAACACAAACCGGATGACGCAGAGTAGGCCGGCCTCCTACTCAGTATACCGACAATCTGGTGAAAGTTGCGGGAGCCGATGGATGCTGGAGGCGAGCAGCCGCTAAAAGTGGTGCTCTCTGGTGGAGGCCTATGTTCAGCAGTAGACGTCTTCAGTCTGTTGATGATGATGATGATAGATAGATGGGTAGTGATTGAATTAAAAAACAAAACACACTGAAGTGGGGTATGAGTCAAGGACTTCTACCCTTGCAGTCGAGGCTTTCACCACTGGTCCAGTCTAGATCATTTTCTTGAGACTAAAATAATTAGCAATAACATCAAAAAATGCATACAAAAATAAAACATGCAAAAATGAGAATAGAACCCAGGACCCTCTCCTTGCAGTCAAAGGCTCATACGACCAGTCCAATCTAGTTTATTTTTATGCAACCAAATTAGCAATCACTTCAAAACAAAATTGAAATTGAATGAAAATATATAGTATGCAAAATCAATACGAGCGGTGAGGCTCGAACCCAGGACCCTACCCCTTGCAGTCAAAGGGTTACACCACTAGTCCAATCTAGTTAATTTTTATGCAACCAAATTAGCCATCACTTCAAAACAAAATTGAAATTGAATGAAAATATATAGTATGCAAAATCAACACGAGCGGTGAGGCTCGAACCCAGGACCATCCCATTTGCAGTCAAAGGCGTACACCATTGGTCCAATCTATACATTTGTAACTAGTGACACCAAATTAGGCATTCGTTTGTAAATACATACATCTTGTACTTTGGTAGAATAAGAACCTTGTATGTGTGAGTGAATAGTTCTGCCGCCAGACCGGCCTTTTGGGATAATGATACATCACAAATAAAAGTATTTTAGAAACCTAAATCACCTGAAATATTGATGGATAAATTACAAAATATTATGCTATTACCGGTAAACATAAAATTACCAAATAATATACGCATTTTCATTAATTAAAAAATAAAATACGCTAAATTAGAACATCAACGTCATCTGTTGACGTGGTGTGCTTAGCTGCCTTTGACGAGCGCCCTTAACACCTTACGCTCCATTATCACCAGTATTTCACGTAAAACAACTAAAAATCCCAGACCTGCACACTCGATGTAATTTACATCGAGTGTGCAGGTTTAAGATTTTTTTTTTGGATTGACAGATCCGCCATTTTGTTGTTTACGTAAACAACAAAATGGCGGATCTGTCAATCTTAGTTCCAAATTTTGCGGTCGGAGTTCAGTGGTGGCGCGTACTCTATTGCCACAACTGAACGGTGTTGCCATTTGAAAAAAATAATACTGCGCCTTTGCTTAATTTTGGAGGTAAATTCAATATTAAGTCCATGGCTGATCCGCGTCCAACATAAGCGCCATTACCTTAATATATTTTTTAGACATTTTATTATTATTATTTATGACTCTGTAATATTTTTAATTAATTAAATAATATCTCAATTTTTAACTACATATCACGTAACCCGTAAACGCCTATGCACAGCGCGGGACGCCCTAAGGAAGTACACTTTACCGTCAATTTCTTGTGATTTGTTTGATTGTCAAAGTCAACATGCCGGCTCAGCTCAGTCTCATGAACGTTACCTACAGATGGAGTAAATGGTGGTACTGATCTCGCGTTTCAAATCGCAAAACAAATAACAAGGAAAAAACAAACAAATCGCATTTCGTGAGACATGAATTACTTATTATGAAATTGATGTTTTTATTTTATTGAAATCGACATTTTACACTTACTTTTCTATAAATCAGTTGAAAGCTTCCTTGTTTACTTAAGACATCACAAAATGGTCAACCTGGATTTCGCGGAATTTTGACGATATTTAAAATTAAAATAAAAAAGAAAATAATGAGTCTTAACGACTGTAACTCCGGTAAATAATATTTTTTGTATATATTTATGACGATTGTTATCACTTTTTTTTAAACTATTTTTGATATTGAGTAGAAGACCTTATTGCGATGAAATTTTGTACGCCGACTGATTACACTACCCAAGTTAAAATAGGATTTAAAATTATACAACCAAGTATGGTATGGTCGTCATATTTGGCTTAACACAGACCTTTATTGATACTTTTTTAAAGAATAATGATAGCTGTGCTGTGTTATTTCAATTGGAAACCCACGTTCACCTCCACGTTCTACTCTGTCCTATAGGTGCACGAAATAGCGAACGACATAAAGAAGGCGTGGAAGGCCATGAAGGACGCCCAAGATTGGGGCAGGATCCTCAACCAGCGCCAGAAGCTGTTCGGCATTCCGGTGATACCATTTGCAGACCTCAACCGGCTGGTCAAGGAGTTCGAGCCTTATAGGAACCTCTGGGTCACTGCATCAGGTCAGTTTAATTTTTAAGAATTACGATGTTGATTATGTTACCACGTAACGAAGAACACTGATTTTCCTCAGCCGAAAAAACGTTGCTATTATAATAATTCGGATCTGTTTTTAGCAAAAGTGTAGTTCGTTTCGGATTCTCAAGTTCATACCCGTTTATGCAAAATAGTAAGATAGATAAATACTATTATAGACACCAACTTGTAGAGAGATTTAAAACCCTAAAACGGAAAGGAAACGATGGAAAATGAAATTTTAAACAAGGTAATTTTCATTTGCAATACGTTTCGGGAATAGCTGCATAATTATTATGAAGTTCGGTGCATGATGTATTTTGGGGTTTTTTTGCATTATGCGAAGTTGCCATTTGGCGTAACGTTTTATTGGCATTTTTGCGTTGTCAAACTCGGCTTGACCTACTACTACATAGTTATAGTGATAACTATTTTATCGTTGCAGATTTCTTGAAAGCGCGCGAGGTGTGGTTTGATAACCCTCTGATGTACGTCGACGCGGACTCGATCGAGCCGCTGGTCAATGAGTACTACAAGACCATATTCAAGTGCGTGCGAGTCTTCGCCGATATGCCCAAAATTCAGAAAGTCGCTATCAGCATACGGGTGAGAGACTGTTCTATACTACTTATTTAAAAAAAAATACTTTTACATTTAGCGCTCTCCGATAGAGACTTAATTATCTTAAATCGATATCGTCACAACCTTGTTTTCAGTTCATTTGAACTAGAAGTAACATATTTAATTCGAACATCAGCGTGCTTCCATTGCCCAGTTTGTGAAATTCCTCGAATTTTAAATCGTACATTTCAATTTTTATAAGATGAGTTATTGAACTGATATCTTCTAGAACAGAAATATACGCGAGGCCGTCATCTTGTGCTCGCCCTACACTTGAAGTTAGAGTTCTCTTCTTCAATTTCGTCTGTTTTTTTATATTAAAGGACATATCGATGGAATCCTTAGTTTTATATGAGTTTTCATGTTCATTTTCCTCCTTTTGATTACCTACTGGCTTAATTGATTCTTCTTCTGGGGCATAATCTGGTAATGGGTTTTGCTTAAAATAATAAGGATCCAGTATGTTCTTCGGCACTTCATCCATTTCATCACGTTTCACTTCATCAATGACATTGACATATTTACCTATAGCGGAAATATTATATTTTAAACGCAATTAAAAGACTTAACTCAAAATTATAATATTGAAATACAACGCAAAAGTTACATACTTCCATTTTTCCTGGATTATTTTTCAATTCTTTTGACTCCTCTTTTGGGGCATAATCTGGTATGGTAATGGGGTTTGCGTAAAATAGTAAGGATCCAGTATGTTCTTCTCCACTTCATCCACTTCATGACGCTGCACTTCATTGATAATTAGATTTGTATACAAAAATGATAAAAAAAGAAAAAATAATGTCATATTTACCTATAGCAGAAATATTAATATATTAATAGGCGCAATGGCAGGTAATCTGAAAAGCTCAAAGTAGATGGCTCTAGTGTAATTGGAAAAATGTCCGACTCCGTAATTTCATATTCATTTATTGTGCTCACATATAATACAGACTATAGATGCAGGTTGTCTTAAGGATCAATATATGGGCCATGTAAGGGCACTGCACATTTACATTTCGAGTGGTGATTTTCCAAATACTTATATGGATGGGCTGGCGATTCAATCTGTTGCCGTCCCATCCATTCATCCTTTTCCCTACCTTTTTCCCTTTCGCTTCCCTCTTACCCATAAAAAGGGTTAAGACGTAAAACTAACTAACCCGTGCGAATGCGGGTAGGGTCAACTAGTATATAATAATTTGTACCTTGATAACGATCATAATTTTATCATAAAGATGAAATCAATTGAGTTTGTTATGCACTTGTTTTATCTTCATCATTACTAGGTTATGCGAATTTTGCAAACCATTCGTGCATTATGATTACAGGACGACATCGATGCATTTAGACCGCTCATTCCGATCATACAAGCTGTGCGGAACCCGGGCATGAAGGAACGGCACTGGAACGAGTTTATGGAGAAAGCGGGTGAACCACATTTCTCAACTAGTTTAGAATAGGAAAAAAATATTAAAATAGTTAATACCTAGTACTAAATTTAATAAGTCTTCTCTCATTGAGTTGATCACAGTCAGGAGAATTGCTGGCAAGACGACCTCTTGAAAAAGATTGGACAGAGTTAGCCCGTGATAAAAATAGTAGAAAGTAAATTGGGAGAGACTTATTTGGCACTAGGGCAGCCCAGTTTAATTAAAAATAAAAAAAATTGAAATTAACTATGATTTTCGATTAGTTTCGTGTCGTCAATGCTAGCGTCATTTGTAGCGTGAGTTCTGACGTTCAAAATTGTTATAAAGCGAGTCGTGACGTTACTGTGTCTATGTTCCCAGGTATAACAGTCACGATGAACGAGAAGCAAACGTTCCAGATGTGCCTGAAGCAAGGCGTTGCGGCGCACGCGCAGTTGATCGCTGATATTGGCGAGCTCGCCAGTAAGGAGTACGTCATCGAACAAACTCTCGACAAGATGGTAGCTGACTGGGCCGCAAGGCCTATGGAGGTCACGCCTTATAAAAATACTGGTATGTACTGTACTGGCACGAAGGACCAATTATTATTTAGGCTCGAAGAACCAAAACCAGGCAGGCAGGAGAAGTTGTAAAAAAAAGAAGTAGCAATTTCTTCTTGATTATACGATAATAATATACTTCTACATTTTTAATAGTACTTACGGGATCTTTACCGTGATTAGAATCATCTATCTAGACTGAAGATGCAGGTAAACGATAAAAAAGTTCGAAATATTAGGAGCAGACAAAACGGTTTACCATCTTTCTCAGTCTTTCACTACGGGTACCATTGGCATGAAACTCGATCGTAAGATCTCAATAGCTTTCTTCACCAGCCTGTGTATATAGTGACGCTCAGTCGACAAGATTTGTGGCTTGTGAAATTCCATCCAGTGTTTAGTTACGATTAGACTCCGAGTCCAGTAGATGTTCAGCTATGGAAGATTTTTATAGTTCATTATTTTTTACTGCTTTTATGTGTTCCTTAATGCGGCAAGGGACAGTTCGCTCAGTCGGACCTATATACGACGAACCTCCGCAACTGCAACTGATTTTATTTACCCAGTTAAAGGTCAGTATGTGTCGGTTTTCTGTAGAAGGCTGGCTAAGGGTCCCATCCTCCCTTGCTGCTATGAGCACATCCAGGAATGGCAACGCCCAGTCTTTTTCAACTTCACTGTGAACCGCATGCGTGATGAACTCTGTTCTAAAACTCCAAGCACTTGCTTTCTTCTGTTTCACCGTCCTTAAGTATACAGAATATGTCATCTACATATCTCTCTTCCAGTGCTTAATTTCAACGGGGCATGTGGATATAGCCAGTATTATGCTTCTAGCTGTTAAGCCTACCTAGCTCCTATAGATAGTATAGATTAGAGACGAGTTAAGGCAAATAGACAAAAACTAAAAAGTTAACAGCAGTATAATCAGAAACGGGTATGGGTTCCACTTGCAGTCTGAACGGCGTAGCGTTACGTAGCTAAGTAAATAACCACTGGCCTTAGCAGGAGGAGATACTAGCAGGCGCAGTTAGCGGGATGGCAAATTGGTGTCGGCAGCAGGGCCACAATTCTGTATGAAAACACAGATTCCACACGATACAGAAACCACGTCGTTATCGTGTCTTGTTCAAATCGTGTCACAGCACGAAATCGTCAATTTTTGTATTCTGTATAATCTAAGATAAATTATCTATGACAGGTTTTTATCCCTCGAGTGCGTTCCGATTTAGAACTCAAATATTTCTCATCCCAAAACCATTAAAAATTTAAAATAAAGTAATGGCTTATATTTATTTCATGATATAACAAAGCCATGGGTAATTATTAAAAATTGACAGAAAACCTTTAGAAATACCTTCACTTTACATTAAAATTAGTTTTATTTTGAATAATTAATATTGACATAAGTGGTGGTAACTTCAGACGGGTTGATGTTTCGGAACGCGTCTCAGTGGAACATATGATTTTTGACAGTTCAAATCGCGCCAATCCCAGTTAATTCCACATTCATTTCGCGCGGTTTCGTTCTCATTTCATAGAGAATAGATTTTTGCAGATTTCTTATGTAAGACAAGAAATTCGCGTGGTTTCGAAGCAAGGAATCGTAAATTGGTCATACAGAATTAGGGTCCAGATCCGGAGTGCAGCACAAAGGTAAGGTCCGTGCCGGCGTCAAGGCTAGGTAGGCACACACCGCAGCATCGCCTAAAGCAGAGTTATGAACCCCAGTTTGGGTTTTTATTCACTTCACTGTAATAGAACAGCAAATTTATAATTAAAAACAGAAACTACTCGTGTTTAGTGATATTTGAATCACAGCGTAGTACGTGCATTTTCTGTAGTAATCGAGCGCAGCGTGGCCGTTTCGCGTCTCCACTTGCCTTGCTTCTCAATCCGTTTGAAGGTCGCCTTGCGATTGGTCGGCCGCGGTTCAGATTGCAAACAAGATCTTTACGGTGACTACTGTATAGAAGTAGCGAAAATGTTACACCAGGTCTTCAAAATATTCCATCCGCGATTGGCAACTACAGGTAAAGAGCCCGTAAGTACTATTAAAAATGTAGTGAATAACCGTGAAAGTTTAAAACCGTGTTTTAATATACTGCTGTAATCCCACCGCTGCTGAACTTTGATGCGGCAGGACAATTGACTTTAAAATCAACGAACAGTCATAGCAATAAGTTTGAATATCCCTAGGCACATACATAATGAAGGTGCCAGACGAGACGCTACAGCTTTTAGACGAACATCTGATGGCAACGCAGCAGCTCGGCTTCAGCCCCTTCAAGGCGGCATTCGAACTTCGTATCACCGAATGGGACGAAAAGCTACGACTGACGCAGAAGGTGCTGGATGAATGGATCGAGTGTCAGAAGTAAGTTTAGTGTTTCTGTTGTCATCATTCATTAAGACGAGAAGCTGCAAAGCAGCAAATTAACTTGTCGTTATATGTTTATTCGTTTGTTTGTGAGATTAATGCTCGTCTGTACTAAAGATAGACAGCTCCTAAGTTCAACCTTATTTGTTGACTTGACACAGATTTAACAAACGTACCAGAACCCAGGAGAAAGCGTTGCTTATCTAAGTTTTATTTCAATAGACTTTAGTAGATGGGCATTAGTATACTTATAATTTTATTGAACGTTAAACACATCAATCATGTATAATCTACATGATAGACGAACATAAAATTTGTTGATTAGACTTGCTGCAATTTGAAAGTGAACTATCATGTTTGGCACTGTATTATTGAAATTATCAAATCTCAATAATCTGTAATCACGTTTAATGTGTCCGTTCACAACCTCTACTACCCATTTACATATTGTAACGCATTTACTTCTGTTTCCTTGGGGGATAGTTAGTTGGTTTTCATCTGCAATGATTCTGGTACATACACTTTGTAATTACAATTTTGTAACATGTTTATTCAATATCTAAAGTCACCTTCTTACACCTGTCGTGGTTTATCCCAATTGCTAGTGGTGGCTGCCTTTCTGGATAAACGTTTTCGGCCAATGAATTACCAGTAGTTATCAGTCCACGGTTCTTGTTGTTAATCAGCAGGTCTTCATCATCATTACCAAATCCATAAACTGTTGCGTAAATGCTCCGACAGAGCGGCAAATTTTGAAGTTCTTTAAACATTACAAATGGCACGTCTTCATGCGATTTAAAATAATCATCCGGAAGGTAAGCATCCAGAAAGCCTGAGACTCGGTTGTCTCGCAGAGTCCACATTTTCTTGTTGTATAGCCTCGTTGTCGTTAATTACTTTGTACGTGTTTGAATTAAGTCGCAGAAGCCTCTCTTCGACGATTCACAGAAGCACGAAAGCTCTCTGTACCTCAAGGAATTGCGTCGGTTATTGCATATTTGGTGAACTTGTAAAGTTCCAATGAGGCATGGTATGGTTTTTGGCAGTTTGTCTTGTATAACTTTTATTGCTTTCTCTTCTATCAGCATAATATTGATTTTGCTTTTCATTTTCATTTGCTTGAAAAATTCTTCAGCGTTTAGAATGTCTATTCCGATGGCTACAACCTTGTCAGCAGTGCGTTTCAAAAACCCTCCAATCCCATCTGCTGGGCCTTTTCCATGGCCCGCTTCAAAAAAGGACCATGTAGTGGCAGTAAATTAATAAAAGTTTTGCTTTTGACGATATTGATTTGATGGTCCTTCAGAAAAGAAGTGAACTGTATCGACAGTTTCATATTCATTTTTCACAGATCTGACATTTCAGCTGATTTTTTACTTTTACATTTATTATTGTCTTCATCAAATCCGTCTTTTTCGTTTTTAGTTTCCTTTCTTACCCATTCGTTATATTTCACACTAGCTGCGCCCCGCGGTTTCACCCGCGGATTAAAAGTAGCCTATGTGTTAATCCTGTACATAAGCTATCTATATTCAAAGTTTCATCCAAATCCGTCCAGCAGTTTGAGCGTGAAGGAGTAACAAACATACACACAAATACACATACACACATACAAACTTTCAGCTTTATAATTCATCCAAATCCGTCCAGCAGTTTGAGCGTGAAGGAGTGACAAACATACACACAAACACACATACACATATACAAACTTTCAGCTTTATAATATTAGTGTGATTGCGTGCAAACGCACTAAGGTCGAATGTGTTCGATCTTAGTGCTTTCGCCTGCCTTACATTTGTTGTACATGCAAACTTAAGACCTATCACTGCAAACAATTAATAGTACATTACTGCAGCGGTCTGAAATGATTGCGTTGCTGCCAAGAGTGAGGCGTAGCGCAGGTCCAGGCCATCACAGCGCGGTAAGCATTGCAGCTCTTGATGGACAAGCTGGACCAAAGGCCGAGACCGAAGGTCCAGGTTAGTGGACAAAATTAGATTATTATCATCACCATTTCAGTCTGTATCGATCCACTGCTGGACATAGGCCTCTTTCTTATCAAGACATTCTTTCCGGTCCTCATCCCGATTAAATGCTTTAAAATAATATTACAGAGAATGGATGTACTTGGAGCCCATCTTCACATCGGAAGACATCTCCCGTCAGCTGCCGCTCGAGGCCAAGAAATATGGCACCATGGAGAGGATCTGGCGACGGATCATGAGCTCCGCGATTGTATGCCCTAAGGTACTGTGATTGGGGCTTAGTTTTGTTTGTGTGTCTAGGAGTCCGATTCGTATCCTCCTGTTTAGGAGGTAGTACAAAGAAAACCGTTAATAAGTTGTTATTCATTCTTTCTTCTTTTTCTTCTTGTGCTTATTAATTTGCGCTAAAATATAGGGACTGATGAAATTTGTCAGTACTAAGTGGAGATTTTATTCGAACTTTATAGTGCGTACAGCAAATGAGTGGAATACCTTGCCAGCGTCCTTGTTTCCAGCTAACTACAACCTGGAAGTCTTCAAGTCACGAGTGAACAGGTATCTTCTAGGCAAGCATGCACCATCGTAGGCCGCGTCATCACTTACCATCAGGTGAGACAGTGGTCAAATGCTATGCCTATAAATTGTAAAAAAAAAAGATATTCTGTATTCTCCTGGAGCGCAAACGATTTCAAGTCTGTACTCTTTGGTTTACCCCTTTAGAACCCTTTGTTACTTTTATTATGCACTTGTTTGAATGGCCGGATTTTCATTCTGTTAGAATTTAGTTAAAAAGAAAAACCAGTTTTTAACATAATTCGGTTTAATTTTAATCGTTTTATTGTAATCCCCACAGATCATGATAATCTGCCCAGACAGCCGTCTGCTAGACAGCCTGGTAGAAGCTCGTCACTTGCTGGCGGTCGTGTCGCGCGGACTCAACGAGTACATGGAGTTGAAGCGGCTGCGGTTCCCGCGGTTCTTCTTCCTCAGCGATGATGAACTGCTGGAGATACTGAGCCAGTCGCGCAACCCAAGAGCGGTTCAACCGCACCTTAGGAAGTGCTTTGAGAATATTGCCAAGGTTTGCTTTTTTATATCTGAAATGCTTTTTTTAAACGGGCAAAGTACCCTTATTCTTTAAACTAACTACTATAATAATACCAATTACTGCTCAATGCTACTGGCTACCTACTCCACTACCTGCTACAAAAACATTTGGACTGTATATTACTTGCACTGACCTATACACGACATAGACAGTCCAAATGCTAGTAATGGAAATGGCGATTTCGCATACATTTCATAAGCATGCTAATTTATGTGTCTAATTGCGATTGATACGCTATTTGCTAGTATGACGAAATAAACACAACATTCTGCACAAGAAATCTCGAATGCCTCATCATCATCATTCCAACACCCAACATCAGTGCCACTGGACCAGCTGTGCCAGCAACCCAGAGCCACACTCCGCTATTTTATTGAGCTGGGATGGCTCAGGTAGATGCTGGCGGGGGGAAATGCACAATACACTTCGAGCGAGACGTCAGTACAGGACTTTTTCACCCCCACGTAGAATTAGAATGACGATCATTGATAATAATTAAGTATATGATTTCTGTTGTAATATGCGAATAGAAGAGCGCGTATGGAGGTAGGTATGGAGTTCACACTATTATGGGGGCTATTTGTTAGACGTAGGGGGAAGAGATAATAATTTAAAAGAATTAATAAAATGTACAAATTGCCTAGATAAAACTTTCACTAACTAACACTAGAGATTCTGTCAAAACCACTTTTCTCAATGATGAATAGCGCGAAGGTTGCTAATTAATTCATTACTGGCAAATGCTCCATCCCACTACCGGTAGCGTAATCAAGATATTAGCAGCATTGCCACGTTTCTATAAACGTTTTATTAAGGTAAAGGTTTTTGATTTAGGTAACCTTCGAACCGGACCTCAAGATATCGCAGATGCATTCTAGCGAGGGCGAGATTGTGGAGCTCAAGTACAAGTTCTATCCGACAACCAACGTCGAACAGTGGCTGTTGTTGCTAGAAGACACTATGCGGCACACCAGTGAGCTTTAATAAAAATAATTTATTTTTGGACAGTAAAATGAGCTTAACAACAGATAGCTGGTACATCGAAGATTTGCACAATTTTAAGATATAATATGTGGGTTGATCCCTGGATCCCACACTAGGATAACCTGTGTCGTGAGGGGGAACTTTATCTCTTGTTGTTAGTCTATTTGGCTGAGAGAGACTGCTCTACTGTATAAGTATACTACTGTGAAAGGTTGGTTTGAAGTTGGCTTGGACCGGTGTCGGTTGTTGGCATTATAAAATCTTAGGTTTCTCGTTGTGTTCCAGTATGTAATTATTTATTTCTATTCTCCATGCTTGCTGTAGTGGCCTGTAAACACTCACATCTAATGGCATGACAAGTGTAAGCTGGATAGGTAGCAAAACAAATATCATTATTAGCAGCCATTTCCAATATCTCCGGAGTTACATGGGTGCTGAAAGAGTATACCTAAC
Source organism: Ennomos quercinarius (assembly GCA_910589525.2). Lineage (NCBI taxonomy): Eukaryota > Metazoa > Arthropoda > Insecta > Lepidoptera > Geometridae > Ennomos > Ennomos quercinarius. The sequence goes on along the minus strand of OU342505.1, from coordinate 14,115,563 downwards.
TTTTTTTTTTTTTTTTATGTGATTGAATGACGTGACGAGCTAGTCGTTCACCTGATGTTAAGTGACACGGCCGCCCATAACTGGGCGAAAAGCTGGAATGTTATTTATGAAATACTTAAACCACTCTTTAAACAGCGCCGTTGTAATCCATACTTTTGCAGAAAGGCGAATCAATACGGGCACGGGCTTTTATAGCCTGTCTGACATTGGTTTACCTTTAATTCATCATAGGTGGAATCCCCATTCCTTTCGCACACACAGCTAACCATAGTAGTTGTAACCCCTCCATCGCCACAAGTAATACCCGTTTCATGAGCCTCTCAAGTTTGTTGAGAACATCTAGTTTAGTCATTACATCTTTCAATTGAACATAAAGTCATTAAACTACTGCCTACCCGCCATTTCTACTGGTTGCATTGAAAGGTTTTCTGGTACTCGCATTCCCAAAGAATATAGTGATTTAAGACTTGTCTACCAGAGCTAGCCGGCCGCTTTCTCTTCTGAACTGAATGGGTAACTAAGTGTTTATGTATATCTATGGTTGGGCTAATTATATGCAATTTCACGTTTTGCAAAAAGATCGTCTAACCTAACAGCTACTATGAACTTCAAAGTTTGTGACGTACATGCTAAGAGATTAAATCTACCATAGAAGTACCACAGCTTAGTAATAATGCTTAAAACTTTTTTTTTTGAGATATTTAATAATTGGTATTAAGAACTACATATGTTTTAAAGAAAAAAGGATGAAATATATACAGAACTTTTATTGTCCCACCAGTCCGCCTGACCCTGATAGCGGGGCTGGAGGAGCTGTGGCGGCTGCCGCGCGCGGAGTGGGTGCTGCGGTGGCCGGGGCAGGTGGTGATCGCGGGCTCGCAGACCGCCTGGACCGCCGGCGTCGAGGCCGCCGTCGCAGACTACAGGATGGACGACTACATGGAGGAGATGCTGGCGCAGGTAGGTGCTTGCAGCTCGGACAGCTGCGATATGTGCAGACGCTGCCCAGGATGGACTGCACTTATGGAGGAGATGCTGGCGCAAGGTCTTTTAGCTGGGACATTGCTATGTTAATGTTCTTATACTTATCATTTAACTAACTCTTAATAAATAATATTTTTTGTTTTAAATCAAATACAGGCCTTATAAGTAGTTCTTTTTTTTACATTAGCTACTTCTACGAGTAAAGTATTGAATTCACGATTATCACCACATTCAGTGTTTATCGCCTCTTTTATGATATCCCAATTAAAACCATGGTCTATCATAGACACTACTAGAGCCGCTTTTCCTACTAACTTTCCTAAAAGCCACATCCCATTTTGAGAGGTATTACCTCCCGCTATCTGTAACCATTGTTTTGCATCATTTGTATAATTGTAAATAGTAATAGAGTCCCCATCGTACGACGGTGCACACTTAATTGGGTCCATAATACTTTGGCTAAGGACGTAGTTAGAACTAGGTGATGATGACACGTAGTTAGTCTGTATACTATTCGAAGGTCGCACATTCCACTCTTGGATTCATAAGAAAAAGTCAATGGTTTAAGGAGAGGATTATTGGAGATTATTGACAAATGAAATTACACAAAAAAGACGCCATTTTGACTGTATCCAAGGAATAAGTCTTATTCCTTCACAAAATTGGTGATATAAGGGCTATATTCGCGTAACTCGGTTGTTCTCGGAAAGTTATACCTGGAATAAAATTTATTCTAGTTTGGTGAAATCGGGCCTAAATGGATTAAATACACAAGTCCAAAACATCATCGTCAATAATTTTTCTGCTCTCGAAAATTTTTTTTAGGTATGTTATCTACGAATCTATTGCATTTACATATCGACGTTTTTTTCCCGAGGAATCTGATTCACTACTTCTCTTTCTACTTCTCTTTTTCTTTTTTTTTGACCACTTTTGGATGAGCAACTAAACGTGCACTAGTGCTAGCTTCTAGCTTCTGATTCTGGAGATGATGTAATCACGTTTGAGATGGCAGATGGAACTAGCTGGCTGTTCAATATGCTGTGGTCTGATATTTGAACTACAAGAAGAACTACTGAAAGGAAGAGTATATGCCGCTTTTGCATTCCAAGCTTCAAATAGAAAAGAAATAGATTAATAGATAAGTGTTAGATAGATAAGTGATAGATAAGTTAATCAAATAGTAATAGTGAAACAAAAAAAAAAATAGGAAAATCACATACTTTCAACATTGCTTCCGCCATTGTTCGGTCATGAGCATAACCGCCACCACTGTGCCCACGCCCACGCCCACGTCTGCCTCCGCGCCCGCGCCCACGTCCGCGTCCTCGCCCACGTCCTCTCCCACCACGGCTCGTACTTTCATAGTAGCTTAAAATAAAAAGAAATATAAAATAAACGAACCATTTTTTAATATTATGAATTATATGCCATAAAAAACAATTTTTAATTAATTTTTATAAGTACCTACATATAAAATTAATACTAAAATAAATGGCTTCTATAATTCCTACCGAAAGGTTGAATCTTACAAATGGTTTATATATTGTAATAAGAACGGTTACATACACCAATAACACTTATTACACAAATTAATTAAGACATTTCTGAAATTCGCAGCATAATAAAGTATAATAGGTATAAAATATCAGATAAATGTCAAAATTCATAATAAAAATTAAACCTAATAATAGACAACATTGTCAATTTAAATCAGGTAAGGAGTTTTTTATTGGATGTAAAAACTTAAATAACATGTATATACTAAACTAAACTAGACCTAAAAACTAAACTATACCTAAAAACTTTAAAACTAAAATATAAAACTTAAAATATAAACATTTAAATCATACAGATTCAGATTCAGATATTTATACATTTTTTTATTACATTCTCACAATAGGTCATACATATAAAACAGTTTTCCAATTGTCAAAGAAAATGTCAAAATCAGGGTTGGCGTCGACGGTAACGCTTTAATAAACGAAAAATCGATCGCGATAATGATTAAATACTCACATTATTCTAGCGTTAATACAGTTAGTTAACTTCATTTTCACTATTCGACTATAACTTCAACTTCAAATTTCGACTCTTGGTTAATGGCTTTGACTATTATATAGCATTACTGATTACTGAAATTTGATTCGGCGCCAGTTTTTTTTTTGCTATTAGTGGTAGATCCGGCGTGCACCCGGTGACCGCTTGCCGGGAAAATTACGCCGGTGCGTGTGAAAGACAACGTACTGTATGCTCATGCACTTCCCCGCCGGGTACCCGTTAACCGGGACGTGTGAAAAAGCACTAATACACACAAAATTATGTAAATTATGCAATGCTATAAGATAATATTTTCATCCATAGCTGGACTCGCTGCGTTCGCTTGTAAAAGGCGACCTGACGTACTTCCAACGCGAAGTTTTGTGCGCTCTCATCGTGATCGAAGTCCACGCGCGTGACGTCACACGCTCGCTTCTTGACGAGGGAGTCAAGAACGTCACCGACTTCCAGTGGATGTGCCAGCTCAGGTGACTAGCTGCTGTAACGAGCTGAGCTCTAGATTTCTAGCTGATAGGGCGTGATGACTGTAGGAATTGAACAAAAGAATATTTTTGAATGATTTTTTTTGTAATCCTTTTCGTTCAAATCGATTTTTGAATATGCACAGAAAGGTCGAAGATTATGTGAGCCCTATAAAATCAAAGGCAGCTAAATCCAAGTCTGTCAAATAATAATCAGTAAGCTACAAAAATCGATAACTTTGTTCAGGTAGCTACAATATTCTATATTTTAAGACAGATTTGTAAATATTCACATTCTTTACAAATCTGTCTTAAAATATAGAATATTGTAGCTACCTGAACAAAGTTATCGATTTTTGTAGCTTACTGATTATTATTTGACAGACTTGGATTTAGCTGCCTTTGATTTTATAGGCCTCATGTCATAAATGGGCAAGAATCCAGTCCCTGCTATCGCTACAGCAAAATGCGGTGAAAGAGAGCGCGTTACAACTCCCTATTATTCTGTCGCCACACCATGGGCACTTTTTACATTCTGGCTTTTTTAGTATTTACCGCCACATACTGAGGTTTATTCTCACTTGCTACATAACACTTTCCAGATACTACTCAATAGTTCGTGAAATGATGCCACTAGAGCCAGGCGAAGCGGCAGATATATATCAAGACGAAGACCGCCTCGACACCTCGCAGTACTACCGGCAGTTCAGTCAGAATAAGTGTGATGTGAGGGCGCTTAACTCCGTGTTTACTTATCAGAACGAGTATTTGGGGAACAGGTATGCGATCAAAAAAAAAATCCTATTTTAATGTTGCATACTGTTTTCAGCTTTGTCTAACTGGATTAAGGTTGATATTCCAATAGCACTTAAAAAGTGCTCGAGCATTTTGCTGCTCTGTCTGAATTTACCTTAGGCTGACACCACATTGGGCGGTAGCAGGTAGTATACTCGAGCCACTTCGCGGGATATCGCGGCGACACACGCCGCACGATGGTAAAATGTCGCGGCGATATCGCTACCGCCCAATGTGGGGGCAGCGTTACATGCGCCAATTTAAAAGTCGAGTGCGAGCAAGAGAGCACATGATCACGATCCCCATCAGTCTTACGTGGTAGGCCAAAAGTTCGGAGCTAGAATATGTGTAAGAATGCAAGTCCGCAAAGCCGCTTTTCCCCTGTCCGCGTACGCAGCCATGATTTTAAGTGGCGTAGAGTGGAGAATCTTGGAGAGAGAAGCTATCGGCTGTGGCAACAATCATGACTGGCAATGTAGCTATAATATGTATCAGCGTTTTACTCAGGGGACATGTGCCCATCCGCTGCCTTGAGAACATCCAGAGCAGTGCAGGGCTTGGTACGTACTTATAATATAAGTCTATGCTCATGCTTTCATTTTATTCGCTGCCAGTTCTCCATCCATAAAAGATATTCTGGCTCCATGGTTACCCAAAGCATTAATGTAGACTCTGAAGGGTATTGAGATCCTTCTCATATGGTCACCTTTCACTGCAGTTATATTATTTGGATCTTCGCCAGTTTTCAATAATATATGAATATAGGCATAACCAGGCGTAATTAAGTACTTCTTCAGACAGACGATTTCTTAGGTCATTAAGTATGTACAACAAAGGGATACAATATAGGCGAATAATCTATAATAGATTTCCGCCGGCACACATAGGTATGAAACGGCGAATGGAGGCAGATGCTTGCGTCCGCCGCACCGTGCGGCGGCCTTTCGCCTCCATCCATTCGTTCTTTTTCTTTATCTTTTTCCCTTTTCCTTCTCTCTTTCTTTGGACTGAGAAAAGGCGTAAAAACTAATAAAACTGTACGAAGCCGGGGCGGGTCAGCTAGTATAATAGTGTAATTTTAATATTTCAAGTACCTAATTTTGACCTGTAAAAGTGCTAAAAATAGCCTATTTGCAATAACATTTTGACTTTTGACCATTACGTTCGTACACTGAGAACCACCAGAAAGGTGTTATAGCACCTTTTTGGTGGTTGTCAGTTGATATAGCGGTCGCTATGCGTTTGTTTCCCCAGCGGTCGGCTGGTGATCACTCCGCTGACGGACCGCTGCTATCTAACGTTGATGTGCGCGATGCATCTCAAGTTCGGGGGCGCGCCCGCCGGACCCGCTGGCACTGGGAAAACTGAGACCACTAAAGTGAGCGTATTGTCATTATCATCATTGTCACCCACATCACTTTTATACTAGTTATGCCCTGTCCACGAGCACGTGGATCGTTTTATTTTCTAATTCCATGGGATTGCACTGTATCTCGTCATGAGGTCGGACGTCTTATTCCCCACTACACTGTTAAAAAATGATGGTTGAATGTCCACTTTGATGTTATTTACTATGAAAAAAGCTTGCTCATTTAATGATCAGCTACTCCACGTATCGGTATTTTAATTAAATTCGTTTTTTTTTTCTTTCAAATCAAATATATCCTATATAATATATAATATATATTCCCGATAGCACGCGCGTTGTTTGCCATGTTGAACCTCCTCTTCGCCAAATGTTAAGTACGGCCCCCTAATTACCTAACTCGCAACAGGTTTGCGACAGGCGTAAATCTCGTGGTGATTGCTGTCATACATCATTAGTGGTGTCGAGAATGTATGCTTCGCTACTGCTGTCGCATTGCTACTGCTGTCGCATTGCTGTTGCAAATTTTACGTAATTACCCCGCGGGAGTAATGACAACACTGCGGCTTGCGGATAACTGGTTATTAGTTCGTTGGCACACGTTAATATATCAGAAGAACACCGTAGCTACGTGCGTATTATTATACACATATACTACAATCATGACTGAAGACGCCTGCTGCTGAACATAGGCCTTTTCCATAGAGCGCCACGCGTTGAGCGGCTGCTTGCGTCCTGCATCCATCGTCTCCCCGCGGCTCTGATCAGATCTTCATCTTCATGGGAGGCCTACGTTTCGTCTTCCAGTTCGTAGTCGCCACTCGAGAACCTTTCTTCCCCATCGGTTGTTAGTTCTGCGAGCGATGTAACTCATGCTAAATTTTATGTTAGTAAGGATTAATTCAACATATTTGTGGAATGACAGGATCTAGCGAAAGCCCTGGCGGTGCAGTGCGTCGTGTTCAATTGCTCCGATCAACTCGACTTCATGGCAATGGGCAAGTTCTTCAAAGGACTCGCCGCGTATGTTTCTACATTATACTTATAATATTATACTATTGTAGCCGCAGGCGGAAACTAGTGATAAACAACTTACACATACCTAACAGATAACACTTAAGACATAACTTTACAAAAAGGCAAGTCCCACTCTACTGGGCAATGGCCACAAGTCACAGTCTAGGTTGCGAGCTTGATTACCAACTTTATTCATAAGTTTTATCACAATAATAATAATCACCCGTTTTAATATATTATTAGGGTAATATGTCCATGGAGTTTGAAACTAAGTTATATTACTAATACAACATTTGCAACTAATACTTGATAATAGAGGGATAATTTCCACAGCATTTACATAACAGTATTGCAGAAAGTAGTAACCGATGAATAACCATATTATTCCGTAAGTAAACATGTGATTCTTTCTAGTGGTGAAATCGGCTTGGTTTGTATCACATGTGTTTGTGCTCGTGTCCTTGAAACATTTTAATCCATTTTCCCTGTCATACACGGTGAGGCGGTGATTACTATTAGGTGGTACAAAAAGTCCCCCCGCGGACTGTTCCCACTCCCGCCGACCGCTCTTAGTTTTTCGATTGTTTCTATGACTAGGGCTTTTTAAATCTCTTTGCCTTGATTGTTCGGTCTCCTGGACTGAAATTGGACTGGAACCTCTGTAACCCTACGTCTACGCTTACGATCTTTGACCGCACCGTGACGGTGTTCATTAACCTCCTCGTGAAATGATGCAACCTCCAAGTTTTATTTGTGTATTTTTGCGAATACTTTTCCATTGGACAGTGGGCACTGTTCTCTGCTTATCTGCTGACTTTCCCCGCATGTTTTCGATTATTTTGTTTGCTATGTTCAAGAAATTGTCTAAAGTTTTGAATTCACAATATGTGCAACTTCCGCATTGAGTCCTACATCTCGCATAAACTGTCAAGTGTTCTCACTTCATTGCTGTCTTACTGCTGCACCATTAAACCCCATGAGTAACAGTATTCGTGGTCTGGGCTCTTCGGTGGCCATGGCAACACATTTAGTTCAGCATTGTGCCAGTCAAACCAATTTCTCCAAATCCGGGAGTTCCGAACTGCTGAATCGTCCTACGCAAGTAAAATTGAATTGGCCTCAATCTTGGGAAGCACACTTTCATAGTGGGAAGAAGCATTTCCTCTAATATTTAAATATAGGCTAAGCTGTTCATGTGCCCTTTTATTTCAGCCAGCTCACCTAGACCACCAGCTTCCAACTAGGCCTAGACACCGAAATTTATTCGGCCACTTCTTCTAGAACCAACAACATTTTTCAACTAATAACGGGTGTTATCTGGCGGCCATAAAGTTAAACGTCCATCATCGGATAAAGTAAATCTTTCTCGTCTGTAAAAAGGGTGCTGCTAAAATAGTAGTCTAAAATATTTTCCCACGCAAATTGAAGCCGCTGTATGTTGCTGTAACTACATACTGTTTGTACGTAGCCTATGACGATCCTGTACAGTCTGAGTTTCTGTGCATGGTTTCAACAACTTTAAATAGCTGCCTTTTTAATTTTAGTACACTTTCTTAGCACTGGATCGTGGTGAGCCCAATCTCTTCCATGATCCATACATACATACGGCTGGCGAAGTAGGTACAAAAATAGCAATACAACGATTGCTAATATTACAAACATTCATTTATGCGCTCCAGGTACCCTCCGACATTTCCCAGTGGGGCCTGGTTATAAGCACCGACCGCATTTTGCTTTATAAAAACATCTTCTTTACGGTGGACCGGCACATATCGTTACTTTTCTTCTTGTTTTTACTGAAAAACTAAAGAAGCGTTTCTACTCATAATCTAAAGAACTTATTACACTAAAATATTTGCTTCACTTTAAATTAACTACATCATTGTTGCTGTGTATATAGGTACAGATAATTGCTAAAACGATTATATTTCCTTTAGTTCGGGGGCTTGGGCGTGCTTTGACGAATTCAACAGAATCGATATTGAAGTTTTATCCGTCGTGGCTCAACAGGTAATAATAATCCAGACTTTGCTACTATTTGACACTATTATTTAGATTTCTATGACTGCTACATACCTACTAATTTTAGTGCTTCTGCCGAACCTGCCGGAAGTACGGCGCTGAACGTTCGGCGGCTGAACTGACGCCAGTGTCGCCAGGTCTTGTTTTTTACCCCAAGTCTGTCTGTATGTATTTGAAATGTGTGTTTTTGTTCACCGGCATCACACACTCTTTGATAAACATAATGATGTCGTTAGCAGAAAGAATAATTGTTTCATCTATGAATTGTATATGCCTAAACCGCGAGTAAGAGTATACAGTGACAATGTATACTGCATGGCCATACGTTTATATAATACGTTGCCAGATAGTTACAAAAACCTTAACCTCCATGTCTTTAAGTCAAAACTTACTAAATTCCTGCTTGGTGAATGATTTTACTCAACGAAGGAATTTCTGGAGTATAAATTTAATAAATTGAAATAACTAAACAATAATTGTGACATAACCATAATCTATATTAATGACATCTAATTACTTTCGATAACTTGCATAAAATATTTAAACACCGGAAACGGTAGAGTATTGAACTATTAATTTATGTATAACATCAATATTTACAATATTCTAATAAATAAACATTCATTCAATTTACCTTAGATTTTAAGTTAAATGAAAAATTTGCCCTAAATATTTTAATTGGCTTTCCTTCACGCTACTATCTATATTTATTGATACATTTTATGCAAGACAAAACGACACAAAACAAGACGAGGCAATACAATCTATAATTTAATTACAAAAACTGTAGGTAGACCAACAGATAATTTCCATGAATTAATTTTTGAGTAATCGTGATACTGTGAACGCATCCTCTCTCGTGTAATTTCGCGGCTTTCACTGGTCTTCGCGGCGCTATGGAGCCGGCAGGTCACTCAATCATTGTTATTGTTCTACAAAAATGTTGGAGTCAATATTTATTCCACTTTAACCCAAACTTTACCCTTGACATAAAAATTACTCTAAAATTACCCTCAACGAGATTTTTTCCTTATATTTTGGCTCCACACATAATGTATGTAGCCAGTGTCAAGTAGGTATTGTAATTTTTAGATAGGATTAAAAGTATATAGGCACCCACTTACATAGCCTTAGACTAAGCCTATGATTAGATAAATATAACCTTCGGAGGAGACTTTTACATGATTTTTTTCAGCTGAACAAGCGATAATAAGCGGTGTTTTGTGCCATCTTCGGTCAATCCCATCATGCAAATCAAATCAGTTGACAAACAAAACAAACCAACAGGCAAAAGAACATGCCAGTATCTAATATAGATAACCTAAAAACGAACATGGCCAATGCCATCATTCCCTATAGAAAATGTTATGTTACGGGGTCTACATATTTCATTATACACATTTTGGGGATATTTACTTATCCATTCATATACTCAGGTTTATATTTCTGGAGTAGTTTTTGTCGCTTTTTAGGCGGAATTAGCACTTGAACGTCACGTGTTTTCGTTGTCGCTACCGCTTTCCATAATTGATTTATATAAAGAACAACCGGTGAAAAAGAAAATATTTATCGAAATCCCTTAGAACATAGAATTCATTGAACCGAATCTAACAATCTTCGGCCCCAAAACTAAAACATAAACTCTTAAAGTAGTCATACATATTATTTGCGTGTAGCCACTCACGTTACATTGGCATAAACACTAATAGAACAGGAAAAAATTGAGTAAAAGCTATACAAATCACACGGGTTCTGGCAGTCCGAATTGGCTATACCAATTTATATGAAATTTTGTATGTGCGTTCAAATGGGTCCGTGATGGATGGTCAGATAACCCGTGCGGAGCCGGGCGGGTCAGTTCTCGGTATGTAACGATGACGATATATAACACAGGTGGTGACGATCCAAAAGGCGCAAATACTAAAACTGGAGAAGTTCATGTTCGAAGGGTGCGAGCTTCCTCTTAAGCAGTCTTGTTCCGTGTTCATTACTATGAACCCGGGGTATGCAGGTGAGACCGCCATGTTTAAGACTAACGTACTGCAAAACCTTTTTCTGTTAACCTTAAATCCAGATGAATTTGGGATAAAGAAAACATTCTTGCCTGGATAGTTCTTTCACTAAAAATCCTTAAGTAATCTCTGTTGGTCGATATTTATGATTTTTATAGCAGTATCGCCTGCTCAGCGTAATCTACAGATTATGCGGATGCGGGTTCAAGTCCCGCTCGTGATTCAAATTTTTCCTTTACAAATTAATCTGTTGGTCGATATAATAGATACCTTTAAAAAGGCTTTAGCATAGCAATATTAGCAGATATCCCTATTGCATCAATAGGACATTATTTAGTTAAACATATTAATTTGAATATGTTTTATTTTTTTCTTTACTCCAGGTCGCACGGAGCTACCTGATAACCTGAAAGCGCTGTTCCGTCCAATCTCGATGATGGTCCCAGATTATGCCCTGATAGCAGAGATTTCTCTATTCTCATACGGTTTCTACGAGGCTAAGATATTAGCGGGGAAGATTACTACTACCTTCCGGCTTAGCTCGGAACAACTGTCGGCACAGGTATGTTTCTGTCTGTTTTCTAATGAATAAATGTTGGTGACGGCTCTCAAACATGATGAGCATCATGATCAAATTAAACAGGGCCTAGAATTCCGAAAGTGACGGTTACTTTCGTTATTGTCCAATTTCCATTTAACACCGAAAGTGACAAACTGGGACTGGTGTGGCAGGTTCTTAACCATAGCTAGCTCGGCAAAACTAAAATATGGCCCTACTACCACAGGGTTGCCATAGTAGCCTTAGTATACTGACCGGGACTTTATTGTTTTAACTGATGTTAAGTGACACTGTAGTCTACAACGGAGCGTGCAAAAATTAAAAGAAAAAACAATCTATTTGTGCTACTTTAACTTTGTTAATTTCAGTTTGTAGTAACTCAGCTTATACTTATTATAAAAAAAATTATACACATAAAAAAACTTTTTTTTTTATATTTATTAGATTTGATCACCTGCTGCAGCATGTCCGGTTTAACCATAACATGCTTATGAAATTCCGAACACGACATTTCAAAAGTTAATTTTCATTAATTATGCTTTCGACCGCGACTACTTGGAGGCGATCACGTTCTTTAGTCCACTACGCAACTACAAAAAAAAATGTCCTTTCGACATTAGTGTAATGACCAGTGGTAGGGGGGGGGTAGGGGGCCTACCACCAAGTCGGCTGTAGTTTGTCGACGATTTGTTTCTTTCACCAAAAACTAAGTCTACGCAGAATTCAATCTCACGCCATTGCCAGTAAAGTTGACGACGTTTATGTCTCTCTTCAGGACCACTACGATTTCGGCATGCGTGCAGTGAAGACTGTAATCCTGGTGGCTGGTAACTTGATCCGTCAGATGCCTGATGCAGACGAGCGGCAAATAGTACTGCGTGCACTCAGAGATGTCAACGTGCCGAAATTTTTGGCAGACGACCTCGTGCTCTTTAACGGTATGTTGGACTTGATGGGTGTCTATTTCGCTCATTGATTTTGGACATTGGACAAAAATTACTTGTAAATTGTCAAACTGAAGTTGTCCTTCCGTACGTTGACGGTGATCCATTAATTTTTCAAAATTTTTTGAACCCAGTTTAGCTATTTTATAACAAAAATCGAATTAGCATTTTGCAACAGTAATAAACCCTATTGCTACAAATTAAAAGAAACTATACATATACACGTTTCACATTGGGGCCGTTTTGCGTATTGCATTCTGTATGCAGACGCGGGTGTTTTTTATTTATTTAAATTTCTTTGCCATTTTCTAGTAGCGTAACATTATTTGTGTAAAAAAGATCTAGGTGACTTCTAACTCTCAAATAGGTTTAGTATGTATAAGTTGTTTGTTGATCTGAACATGTATCTCCATGACCATTCTAGGTATAATATCGGATCTGTTCCCACGCGTGGAAATACCAATAGTGGACTATGGCATCATGGAACAGTCTATCAGGAACATGCTGATCAAGCGGGGATATGATGATCTGTACAGTGAGTAATGAAAGTGGTTTATGACAAAATTCTAATGAATAGCGATAAGCATTGAGAGGTTATATTGAAGCAAGTAGGTAAACAAAATATTGGTTGCCTGGCCAAAATATTGGTCATATCTAGCTTTGCATTTTCGGATAGATCTTTTTTAGGCAGTTTTGCGAAACGTGCTCGTATGTTGGATATAAAGAGGTCAGTGTTTTCGTTACCCTGCGGGTTTGCGAAAATGTCTAGATAAATTTTGTACGGTAGCCTTCGGTCCCCGAATGCTCTAATTAGGTTTTGTTTGGCGTCGGCCCATCCAGATATTTCCTCTCTCACTCCTTTCCACCAAGTAGTAGCTGGTCCAACTAACAACATTGATAGCCCTTTATATCAGAAATGCCGACGCAATCTATGTAGCTATCCAGACTGTCGATGAATGCAGTCACTGATTCACTCTCTTCACCGCCGAAAGTGAGATCGGCAGCGGGCCAATGTACCTTGCATGCCATCATTGTTGAGTACGGTGGAGGTTCTCACATCTCTTATTATTTCTCTGAATGCTTCCGTCTGCGATCGTTGCATTGACGCTATTAGTGCTGCTACGCTTTCTTGTGAAAACTTCATTTCACCGCGATTCGGAGTAGAAGCCGAAGGAGCGCTGTTGCTGGCAACAGTCGCGTCGCCGTCGGGCACGAAACGCGGGAATTGCGGCGTCGTCGATGGGTCGACACAGACGGAGGGGGTACCACTCTCCGGGGCAGGGGGTGTAGAAATGCGAGTTGCATCATCCTCGCCGCCGTGGTGATCTTTTTTGCTTCTGTTATGCATTTTATTAGGTAGGTATACCCGATGAAAGCTTGTAAAAAAGAAACTCGCACACTCAATAGTCTAAGTTCACAAATCACAACACACGTTTGCCGTAGGTATTCTGATACTGACGCGGAATACGCGGGCAGCCCTTTTAAGAGTTGGGTGCCATTTATGAGGTGTGTACCTCATAAAAAAGAAACACGAGAAGGTTCCAAGGGAATATCAAGTATATTCTTACACAAAATGTCACTTTGTATGCAAAAAAAAATAAGAGTTCGTAGGTTCGAAAGCGGGCGCGCGCGTATAAACAACCAGCGTCGATTGTGAGCGAATAACAAGCATAGACTGACACGTGGACAGAAATCAGTGATTTCTGTCCACGCGCCCCGCACCATCACGAGTTTTCTGATTTCAAATCAGAAAACTCGTGATGGTGCGGGGCGCGGGTGTGCACGCCATGGCAACAGCGCATCGTAGAGAGAGATAGAAACCGCGGGCGCGAGTAGGTGCGAGCAGGATGTTTGTAGGCGCTAACGCATGATCTTTCTACTTAAACTAAGAAACGAGCGGGAATACGGCCGCGAGAGGCACGGTTTGGCAACACCTCAGAACGGTTTACTATATGGTTAATTTTGGTGTGGTATCCTCCTGAAAAACCTATTTGTTTTGTAGATTGGGAATGCTCCTTCAGATATATCGTAATATTTCAGTGTTTCAGTTTTTTATTGTTCAGCAGTTCACTCCAAATTTTTGAAGGATCTCAGTAAATAAAACCCTATTTTTTATTTAAAAAAGTATTGGGTCCTATAGGTAGGTTCAACAGTAAAAACTACAGTTAACTTTTCGCAAGTAATGAAGATCATAATCATAACAACACACATTACACACAAATCACTCACAGATACACACAGAATGCAGCCAATGCTCAACATCTTTCGGAGTCGGGTTCGAATCACTGGATTTAGTTACTAAACCCTCAGACACTTTCGACAGAATGTCATTACATAGGTACCAAGAATGGTTATAGGGAAGCGATTGAAATTACGAAGTTCAACAATTTCGATCGCGAGGGTGGGTTTAAACTCTAAAGTGTCTGGAATCCAGTGGTATGTTTATGCAAACACCGGAATATTTCTGCTCCATTTAGAAACTGTTGTGAGTAGTTTAGGTGCGCTATCCGCTATACATACTTACTGATGTTATGACCCCGATATAACCAACAGATAGCCACCTTCAAATGCGTGTTCACTGTAATTAAGACTCTAAGTAACCAGCCTGCCTGACGTGGTATAAGGGTCAAACCTCTCGCCGGGAGTTACCGACACTGGCGTAAAACAAAACAATGAATTCCCCAAAATATAGTTACTAAATTCTATTACTTGAAAGCTCCAAAACTAAAATGTGTACCCAGGTCGGCCAGTGCGCAGTAACTGACCGACCGCGGCGACCGCCTGTCATACATCTCGCTTGCACACCTAAATGCTAACATACCATTCGTTCACTCCACGTGTCCCTACACTACACCCCCCAAATATTACCAAAATTATTTTAAAATACTTATTTTTACACTTATACTACTTTGACTTATCACTATCCCTAAATTCTTTGCTTGTTATACGAACGGATATTGTAAGCAAAACAATCGTTGGTGTATGGTTACGTCTGGCTGGCCACGGCCACGAATCTGGCTGGCGAACCAGACTACCTATACTTTGCCATAAGTTACACACAAGAACATGATAATCAAGCAGTTACAGTACATAATAATTTTTACAATCACCGATACATTGGAATTTTATTTTTCAGCAATATACTTAACCTGGCACTTCACTACAAAACTTTGATTTGCACTTGTTGCACCTGTGTATTTTGGAATTTCTGAATTGCATTTTCCATTTGGTTTTGTAGCCAACCGCCGATGGTGGCATGACATTTTCCACAGCATTTACACAATATAATGGCGAAAAGTAGCAACCCAATGAGCCCCAATATT
Organism: Ennomos quercinarius; assembly: GCA_910589525.2. Taxonomy (NCBI): domain Eukaryota; kingdom Metazoa; phylum Arthropoda; class Insecta; order Lepidoptera; family Geometridae; genus Ennomos; species Ennomos quercinarius. The sequence continues at coordinate 14,100,019 of OU342505.1, read as the reverse complement.
ATCCCATAATTATACATAAGATTTTCCATGCTGGTAAGATGCTTCATTTTTACTGTAAGACTTGCCCAATGCCCATGGTTAGAATAATTTTGAAGTTTATATAAAACAGTTGATAAATAAGTCTCTCAACTAACTCTTTGTACTTGATTGAGATAAGATGATGGAATGAATTCATAATGATGAACTTGGCTCTAAGAACACATCTTTACTTTTTACAACTTTTTCAATTCGGCAATACAACTTCCTATGTTAGTTTACCATAATATAATAAAAACTACCTGATGCCTAACCGTGTGAGAGTAAATCAAAGCACCAGATAGTTACGATGGTATATTCTATATTTACAATAAATTAAGCTATGCTAACGACCTACGACTACCTAACGTGCCGGGGGGTGACGACTGATGTGCTCCACTCGCATCATGCATTACGTTCGCTAGTGTCAGCAGAACTCAATGCAAGTGCAATATGTGTCGCTACATTAGAATAGTTGCTTATGCTTATAGTTTGACCTACTAATTGATGCTACACAATACACATATTGAGTTAAGACCCGTATTCATAATGCGTCTTACTCATAGTTACTTTAATTGTTGCAACTTTACAATATGGTATGGTTTCACAATACTTTAACCGCTGAATAAATTATAACTTACGGATAAAAATAAAATATTTGGGTTAAGATTGTTGTCTATTATTTTTTACATATTACAGACTCTCACAATATCCCAATTAGTCCTTATGTATGACACTTACATTATTTCAATACCGTACATTAGCCTATTACAATATTCCTAGTTAACGGTGTCGGGAGCTTGGTGGACTATAAATTGAAACCAGTCGTGTAGCACTGCAAATCCTTTATTCACTACGACAATTTGTACAGTAAAATGGTGAAGCCTCTTATTCTCTTGTGAGGTCGTTGACACTTGTGTTACAGATTATACATAAGAGCGAATAGCTAAAATATTGACACCGACTATAAATACTTGTGTTGCTATAAACAAACGGTTATCTAATTAAGTATTAAATCTAGCTGGTGGCTTAACTATTCGGCCAGTTCTAGTTACCCTATTGCCCAAAGCTACTTCTTTATTATTATTATTTTCTGCAGGTGTCCCTACAGTAGCAAACGTCTTGCCGTCGCAGCAAATGGAGAATGCTACAAAAACATTGTTACATATTTATTACCCGAAAAAACATTTTATTCCCTTTTGGCATGATAAAGACAAATGCCCTCGGTCTCTACATTTGAAGCAGCGTCTTGTGTCATCACGATTTTGTGCTGCTGATGATGATGATTGTATCGGGTGTCTTTGCAATTTTATTGGAGTTTCATCATGTTTTTCTTTATAGCTTCGTAGATAGCCAACTTATCTTTTAGTGCGCTGTAACTGTACGTCGTAAGTGTCGTAACTTCGTAAAGGATAGCTTTATTATTCTCGTATATCACTGATCCCGTCGGCTATGTATTGTATGGTTACATAATCAGCGACTTTTCCTCGTTTACCGTATCGTGCAACATGTACTTATAGTGCCTACTTATGTTTCATCTTTTAGCTTCTTCCTCGTAGATAACTATTCATGGTCTTCCTTCGAATAAATCATACCTGGGAATTATTTAATTAGCATGGTGTTGAGTTATTCAAATGACTTATACCTTTTCAGTTTTCAACCACATAGCTGCTCCTCCGGTAACTGATCGTCGTGCTATGATAAGAGTTTGCAGCGCTGTCCATTGAAATAATTCTGCATTCTTCTCGACGTATTGCACCCACTTGCTCGCCGAATATTTCAATCAGTAATCTTTTATAAGCCCATCTTGATATGAAGGCATTGCCGCGCACGCCATTTGCACTGCTGGCACAGCCATAAACTCATAACTACGCTTCGACATTCTGATCTTTGCAAAACGTCTCCACCGATCGAAATATCTTCTTTGCACCGCGCCTCCGTCTTGGCGTCTTCTTCAACACAACTGTAATTTCGTTTAATTTTTCACCACAACACCGCACAAAACGCCGCCATCACCATGCCGCCATCGCCATGCGGACTAACATAATCAGTAATCTGTGGCCATGCGTTCGCTCTATCACACGAATTTCTCGTTGTAACCAGTACTCAGGCCGTGCTCTCATCCATAGGACTGGTATAGTTGGTCGTAGAAATGAAACGATACGGGCTTGAGGCAGCAAATTCGGGCTGTATTTCCCACAAAACTTATTTAATTTACACTGCAGAAAAAAGAACTTCACCAGCTTCACCTCCATTCCCTCACATCTTTCGTCTCCCTCTATCATACTCCGTTCATAAACTCCCATACTTTTTACATTTTATGCGTTCACAAATGTTATGTATGTTGCTAATTTTAATCACACTAATATTATAAAGGCGAAAGTTTGTGCGTATGTGTGTATGTGTGTATGTTTGTTACTCTTTCACGCTCTAACAGCTGGACGGATTTGGATGAAATTTGGTATGGAGGTAGCTTATACCCTGGATTAAAACATAGGCCAAACATAGGCCGTTTTATCCCAAAAACGGGAACGGTTCCTGTAGGAACGCGGGTGGAACCGCGGGGCGCTGCTAGTCCTACATACATTGTCAGTTTGGCAGCTGAATTGTAGTCATTGTATTGTAATTGTGTGGTGTTTTACAGCGTTCATATTCAAAATAATCCAGCTGTATGAGACGACCGTGGTGCGACACGGGCTCATGCTGGTCGGGCCGGCGGGTGCAGGGAAAACTAAGGTCAGTTTGATAAAAATACATGTAATATATCTCTCAATGGCATTTAGTCCTGTGTCCCCCTGACTAAGGGTGGGTTTTTTCACCAATGGTCAAAATCGAGTTGACCATTTGTTAAGTCGACTATAGTTAAGTCGCTAACCACTTGTCAAACAAACTTCACGTTATTTGGTCATCATTTTAACTATTGTTAGTATTGACTATGGTTATCTATGTTGTCATTGTAATGAACACTGTTATACCAAAGGTAAAGCACACTGTTATACCAAAGGTAAAGCACTTGTTCGTCGGGAATAATTTTTTGTCATAGCAACATTGCAACGGCAATTTGCAATTTTATTCGCCGCGCACTTTAATGTCAAAACAGAGACAGACATTAGTGTGGCTTTTTTTAAATGTTTTCGTGCAATTTTCGAAGCTGAAGTTGCTTTTTACCACGTTTCTTGTCCGTATTGGACTTTCGTTATATAGTTTCTCTGCAGCTGGGATTTGCCAGCGGTTTTAACAAATATTTTTTCAAAGCATAGTCTCATCTCCAAAAGGCAGCAAGTGGCTAACTGCTGTGATTCCATCATGCCCTTAATTGCACTACCGTTAAAATGGTACTATCATCCACGGAGCCTGGCCACCATACAACTATGTTCATGAATTTCTTCTAATGTGAAACTTCAAGAAGAGGCCAAAAGGACTATGTATCCAGGCCGGTTAAACAAAAAAAAAGTTCATGAATTTCAAGTTTGCATCAATGCCATCTGTAAAATGTAAACTGTCTTAGTATTTATCGAAAAAACATATTTTCTATTTGTAAATAGCTCAGCATTCTCTCCACGCACCGGTACTCGATATTTTTACGTGTGTATAATCCAACGCCCCTACGGTAATGGGGAACTTGGCTATCAGATACAACTTTTCTACAACTTCTATTATTTTTTCAATTATACGCGGCATTGTAATAATATTTTTATATTTAATGCAAATTTGCCTTGGCGTGAATAATTTTGCAAGCAGTTGATTTTGATACACCAGACAGATCGCCAGAACATTGTTGCATATTTCCAGTAGCATCTTAACTGATTAATAACTGCTCAAGTGGTGTCACGACACGGTTTTTTGTAGTGGCCGTTATTAGCTCACTTCCTATTTCTCCAACGATCCAGATCACTGTCTCGTTAGAAAGCCGGTGACGCTTGCAGAAATCTGTATCTTCCCAGTGTTCAAGCGATGGATTGCGTGGTCTAAATACCTTAGCTCTTCTCATCAACACGTATTCCATAACAATTTCGTCATCACCATCGGATGAACTCTCTTACACGTCAAAGTATCTCGTTGTACTTAAATTCATATTGAAATAGGAATAATAACACAATAACTTTCTAACATGTATTTTAATCATAGAATTGTTTCTACATAGTTTGAATATTTTTTTATGTAAGCTGTGCATTTTTGAGTTGATGTTGAGTATTGACCCGCACTCTCACCGTAAACACCTGTGTTCGAGAACAGGGGTATGCTGAAAATCAGCCCTGCGTAGACCTTGCTGTTTACGCAGCACAGAGCTGAGCATACCCCTGTTGCCAGCTAAGAATAGTGTACCTATCTATTACAAATTGTCTTAAGTCTGTTGTAGTTTTGGCAATAAATATTATTTATTCTTTATTCTTCTTATTCTTAACTTCAATGAAAACACACTATACAGCTGTTGCTGCCAAAGATAACTAGCCGCCATCTCGCTTAACCCACCTCGATGCCAGGATTAAATATTTTGACCAATAGTTGCATATTTGACTACTGGTTAGGCTAACTAATTATCAAAAAACGAATTTTTCGGATATTTAACAATTTGTTAGAATTTCTAACCATTGGTAGGCTTAACTATTGGTGAAAAACCCACCCGAAATGTGATAAACGCGCTAACCTTGTATGCCATGGTTGCCATTTTTTAAGAGCAATGGGGCAAAATCCCAGGCAGGTTGAAATTCAAATAATATCTGCACCAGACTACGTAACTTGATCGAAACATCTTTCTTGACATTATTTGATCGTCTTAAAAGTGAAAAGTTAACGGTAGTATATTTGAAACAACCTTCCGTTTTCAGTGTTATGAAATCCTGCGTGACGCCCTGACGGCTATTAAAGGGAAACTTGCCCCGGACGGGTTTCCGTTCACTCCGGTACACACTTTCGTTGTCAACCCCAAGTCTATCACCATGGGACAGCTTTATGGGGAGTTTGATTTGCAGACGCATGAATGGCAAGTTTATTCTTCTCGAGTATGCAAGACCTTAAGCCCTGGTGCCAGAATGTTTAGGCCGCTTTCTGACTAATAACCATCCTCGCTACGCTCGGGCGCCAAACTCCGTCTCGGGGCTAAATAAGTTACTTTCATCCCTCCACATGTCCACATTTCATGTACCACTTACTATTGTTAAATTGGGCTCTTACCTAAAATTTATTTTTGACTTGTGGCGGCACAGGATATCTTTTATATGTGATGTTTTGATTTAGAGTAGATTTTACGACTTCAGTAGATACTGATTTTCCATCTCCGCTTAAAATGGTTATTCACAAAACAATATAGATGAAACCGGCATGTTTTGACCACAAATAAAAATTGAGGTGCATGTGTGATTCAACAACTTGCCTCTTCTAGCGTAGTAGATTTCTGCCATACTCGTCTTTGTATTTTAGTCCTAGCAATAGACTGAAAAAGATTAAGTGCTAAAAACTTTGAATGAAAACTAGCTTTTTAAATCTTGAGTACCTATGTAATATGAACAGGACCGATGGGATTCTATCCAGCCTGGTTCGTTGGGGTATAGCAGCCGAAGACATGGACAAGCGCTGGTATGTGTTTGATGGACCGGTCGATGCTGTGTGGATTGAAAACATGAACACTGTTAGTAACAATTTTTGGAGTTTTATCATCATCATCAGCCATTACACTCGTCACTGAACGTAAATGCCCACCAGTGTGAACGCTACGTTGATAAAGATAAAGATAAAGATCATTTATTGTAAAACATGGGTAAGTACATTTTGAAAATGAAGGTGGTAAAAGTTTAGTTTTGATGTACGATGTTACTTCTGATCACAATATCTGCATCATCAAAACTTATAGAAAATATCGGATCGTCAATATCAGAGAATACGTTCGCTCGATCGATTTATTCACAAATTTTAATTTGATCATCCATGTTAGTATTTCAGTTAGCTGGAGGAAAGGGGTTTTTATTAGTTAAATGTTGGGAAAGTGGGGGCAAAACTGCACTAATAACAATCAGTCGATTAAAGTATAGAGAAATTAAAGCAATTTAGCAAGTTTCACGGCTTTATTTACTACCATTAGTTCACACATTTGAATTAGTTTTTAAGCACAAAAACATCATAAAAGGTGGTTACGACCTCGAATTGTATTAATAAAAAATAACGGGTTTTCCCCTACAGTGGGGCTCAACCGACCCAACAATTTTTATTTGGGGGGCACCGATTTTTGCTGTTATCGGCCAAAATCACAGACAAACTCTTTTGGGTAGTAGTATCTGCGAGTAAGCCACTGAAATCTAGCCAGACTCATCACAGCTATTGCAAATGTGATGGTGACTGCTATCTGTGTACTCTAAGTGGGATCAGAGCTTACACTTTTCTTGGCATTTGATCCATTATTCGCCAGCCCTACTCTCAGAATATGCGTCTACACATACTTATCAGACAAAATGCTCTTCTTCATCTGATGACGGTGCTGATATTGTCTTCTTTTGCTTTGTTTTTCTTTTTCCTTTGCCTTTTTCTTTTCATTCAGCAATTTTTTTTTTCGCATGTTTTGCCTTCAATCGTTTTTTTTACTTCACATTCTTGTCTGACTGCGCTTGTTTCAGGCACGTCTGTATAAATCGTCAATTTTTTTGCTCTGTTTTACAAAAGACGGTGCAAAGTAAATTTCTTGGAATAGATTATGTTTAAACGGATAAATACCAGTTTTATAAAAACCAGCCTGGACGTTGTTTGAAAGCCATAGGCATAGCAGTTTTGACGGCACCTGGTATATCGTAGATTGACATGGTTTTTCTAGGGTGGCTCCGCATCCATCCATCGCAAGCAGGGTCTTGAAGGGTCCGAAGACAGATCGATCTAAGGGTTGAAGTTTGTGGGAGTTGGGTGGGAGAAATGACAGCAAGTGATTCCATTTTCTTTACAATAATCCAATGCAATAATGTGCATATGAGATGAATGGTTGTCCAGCACTGGCAAGACTCTATGAAGCATTTAAAAATTTCTTGAAATGTTGCAGAAACACTAGGAATGGCTACATCTTGCACCCACCCTGAATGATTTACAGTCCCAATCGATCCTACTGGTCGTCGCTAACAAAATGATAGTAATAACGAACCCGTGGAAATATAAATAAGGGAGGAACAGTTACCTAAGGCATTAACTGCAAAAGCGACAGTGACTAACGTGTGACGTTCAGCTGAAGTAACAGCTCCCACTTGCCATATGCCACGTCTTGCTACAATTTTGTCGGGCTTTTGGACGGTTGTGACTTCTATCTTATGGCTCATTGGCGTGTATGTCTATAACTTTTTGCTAGTTGTTATAAAGTGCTTCTACGTTTGTCTTATTAAAGCTTGTTGCTCTTGAAAGGCTAGTAGCTTGTGCTACACGAACCGACAGTGAGGGATTTCTTTTCATAAAATGATTGGAACCACTCCTCGCCAGCCATCTCAAATTCAATCCAAGTAACAGGTTGCTTAAGGTCGTATTGAGACGTAAGCTCGAAGTCTAACACTTTATTATAAGCTTCATTTTTTTTTTTACTGACCTATTTATTTCTTCCTCGCGCGTTGTCTGGGCATATAAACCCAACAAAAATATTTTTACTTGTATCACAACCGTACCCAGAAAATATGGCACAACCGTACCCATTAGGGTCAATTCACATAGAGCGGCAAAATGCTCGAGCAGTTTTTAAGTGCTATTGGAATATAAACCTTATTCCATTTTGACAAAGCTGAAAACAGTATGCAACATTAAAATCTTGCCTATTTTAATGTTGCATACTATTTTCAGTTTTGTCTAAATAGATTAAGGTTGATATTTGTATAGCACTTAAAAACTGCTCGAGCATTTTGATGCTCTGTCTGAATTGAGCCTTACACTCATTCGCAAAATAACAATTTAAATGGCTGTAGGTATCGATTAACCTACATACAAAGTAATCACTGCTATTTAACTCTTAATGTTTTACTTTCAACGAGAACAGACACTTATTACTTTATTTCTAGACATGGTTGTATTAACAATTATATAAAGATTCGAACAAAAAGCTTACTTTTTTTGTAAAAAAGTAATGTTGGTCACGCGTACAAAAATTTATATACGAATTTTCGAAATGGCAGTGACGAATTTTATTTTAATATCACAGTTCCCGTGGGGAAAAGTATTAACAATGACGGATAATTATGGCATATCTATGTTTTTACGTAGCTTCCGGTTTTGACAACTAGATGACGTTGTCCATTTCCACAGGTGCTAGACGACAACAAGAAGCTGTGCCTATCCAGCGGTGAGATAATGAAGTTGACAGAACGACAGCGCATGATCTTCGAGGTGGCAGACCTCGCCGTGGCCTCTCCGGCGACCGTGTCACGTTGCGGGATGGTGTACCTTGATGCGAGGGTCGTCGGTCTACCGCCGCTTGTTAACGCCTGGCTTAAAGCTAATCTCCCGCCAGTAAGTAACCAAATTTTTTGTTATATCGTACTTGATATTTTCTCTTTTGTATCTGGTTACGAAAATTTGCATCTGGTTTCGTATGCAGAAATATTATTCTTTACTTACTTTAATTGTTCATAGGCAAAGCATTTGACCCACTGACCTCTATAATACAAGTACGCTGGACTAAATATTCTCTAGGAAATGACAGTTCTTTTTTGTGCCGATTCAAAGCGCCCCTCTTGAGGGTCTCGGGTACTAAAATTGTCATTTTTCATAGTGGATGTTGGTAAGTTTGCTGCGTCTCTGATGAAAAATCGTAAAATAAGATGATAAAAGGCTACTTTTTGTGTTTGGTGTTTGATTACGGTACATGTATGTGATGAAGTTATGCGTATTTTGTACAAATCGCTACCGAAAAGGCAGCGGAATAACCTTCGACAAGTAAGTACACCTCACGATAAAAAAATGCTACATTATTATGTTTATTGTATGTCTGAAGGTTTTTAATACTATTTTATACTTAGTTTATTTAGTTTCATCACATTTAAATGTAAGTAGGATTTAGTTATTCAATGAATTCATACTATTGAAATAGGTACATAGGTTGTGAATGTTTCATATCGATAATGTGTCGATAATGTTCTTCGATAGTGAGTAACCAGCAGAATTTCGGCAATGCTCAATAATGTACGTAGGTACAGAATAATCTACGATGAATATCTGGCTCCAGATTTTTTTTTTCATTAATATAAACTAAATATTTAACTCGCTAGTACTAATAATGTTGTTTTGTATATTTTATTAAGTTTTACTTTGTGCTTTTAGGTTTCCCACTGACACTCTTACTAAGCAGCTATTATGGGTGGAAAATATAAAAAAGGATTGCTGTGTTCACTGGGCCGCAAACGGCCCGTGACTGTGTAGTGAAGGTGACATCTGGTAGAAGTTGGCGTTTTTATTTCGAGGTCCCTGTGTTCGCTGGGTCGCAAGCGGCCCGCAACTGTGTAGCGAAGGTGACCTGTGGTAGAAATTAACGATTTTTTTTCGAGGTTGCTTTGTTCGCTGGGTTGCAAGCGGTGACTGTGTAGCGAAAGTGACCTGTGGGACTTCCATAATTAGATCTATTCACACACGCTTTGAGTTCTGTAAAAACCATACTACTCTCATCCCAGAGGTTTTTTACGGAAAATTTCATATTATTGCATTATTTGGGATATTGTCAGTTTGTATAATATATCGAGAGAGAGTGAGAGCATTTATAATGTTTGTTTTTGCAGAAAAATATCCCATTCATTTCCTATTGGCCACACGGGCGAAGCCGCGGGTGGCCAGAAGCTAGTGTAAAATATAAATGTTATGTTATTATCTGCGTTTTTTATTTTATTACCCAGTACCCTACCCCTACTAGTACTGAATCAACAGGAACAAGGAAAACTGGCTTTATGAAATCGGACTATCAATCTAATATTTTAAAGAAGTTGTGTGCACATCACGTACTTCTTCACGCTTAAACGGCTGGACTGATTATGATGGAATTCGGAAATTGAGAATACCTAAAACCCTAGACACATAGGCACATAGACACATATTATGCTGGATTAACGCGGAGTGCAGCTAGTTAACAATAATTAAGTAGATTTCTTAAACGCAAATATATTAAAAAAACCCTTATTTATTTTACTGGGTATGTATAGTATGTTTTTTTTGTCTCAGTACCCGTATATGCACATGGAATTAAATAACTGCCTGAATCTGTAGTGATATCGATATCGTATTTTCATCGAAAGTTATGTCTCATCCCTAATATTAGTTCCATGGACCCTCACACTGCTATCAGCGCCAAAATGGCGAAAATCAAATGGCTTCTCATAACATCCGAGAGTATGAAGTCCAGCGTACTTGTATTATAGAGGTCAGTGATTTGACCACTGTCTCACCTGACGGAAAGTGATCACGCAGGTACTAGTTTAAGAAAATATCCGCCTGTGTTTTCGTGCCACTTACATTTTTGATATTATGTAGCAATTCTTGAGGCATACTTCTGACCGAAATTAGATTAAAAACAAGGGTTTTCTTTTGCGATTTTTTAAATTTTCTGATGCGTTATTTTTACCCCGACTAGCCCTATACAGAATGATGACGATATATTCTTTCACGGGAAGCTTAACTAAAATATTTATTAAATTAACCATAGATAGCAGACAACATCCGGAAGTCTCTCGGCAATCTCCTCAACACGTACCTGTATCCAGCTCTAGCACTCTTACGCGATCGGTTGACGGAGTTAGTGTTGTCTCAAGACAACGCGTTAGTTCTCAAATGCTTGGAGTTGCTGGACTATCGCTTGCGGCCATTGACTGGGAAAGATGACCGGCCGCCGCCACCGCCCAACATTTTAGCTAACATGCGTTAGTATAGACACGTATAGATCCTAAAAAGTCTTTAAGATTGTAATTGTTCAACTTTAAATGTACGTAAAGACAAGATTTGAATCATGATAGCATTCAAATTGTTCTTTACATTTAATCTGTTGATTAGATTACGCTAAGCGGGCATACTTCTTTGTTATCGTCTATCCAGATTGGTAGTGCAAAACATATCGACACTTGACATTTTGGTTTCTTTTTACGATAAAGGTATTATAGTCCTTAAAATTTTAGCAACCAGCGGGATTTGGACCCGCGTCTTCCAACTCACCGGATTAGACGCTCTACCAATTAAGCTATGATCGCATGACCGCTGACTGCGAAAATATTAAGGACTATGTGTTCACCGACTAAGCACTTATCTTTTTACGATGTAGTTCATGTGAGCATCTACATTTTTTTTATTAAACACAAGGTGGCAAATTCTTACCAAATCCATCTCGCTGGCCAAGTGCCGGTTAGTGCATAACGCGTGTTCTCATATTTGATGATTCTGGAACATGCCGGTTTCCTCACGACGTTTTCCTCCACACGTAACTTGAAAAGTCATTGGTGTTGGGTGCGTTGATTTTTATCGCTGATCCACACTTACGAGCTCTATACTTCATCAACAGCCTGAAGACGTCCACTGTTGAACATAGGCTCCCCCATAAAGCGCCACATTGACCGGCTGCCTCCTGCTTCCATCGACTCCCCGCGGTTCTGAACAGATCGTCGGTCTACCTAGTGGGCAAGGGTCTTCACGTTTTTCAGGTAGTGATCACCACTTAAAAACCTTTCTTCCTTATCGGTTGTAGGCTTTTACTCATCTCATCTTCTCGTGTAGGCAAGTGGTCAACTCTGGTGTCTTAAGACAACGGCTGGGAACCGTGCCCTCCGAAATACGATAGCTCTCAGTTTGTGAATACCACTTTTTGCAGCGGTCCTTAATATGTTATGTTGTGTTTATTATTGTATAGCTAAACTAGCCCCGTGCTGGGTGGTGTGGGCGGTGATATGGTCGGTCGGCGCCACCTGCGACCACAATGGTCGTGCTATCTTCTCCGACTTCATGAGAGAGCTTACTGTTGAGAATGGACTCAAGCCGCTCTTCCCGGCTGAAGGACGTGTCTATGATTATACGTTAGTTCTCTATTAAACTAATATTGTAAACTAGCTTTTGCCCGCGGCTTCGCACGCTTGTATTGTGTTATTTCTACGTTTAGGTACTCTAATAATAGATCATGCATTTTCTATATACCAAACAACAAATCCACTAAATCTTTTCGGAGCTGAGCACGTATTAGCACACGTGTAAAATGCAATTACCTATACGACGCGTACATAGTTAATTCTGTTAATACTATTTAGAAATTACAAATACTTAAGTACACCACTGTAAAAGGAGTCGACATTTATATGTCCACTATTTTCCACGTTGTCTCATTTCACTGCACTTTCAACATAGTGGAGGGAGTGAGGAAATAACATGTGTACAAAGCTCAAATCAGAATCGCTTTTGCAAAGAATGTTTCATTTTTAGGGTTTCGTAACAGTTTTGAAATAAAGAAACCCTTTGTGGCGAAGTTGGGCATGACATGACAAGTACGTCTCCACACTATCATGCCTGCCTAAGGTTCCATTATAGGTTAGGTGTAATGTACATCATCATCATTCATCATTAACAGCCTGAAGACGTCCACTGCTGAACATAGGCCTCTCCCAGAGCACGCCACCTTGAGTGGCTGCTCGCCTCCTGCATCCATCGGCTCCCCGTGGCTTTCTCCAGGTCGTCGGTCCACCGAGTGGGGGGCCGGCCTACGCTGCGTCTTCCGGTTCGTGGTCGCCACTCGAGAACCTTTCTTCCCCATCGGTTGTCAGTTCTACGAGCGATGTGGCCTGCCCACTGCCACTTCAACTTACTTACTCTAAGAGCTTTAATAATAATATAGTGTAATGTACGCCACAAATGAAATGTTACAGAGCATCATTGAAAGGAATAGATGAAACAGTTCTTATTTTTACTTATTAGGTGAGAGTCGCCTTTGATACCATGAAAACACCGAGAGCCACAGGTAAGTGGTAGGATCCTCTCACCAACGAGTGAAGTCATTATCAGATGCGAACTTACTTCTCCTCACCTTAAACCTTCAGGACCCGAAGGTCTTCACCAGCCTTCCCCATTTGACCCGCCCTTACCACCGTGCAAAACTCTTTCTAATTCCTCTTTATTTCCCTTTCAATAAGACTCACATCAAAAGTTAAACTCTCATCACAAGTTAACTCTTTGATCACAAGTAATCTTAGTTTTAGGTCTAGTTTAGTTTAGTATACTTATTATTATATGTTATCTAAGTTTTTAAATAAATCGTGTTATAATTTTGGAATATAAAAAGTAATCTTTGAATCACTTACCCAGCCTAGCCAAGATTATTAACAATTACCTCTCATAATTGTTTCGTTGAGGTTATTCATTGCTACACCAAATTTTCTTAATATCGTTTTACTTCATACTCGCTTCGCTATCTTTTTCTAAATAAAACCAAGGCAAGACACTCCCGCCTTTTTTCTCTCATACAATACAATGTTACCAGCACAAATAACCTAAAACTCGGAATCGATTCACTTACTTACCTCTCGATTAAAATCGCATTTCGCGACACCCTTAATTCGGGTTTTATTTTTAGTGTTTTGTTTTATCTAATGAACAACTTTTATCTGATGATTAAAAATCACGCCTTATAGTATCATACCTACTAATATTACTCTTTGGTCTTATACATTCTTCACAGAGACTTTTTTCTTTAATCTGTGCCTCCAGATAAACATGTAGCACCACAGACCTGTGTGTGTGGCTCAGAGTGTAGTCAATGGTTTTTTGCTCTAGTCTGTGACATATCATAACTTACCGTAAGTAGCCAAAAAAAAACACCAATCGGCCATGTTGTTTAAAACTCCGATTCGTTTCGTAATGAAATCTTAATAATTCTCATAAAAAAAAAATTAACGATATTTCAATTTTAATATATCCTATGTTAAGCGCCGGCTATTTCTAAGCATATTAGTGAAAACCGTATGAAAATCCATTCAGTATTTTAGGAGTTCAGTCATAACAAACAAACAAACAAACAATCAAACAGACAAAGTGTTTAATAAGTGGCTTAACGTGATCAGCGGCTAATTTTAAGCCAACCTGTGTCATTTTTTTCTTGATATCTTGCAATTACAGACTTTTTTATCTCTACAGTTTTATTATATGTATAGATAAAACCAGGACCAGCTATTAAACTTATGTTTATTCTTTATTCTTCAATATACATCGTAACGTTTCACTTGTAAACCAAAGATTACGAGGTCGATGACTTTCCCGCTCAACTGACCGACATAGTACCTAACATATTTTATTTAGAAACACGTGGCCCGACTCCGTTATTTTTAATCGTACTAAAACTTTTTACTTTTGAAGCACTTTTAGCGGGGTCTTAGGACACTGACAGCATAATATAATTATTTAATAATAAAAAAAAATTCTGTAAGTATAAATATTGTTCTATTGGTAGCCTCAACGACGGTGGGTTTACGGATCCGACTGAGGACGGCGAGCCCGCCAACCCGTACTGGTATAACTGGATGGCCAATATGGAGCCTTACGTCGTGGATCCCGAGTGGCAGTTTGCAGGTAACTTGTCGAGTGCACCTAAGGTTTTAAATAATAATTCATAACAAATGGTGAACTGAATGATAAAGGTCAGTTTCGATAGAATATCTTCTTGCCCCGCATGTTTTATCCTACGAGTAAAATTAATTGAGCATTGAAATTTACATTTCGTGCAGTCAATATGAAATTGCCTTTGGATTTTTTGCTTCTCCGTTTTTTTATTTGCCTCCTAGGGTAGACCATCAGCGCGTCTTTTTATTTGCATTACTTATTCACTTTTCAAAAACGTCGATCAGGCTGAGGCTACATATCGATTATGCAGCCACTGTAGATGCCTCGCTTAAATCAATATCTGGTTGCTCGGCAAGGTTTTCAGGTAGGATATTTTCTTCAACTTTTTTTTATCCCAAGACGCCCAATCATTCTGTTTTCAGACATCGAAGTACCGACCCTAGACAACGTCCGTAGCGCGGCTATTCTCGGCTATAAGATAGCTAACTACAACCACGCCATCTGTGTGGGCCCCACTGGAACTGGCAAGACCGTCACCATCACATCGAAGCTCTCCCGCGGTTTACATAAGAAGTTTATCTGCGAGTTTATAGTATTCTCGGCGAGAACTTCGGCTAATCAGACGCAGGTAATACCTCGTTAGAATCGATAAAAGCGCGAAAATGTCAGTAGGTACGTGAGAAGTACATGCAGAAATCAATAGCAACGAACGGCACAGGCAATGCCAATGCGCAAGCGAAGCGAGCGCCCATGGTCTGTTACCATAAAATTCACTTTATCTCGGAGGCTGAATTTGTCAACCATGGCACCCATTTCTATATAAGGTGATAATGTCTAATTTCCAAGGAAATAGCAAAATCCTAACAACACCGTCTTAAGGTGGAACGTTACACTAGCGCGGGAAATTCTAATTTTCTTGCGTTCTTTTGCCAATAATAGCTTAATTACTTAACGGCCATATTGACCAAGTTAGGGTAATTTACCTTTTTCGTTCCAGAATGGATTGTTTATGAGATAATCGAGTGTGTATATGCGAGATATTCCTAGGTAAAAAAATTGTATTTGTGAAATCAACTATTTTTCCGATATTTTTAAACTTCCATGGTCCTTAACATCACTAAAAAGCGAATTCGACCAGTTTTTGTGATATATTTGTCTTCATTTTTGCAATGTGTGGAACATATTACTGTGTGACGAGAGGGCAACCATGTTTCTTCGCTGCGGTTTATTTGAACGAACTTGATCCACTTTTCCCTTTGTCTTTTGCCCGGTTGTGGAATCCTATAAATTCAAAATTATAAAAATAAGAGTAAGAATGAAAGAAACAAAGAAAAGACGTTTATTCTTAGTTATTCTAGATTACAGAGTAGCCTTAGTTATTCCGATAGATCGTAGAGATCAATCTATGTTTGGCTGCTGGATTGGTGTCTAATTATTATTACGGGTGTATAATTATAGAATTGATGTAGTACATCGAAACTGTATCAGACATGTAAACTATTAAAAAAAATTAAGAACTACCTATAATATCTTTGTGGAAACCTTACTGTCATTTTAAAATACCTATCTTTTCCCCCACACTTTTTAAAATTGTCAATTTTAAATTACCTATTCAACGATACTCCACGTTATGAGGTCTGGGATTTTTTTAACCCTTTTTACATAATGGGAACTACCCAATAAATATTCAAGGGGGATCAAACAAACGTGAATTTTGTTGCTCGTTTTTATAGATATTGGAACGGAACCCTTGCGGATGGGGGCGCTAGCGTCTCTTCATCCGCAATGATTACGTTTCGTATTACACGATTTACACGGTTCTTTTTCGTTTCCTTTATCCTATTCCTATATATTTTTTTTCCTTTGGTTTCTTTTTTCTTTCTGATCATTTCCTTCTATTCTTCTGTAATTCTTCATTTAAGTATTTATCTTTCAGGATGTAATAGACAGTAAGCTAGACCGGCGTCGTCGCGGTGTTTTCGGTCCCCCGCCCACGAAGCGTCAGGTGTTCTTTATAGATGACCTCAACATGCCGGCGCTCGAGGTGTTTGGAGCGCAACCGCCTATTGAACTTTTGAGGCAGTTTATGGACTTTTCTGGTGAGTGGGTTTTAAAAAGATAACTTGGGCTGTAGACGAACAGTCAGAGGCTCACTGTTTACCATCCTATATAATTTGAATGGATTGTCCATACAGTGCATCATCATCATCAGCTTGAAAACGTGCACTGCTGAACATAAGCCTCCCCCATAGAGCGACACTTTGAGTGGTTGCTTGCCTCCTGCATCCATCGGCCACACTGTAGGTGTAAGTTTGCGGCGTTTCGCTTGTAGACTCGTTCAGCGAGCGGCCGATTCGCATTAAAATTACACGCGAAATTTTCTCTCGTCGGTCTTTGTCGTAAGCGCCGCGCTGAAGTGCAGAATGAATTGATATTTAAGACGACGATGTTAAGGTCGATGTTTCTTTGAACGGATTTTGACCTGCCTATCTGGTCCTACCCGTCACCTTAAGTTTGCACGCTTCGCTGCTCAGAGTGAGTCAGCGGATAATCAGTGAGGACAAAGAGTTGCCGGCAATATTTTTTATGCTATAGGTATCAAACATGCATAGGGCCACCTGATGGGAGAGTTCACCGTAGCCCATGGACATCTGTAACACTAGGCGTGCCATTGCACCGATACGTTGCTTACCCTTTTGAGTGAAGGAGACCTACCACCGGCAGTGTGATAATGTATGTTGTGGTGATCAGGTTGGTACGACCGCACCAACATCGGAGAGTTCCGCACGCTGGTGGACGTGGGTATAGTGGCGGCCATGGGCCCGCCCGGCGGCGGCCGCAACCCCGTCACCATGCGCCTCATGCGGCACCTGCACTACATCTCCTTCACTGAGATGGAGTACTCCAGCAAGGTACAGAGTACAGGACCTTCATACATGTTCAATATTTCATAATTGATTGTATGTAGTACCTACTCGGCTTTATCGGGATCGAATCACCAACAAAAATGTTGCGTTATTTTTGTTGGTCTTTCGAGCCGGATGAATCCTACATACACAACATTAAACTTATTATAATAGTAAAAGTTTTTAAGTTGTTTATTCGATATACGAATGACAGCTTTAAATATAGCCGGTTCCCATCTTCGGTATTTAGATCGGTATTTCCTGAGATTGAAGCAACTCTTAGCCAACTCTGAAGAAACAGAAGTTTGGATATATTGTAATTCATCTTTTGTGTTAGCCCCACTCAATAAACCATCACAATAAAAATCGGATTTAATTATATTGTTAATTTTACGATCTTGACACTCTTCTCCGAGTTGCCAGATACATCTTGTGCTAAGAAAGCTAGAACTAACAAAACCATAAGTGACAGTTTTTAATTTTAAAGTCCGGAGGGGCTCATTTTCATTGTCTCTCCAAAGTATGAGTTGTAGATTTTGATCTGACTCCCTGACTAAGACCTGCCGACACATTTTCTCGTATGTCAGCTGATAAAACATATTGATAGTGACGAAAGCGTAGTAAAATGTTATATAGAGAGTCCTGACCACCATTCAAGACCTACAATTTGGAGGTAATTGATTGAAAATCCACATTAGCTCGGCTCTGTGGCATTGAAAACTACTCTGAGCTGAGAATGCGCATCATAGCGGTCTTCGAAATTATGGCGACGGTGCTGCCACTCAAATAAATAATTTATTTTCTCGTACATGGAGCCATAGCAGCCTGAAGATATCCACTGCTGAACACAGGCCTCCCCCATAAAACGCCATTTTGAACGCTTATCATAGTGATCAGCCACGCTTGGCAGGCGGCTTGGTGATCGCAGACGATTTTAATGTACCGGGGAGCCTGCTGCTGCACATTACTGGGGCTCTTACCCACGGTAACAGATGGGGTGGCCTTATTCGCAAACCTGGGCCCCGAGAGCCATAAGTGAGAAAATATATTGGTCATGCGGTAGCTGGGTTGGATTCTGAAGATTTATTTTATCCCCCGTTTAGAGCCATAATATATCCAATAATGTCTCAACACACGATACCCGTGACCGAATTTGTTAAATAAATATACGATCTTAAAGATTCTATTGAAACGAATTACCCTTCTGGCAAACAAAGATTCAATCAACGGTACCTAAGCGAGTTATGTTTAAAAAACATAATTATGTACATATGCACGCTGGATTCGCCCAAATTGTCACAAAGACTTCGTTTCTCTCGGTCAATAAACTGTTTCTTTTTTTAATTTAATGTCTATCAAATAACCACTGCAATTCGAAATTACATCATATTTCCAGTATGGCATATTCAGCACCATCCTGTCTTCGTGGACCCGCAACCTGGCCCAGAACGTGACGGTTCGCGAGCATCCCTTCCTGAAGGCTTCCATCGATATCTTCACCAGTCTTGTGGAGGAACTGCTGCCGACGCCCACCAAGTCGCACTATACCTTCAACTTGAGGGATTTGAGCAAGGTCTTCCAGGGGATACTGATGGTAG
Organism: Ennomos quercinarius; assembly: GCA_910589525.2. Classification (NCBI taxonomy): domain Eukaryota; kingdom Metazoa; phylum Arthropoda; class Insecta; order Lepidoptera; family Geometridae; genus Ennomos; species Ennomos quercinarius. The sequence goes on along the minus strand of OU342505.1, from coordinate 14,080,977 downwards.
ACCCGAAGAGTATCAAGGTTATTAGACATTTTATAACAGTAAGTAAAGGTTGAGTTTTAAAGGATGACGTTACCAACGTCGCAACTTTATGCAACATTTGAAATACCACAAGTTTAACGCGCTCCGTAGGTTCATCCATCGAAGCCCATTTTTTGCACTTTATGGCGTTGTAGCTTTATTTAAATGTCTATATGTGGTGTTGATCTTCTATACCTGTACCTTACCCTCTTACTAATAAACCTTGTATAGCGGAGGAATAGTTATATTTTACGTTTTTTGTCTCTATCTATATTAGGCTTGGACGTATCATCTACGGGAAATGTTCGGAAAATGTATGAAATCACGGTCAACCATCATCATTTTGAGGGGTGAAGGGGAAGTGATTTATTGCTGCTCTACTTCCTCTCATATAACTATCACGGTCTAACTATTGACGCCAGTGCTTGACACAGTTAATTAAAACGGCATCGATAAATTGTGAAAGAGTGAATGAATGTTGCACAGTTATAAGAATAGGACGAACTACTTTATTTAATATTGTTAACTACATAGGAATGTTGTTACAGTTGTGGCGTATGCCGTTAAGCGGCACTACCAACAGGTAGGTAGGTAGTAGTAGGTAGTCCTATCTGGGTTCAGAGAGAAAATGCTCAATCGAAAAGTAGGTGTTTAATAATCTAGAACATTTCCTATATTTGTTGCACAACCGCTCATTAGCACGCTTAGTATGTCGCACTGGCCTTTGCCTGCCTCAACGGCACGAGTCCACGGGGTCTTCATCAGCCTTGTGAAGGAGTTGCCAGCGTGGAGGAAGCTGGAGACACGTGGCCTGGGCAGCTGCCGAGCCGGCCCGTGGTTGAGGACGGTAGAGGAAAGTGAGGTTCCCAGGGGAAGCTCGCGGAGCATACGTGCTCCCAGCAGGTAGATGCTGAGTAGTAGTTAGTGTCCTCCGAGAATCCTGAAATATTCTCGGTATTAGTTTCTGGTTCTGAAGGAACTGTTGTGCTGTGCCTTCTTCGCTGTAGCGAGGTGGAGCTCATGCCAGTCAAGGTGTCTATTACATACAGCCGGCACAGCAGAACAGCTTATTTAGTACACATGAGAACAATAGATAGAAAGATGGTAGTAATAGACACAGATTACACAGCAGTTTGATAGGTATAGGAGCGCGAGGCGCACGTTATAGGTACAGATGCTATACACACAAGATTATAAGACTGCAAAGTTTAAAGGAAAGTAAATAGTTATCAAATGGTAGCTCACCCCAGCGGGATTCTCGAAGATACGTGGACACTGATTTGAATCTCAATTATTTAAGTTATTATAGTAGGCTGGTGTCCAGCGCAAGAACAAGCGGCGAATGAGCTCGCTCCAGCATCGCAGCTATTTATAGCCCGTTGCTACCGACTGCAGTGGTTTACGCCCCGATATTTAGGGATCCGCGCGTTATTATAGTCTTTTAAAAGGACCTCTAAGGTTCTAACTATCCTAGGATACCGTGACGTCTCACAACGTCACACAGTCATGTCACATGTCATACGGGCGAAGTTTTACGGGTATTTGCGTCCACTGCAGCGTTGTAGGACGCTTAAATCGTATTTATTCATAAAACACTTCATTTAGTTACAAGCCGATAGTTGAAGACGTGACATCTGGTCACTCTCGATTTGATTTGAAGGTTTTTTCACTTTGTTAATACAAACACCTGCCTCCCGCTCTCAGAAGTTCTGTCGTAATTCCGTCCTCACCCGGCGCCTAGAGGACCATTCTAACCTCGTGCAGGCTGATGTCGGGGAAGTGTTTTTTCATGGTCTATAATACTTAACTATTGGCTTGTATTATGAACCATTAATAACCAAACAAACCAGTTTTGTATAAATATGCTTCCTTCAATTATTTTTAATCGACTGCTTTCTGATATTCGCAATTCGTGTATAAATATGTTTGTGCAACGGCTTTGGAAACGGCTGTAAGTCAATGAAAAGTACACTATAATTTTCGATTTATACCGATATCATTCATCGATAGCTTCAAACTCTATAACAAAAACTTTATTATAATCCATATAGACCATTTTACGTAGGTACGTCATTTTTTGGTTATAACGCATAACAAAATTGGTGGTTTTTTAATGTCGGATTATTCGCTGCTGTCATGCTATTGCCACAAGAAAATCAATTAGTTTAGAAAAAAATAAATTAAATTAGCCACTAAAATCGAAAAAATAATTACTTACAGTTGATATGAGTTATCAGCTGTTCCGTGACTGGAGTTTAAACAATACGGCGCATTTCACCATTTTTCAGCAATTATCTGAGGATCTCAAGACACACTGACAACAAAATAACGTAGAGTGAGGTATATTAAACTCACTTTGTGGCAAGAGGGGTGAAAGGGTAAGAATTTTCGAATTTCACGTTCCGTGGATGTCAGGATGATACGTCCATACTATTTAGTTTAAAATTGGCAAAGATAAAACAAAACATAAAACGCTGAATAGTTACGCGGTGTTATTAGAAAGACGGTTAGTGCTCTATCTTCACACACGGCCAACTTCAAACACGACTATAAAACTTACTTTAGATGATTGTGGATAGGTATTAAGTGAAGGTTTTGATGTATCAGGAAGAAGACGACGTGATAAGGCTGTGGTACCACGAGCATCAACGTGTGTACCAAGATCGGCTGGTCAATAAAGAAGACCGCCAGTGGTTTGTCAAGTAAGTGCCACCATACTAAGCCCATTACAATGCTATACTAAGGGTATTATATTATCTGTGGCCAGGGCCTTCTTTCAGAGAGATTCTGAACCCTAACTAAGATTCCCTGTTTCTGAAGGTACCCAGAAACTACGAGGATGATGGTCCCACTACACCCAGACACAGAACAACTACTTGCGCTTTTTTTTCTGTGCACAAAAACTTGTCTTGTCGCAGGAATCGGACCCGCCGCCTCCAGGTTATGAGCCGACCTGCTTAACTACCACACCACAGAGGCTGTCGAAAGTTGAAAATATAGTGGGAGTGAGAAAGCAATTATAAATGTGCCAATGTTTGTGTGAGAAGTGTGCCGAAATACTAATTTCAGATCGTTTTTTTAATGGCTTATTACATTCCCTATTTTCATAATCATCATCATCAACAGCCTGAAGACGTCCACTGCTGAACATAGGCCTACCCCAGAGAGCGCCACTCTGAGCGGCTTCTCGCCTCCTGCAGCCATCGGCTCCCAGCGGCTTTCACCAGATCGTCGGCTATTCTACGACTTGGGAATTTTGTTAGAAAGTGGAGCCCGATCTACGATAGTAATAGGTGGAAGTGGGAAAACAATATTGTCCAATTTTCGTCAGTATCGATTTTCCATAGGCACGTGTTATACTTGAATTGCAGGCTTCTGAACAAGAAGCTACGCGAAGATTTCGGCCGGAAGTCAGATGCTGTTATTGGCGGAAGATTGATGCTGTTTGGAGATTTCATGGATCTCGGCTCTGATGATCGCAAGTACGCGGAGATCACGGATGCAGATGAGGTAACATATGATGCCTTTACAATGAATCACACTCATGAGAATTTTAATTCTAAAATTCATCGTCATCATTAACAGCCTGAAAACGTCCACTGCTGAACATAGGCCTCCCCCAGAGAGCGCCACTTCGAGCGGCTAAATCATGAACTTCTCCGTATTGCTTGTATTCCAGTTATCGGAGGTGCTAGAACATTACCTAACGGAGTACAACCTCGCCACCACGGCTCCCCTCGAGCTGGTTCTGTTTGAGGACGCAGTCGCGCATCTCTGTCGCATCGCGCGCATCATGCGACAACCCATGGCTAATGCTTTGTTACTCGGCATGGGAGGATCCGGTTAGAACTTATTCATTTATATCCTCGTGGAATGGTTTTGGTTTTAATATGCTATTCTGTATGCCGTTGTCAAATTTGACAAACGCGCCAAAGCTCGTTACACGCACGTCGAGAAATAGAAAACACTGGGCAAAGACAACCTAACGCGTGGCATACAGAATAATGTATTTTTTGATTCCATGCCATGACGCGTTATAACCCGCGTTTATGTTTAGAGTACGTTATGCCGTCACGTGTTATAGGTGAGTGTGTCATTTTTGAGATATTTTCTTAGATAGAATAACTTTTGTACTGGAGCTACATTTGTATCACTTCCTGTCACCGCTGAGAACATATCACTGAACGCCTTGAACTCCACGACACTTTGATCATCGAACGTCGGCACATCTAGCCGTGGTAACTTCATTGTCATGACGTTTTCTCGAACCACTTTCGCGTCTGGCGAGCTCCCCAAGGGCGCTGTAGTACTGCTTATCACGCGTTGAAGTTCACTGATCGTTTAAGGCATAATTCTTCGACTTCATCGTCTACTAAATCGACATATTCACATTTATTTTGAAGGATTTGGAGGTTAAGCTGGTTCTCTCGGTTTAATATCAGTGACTCTTGGAGAGTTTTCACGCGCAGGGCTATAGCCGCTGTGTCAATTAAAACTTGCTGCTCACTCGTAAACTTTATAGCGCGTGTTATCTGGCCCTTAAATTGGCTAATTTGCGCCTTTAACCGGCGCATTTGCAATGACGCATCTTCTTCCGTCATGCTGACGCTAATAAAGTCTTCGTGCTATTTGTTGACAAGATAACAAATGCTTTTCCAACCGTAGTTGCAATAACTTGTTCGCGATTACTCGCAAAATGTATTGCGAAATGGCCGCCGTAACTGCGTAGTACACCACGCGACACGCACTTTTAATTTTTTGATCACTGATCAAACACACTATAGCAAACGAGGAAATATTATATTCCTTGGTTTCGGCACCAATTTAACAGAGCGAGATGCTTATAAAAACAATTAAATTAATTTGAATATATTTATTGTAAAAACTTGCTTGCCACTCTGTCAATGAGAAGAGAAAGAAGGGCGGCCAAAAACCACATTACTATAAAAATACATCCTAGACATTTACGTTTAAGTTTTTATGTAAAGAGTATATAATAATAACGCTTCATGTTGCTAACAATAGGCATGGAATCTCATGTGGTATACCGAATAAGGCCCATGGCTCTTTACATCTCTCTCACATATCGATACAAAGAAGGTAGGAGCCTCATACATATACGAGCAAGGGCTCTCTGATCCCATACACTACAGTATCGTCATCAGTGCCATCCACGCAACCCGCAAACCGTCCAACACCAATGACATCGTCATAATAAACTTCCACAACATAATAATAATAATAATAACGCACAACGACTGTCGGATCAGGTGCGGGCTATCCAGCGTTGTAAGATGTTGGACGAGCCTACACTTGATCGGTTGCGCCTGGAGGCGCTGCCTATTCGCGCTACTTCTCCGTCTCCGCGGGTCCTGCCTGCCGCGCTGCCGGATCCGGGACCAATTATGGGCCCACTACCGGTGACGCCGCGGGGTGATCCCGCGATTGATGGAGAGGAAAGTGCGAGTGACAGCGTAAGTACCCAGGCGAATGAGCAATTGAGGAGCGCTTTGGAAGACGCGATTTTGCGGTATAGATCCACACCTACATCTAGGCCGCGATTACCACGTTTGCCTACGAATAGACGAAACCTAGTGCTAATGGGAGCCCTGAACACTTTGCTAGCTCCGTACTTACGGACTAGCGAAGACTTAGTTGATACGCACTCGATCCTGTACTGTGGGGCCATCGCGGCGTGTCGCGTGGCTCGTGTCAAGTTTCCGGACACTGACCGAGCACCGCGACCCGCCGATGGTGCTCCCGCGTGGCAGGTACGGATCGAGAAGCGTATCACTACATTCAGGACTCTCATAGCGAAGCTGGTCTGCTTCAGCCGGGGCAATCATCGCCCCCGAGTCATGCGTTTCGTGACTCAGGCCTTCGCTGGGACCGGTATTAGGCCTCAGGACTACATGGCCTGTGTCACGGAGCGCATTGACTTCCTGAAGCAGAAAGTCTATGCGTGGGCAAGTCGTATTCGCCGCTACAGAGAGCGTGTGGATAGGTACCAGCAAAATCGCCTTTTCCAAAGCGACCAAAGGAAGGTGTACCGGAACTGGGAGGGAACCGGCCAACGTGTGGTCGACGGCCAGCTACCGGATGCAAACGCCACGAACGAATTTTGGCGTAGCATCTGGTCGGTGCCCGTCGAGCACACGGAGGGTGATTGGATGCGTGTTGTCGAACGTGTGTGTGAGCCGATCGAGTCCATGGGGTCTATTACGATAGACCCAGAAGACATAAGTTGTGCGATCCGTACGGCCCAGAACTGGAAAAGTCCTGGACCGGATGGATTGCACAACTTCTGGATTAAATGGATTCGATGCTCATACCCATGTTTGGCAATACAATTCCAAGAAGCCCTCGAGGCTGGTTCGCTCCCAAGTTTCATGACAACTGGTGTCACCTTCCTGCTCCATAAGTCCGGTAGTACCACGGAAGCGAAAAATTACAGACCCATCACGTGCTTGCCTACGCTGTACAAGCTCCTTCCATCCATTCTGAGAACAAAAATTAACTCGCACATTGTTGCGAACAATATTTTGGCCCCCGCTCAGAATGGATGTAGGGTTGGGTCCCGTGGTACTAAGGAGCTCCTCCTCATAGACACGGCCATTTGCCAACAGGTCCGGCGGAACAGAGGGGCTCTCTCTACTGCCTGGATTGACTATAAGAAGGCCTATGATTCGGTGCCTCATTCATGGCTGGAGAGGATCTTGGAGCTGTATAAAATAGATGCAACTCTAAGATCCTTTTTAAGCGCATGCATGAGGCAGTGGACCACAGTCCTTCGTCAACCAGGACGCCTATTCTCACGAATCGAGATGCAATGTCATCTCATAATAAATCTCGAGACTCGAGTTGTCTCTACTCCCAAGCTTAAAATTCATGATATTCTCGATTGACTAGCGCACGAGATGGCTCGTAGGGAATCGAGACGCAATGTCATCTCACAATAAATCTCGAAATTCGAGACTCAAGCTTCAAATTTGTGATATTCTCGATTGCTAGCGCACGAGATGTCTCGTGTGGTCGGAGGCAGTCGAGACCACCATGAGACGCGCTTTTGCCTTTACTTTTAGGCTCATTTGTTGCCATTTTATTGACATTGAAGCTAATGGCATGGCAACTTTTCTTCTTCTTTTCGTTTTTTCTTTCTTTTCTTTTTCTTCTTGTCTTTTCTTGTCTTCTTACTTTTTTCTTCTTTTCTTTACTTTTTTCTTCGTTGGTTAGTTTGTCTGGGCGACAGAAGTTATAGTTATACTTTTTGCCATGCCAAGCGTTATTAGGGATGTTCTGATACCACCAAAGTATCGATACCTACTCATATGAGTAGTACTCAAATCATGATTCGATAGGTACTACTCATATGAATACCCTAAAAGTATCGATACCCACTCATATCGATACATTTTTTTTTATTTATCAATACGGAAAAAATAAACAAATTTTACCTTATTGCAGCAAGGTTTTGTTGTTTCTATGACTGATCTACATTTTCAAGTGTTTTGGCGCGAAGGATCGGACATTTGAACACTAAGGATATGTTATTTGACGATATTTGATAAAAGTACTCTTTCCGATACAAATTCTTTCTTTCCGATACCAAATAGGTATCGCGAGAATGGTTTGTTTTTATTTTATTTTATTATTTTAATTAAGTATAACAACTACCTTAACTGTACTATTTGTGTGTATTAACTGTATTCAACGCTTTGAATTACAATTAAATTAAGTTAAATCCTACTCACATTCTACCTTTACATGTATTTTTACCTTTACACTAATTTTCTACTACATTGAATCCTACTTAAATTAAAAATAGGGTTGTTTTAACCCTAAGTATACATTAAAATATCACATTTTTATTCTACTTGACTTAAAGTTAGGCCATACTATGTTTCTTTAAGGAAAAAAATATTATAGCGAAATAAAGCTGCTTGGCATTGAATTTTTATCCTGTGGTTCTATCCTGTTTTGACTTAGCAGCATTGATTCGATTCGCTATTAGTACTTTCTTTCCGATACCAAGTAAGTATCGAAAGAATGATTCGATGGTAAAAAGTACTTGGTATTGAAAGAAAAGTATCAAGTACATACTCGTATTCACTAGTATCGGAACATCCCTAAGTGTTATATACTCTTTGCTCCGTGCCTATCAAATCAAACGAAGTTGCTCATTGTTTACCAATAGTGTTTTCACAAATTAGAAAAAATAATATGATGTTTTGCATTGTATAGTGCACCAACCACAGATTAGAGAAAAAAACAATCTGTGGCTAGTGGGAACTCTGTGTGTGGCACAAACTTATACTACTCTATGGTATGCACAGCTATAAAAATACTCTGTGGTGCACAGAACACTATTATATTATCCTGTGCTATTATCCTTTTGTTTTTTTCTCTAATCTGTGATTATCCTTATCACAGATGGAATAAACCACAGAACACTACTTCAAGGTAACCAATGGTTAAAACCTCTAACAAATCTTGACTATTAGTTAGAATTTGTTAGCATTTTTGATTGGTTACTTTAACAACGGGTGAAAAAACCCACCCTTATAAAGGTACCATAATAAATAAAAGCCACATAACTCATATATAATCGCATTATATTATACATATTTATATGAGTAGGTAACAACTTTGGGCCTAGTTTAGTTCTAAAGTTATTATTATCAAATACATAAAATGAAGAAACATGCAGTCTCAAAATACAATCCTGCCACCATTAAAAGTGTTGTAAAACAATGCCGTAAAGCAAAGATGGCTATTTTAACTTTATTTTTACTTTTTACATCAATAATTTTAAACCAACGAAATCAGCCTCAGGGCCACTGGTGTAATAGTTAAAGTGGCACATATGGAAATGATGATGACGAAGATGGTAATATAGACAGTCACTCACTGTCTAATACAGTGGCGATTTAAGGTTCTTCTGTGACTTTATATTATCACAGCACACATTCACAGCATTTTCAGAAAATTGTTCCGGAAGCTTTACAGTAAGTAAGATGTAGTTATTGCAGTAGCAATAGTAACACCAGCCTAGAAGCCTTCATTGAGTACCTGAAGCAAAAAAGAAAATATTATTTAGATAGCCTTAAGGCCAGCTCCATCAACTGTGCTGTAGGTTGTTGGTTCGCTTCCCACTCAAGAAACAGGAAAAACCCTCATATTCCCCTATCCTTTGGTATAAAATAAATCCAACAGGCAACTGTGTCAATATCATTGGTATGAACTGGATTTTTACATACTTTTATTTCTCTCTCTCTCTGGTTGGTTCCTCATTACTGAGGATCATGGTCACAGGATCTATTTGATTTAACATAATACTTCCATCAACTTCGGTCCATAGCCTCACGGCCTGGGAAAACTTTTATTCAGGTAATTGAAATTAATTTACTTGAAGGTTTGAGCCTGACACATTCATAGGTGAAGTTACAAGTTGCACATTTTTCTTGGCGGCACTTCAACAATACATCTACTGCTCCAATCGGGGTTGGGATTATAAAATTTGTTTCCATAAATCAGGTGCCTTCTGCATATAGCATACCTATACGCTGTTGGTGTAGTTGTTTCAGTGATTCCTCAGAAGTCTAGCTCCCAGCTGGATACCATTATTCAGCCCATAATCACGCCCTGAAAAAATTAAATAATAAACATTTAATCTATAGAGCGAGATACGGGTGTAAGCAGCGTGATTTTGAGAAAGTATTCTCTTTTATGTATGTACGTAGTACATTATACCTTTTTGGATTTTGCGTAGGTTATTAGGCTTACTTACTACAAAGATCCATGTTTGCCAGGCAGAGAAAACCTGTGGAATCGCACGTTCACATCTTCGGATGCACCATTATAGCATTTTGCACAGTTTTACCGTTTTTCCATAACGAACACAAGAAAATCACAATAATATAACCTCAACCATAGAATTATAAAAAAAGCAGGATGAAATCTTGATTGACATCGAACTGACGTACAGCAATGGCGGCCGCATAAACATGTGTGACTGATTAAAGGATTGCCATGTGAAGAAAATTACCCGAATCCGACCAAAAAAAATCTGTTGTTGGTGTGACTTTTCGTATGACCAAAAAGCTACGCGAGCTTATAACAGAGTAGTCAAAATTGAATGGCTTATTTTTTTTTTACTTTCGATAGGTTAGCGTTTGATTACATCTCACCTGATGGTAAGTGATGATGAGGTCGAAGGTGGAGGACGCTTACCTAGAAAAAACCTATTTACTTTTGATTTGAAGACACTTAAGTTGTAAGTGAATGGAAATACCGACGCCGGGAGTGAGTTCCATTCCATAGCCGCACGCACAATAAAGGAATCTGCAATCTCCCCTCCCTTACACTTGCCCCCCCTCCCCCTCAATTAGTCCGCCCCCCCCCGCACTTTCCTCGCCTACTCCGTACTTACCCTCCTCCCCCACACTTGCCCCACCTCCCCCTCACTTTCCTCGCCACCCCCTGCACTTGCCACCACCTCCCCCCTCACTTAGTCCATCCCCCCGCACTTGCCCCCCTCCCCCAAGAACCATGTATAGATTACATTTGGACAGTAATTAAGGGGTTGGCAATCTACGCAGCAATGTACGGCGAATGAAATGGGAGCAATAGCTTCCCAGTCTCCACCGGGTGACAACTGGGAATTTTGTTCCCAGTTGCCACCCGGGGGCGAAGCATGTGGGGGCAACTGGGAATATATCCTGTACGCTATAGCGAAGAGAGAAGTTCCCAGTTCTTTCTTCATTTGGACAGGGTCGGGTCAGCCAGTCAGTTAATAAAACTTGGCACAAAGATTTATAGCCAGGGTGTTGCTTAAAATGTTTTATGAACACATAAATCGTATTTTTCTACGTTACTTTACTTTTTCTACATTATAGAAAACCTGCACAAATATGCACGATTAGTAGGTCCATTACCGGTACAGTATTTATTAACCTGCAAAGACCAGCACATGCATATGCATAATGGAAATATGCATTTGCATATAGTCAGATCTCTAATTATGATCAATCGATTTTGTACCTCATGTCACTACAGTGGCATGGGACGGGAGGCGCGATCCCGCATGCAACCCGGGTTGCAAGCGATATCGGCCGTGACGAATTACCCAAAAATTTAAAAATGGTGCTAAATGTCTATACACACGAGGTATATTTCGTAGCACAAATATTTTTTCTACGCCTGGTAACCCCAAACTAGGCCTGCCAATGCAATTCTGAACAAAAAAAAGAGTTTAAACCGGCAGGCATTATTTTCTACGTTTGGTGTTCCGAGAGTCAAAGCGCGAGTGTTTTGTATTTGTAAAATAAAATCACACAATACCTCCCTTGGTCTAAATAGTTATAATTATTGTTCGTCAGAGTGTAAGGAATCGTTGAAGACCTGAATCAGTGCTGATATCAAAAGTTTAAGTGCCAAAATTTATTTGTTTGCAAACTTCACGACAAATAACCTACAATTGTGTCCGACATAAATCGTGTTTTGTTGTAAAATATTCAACGGGAAAGTTATTTCTATTTGAAATATCGTAGTATCTATTTTGTAGAGTTGATAGAATCATTCATATCGGCACAATATTTCATAGAAGCTCTAGATTCAAAGAAAATAGCCTAAAAATTCCAGTGAAAAAACGAACTCTGTTGCTGAGGAATTCCTTGACTTCAATATTTTATTTCTGATCTTTGTGTTTGACTGGGTACATGAGAGCTATGTCGCAAAAATAAGATCATGTGCTTATTTTATTGGTAATTATTACACAGACAAATACTTACTTATTTGTCTGTAGTTGGCCTTACCAAGTTACCTCTTCTACTCGAGAGAAATAGGTATAGGTTTAGTAAAAAAATCATATTTGCCTGAATTTCAAGATTCGCTCAATTGTTTTTTATGAATACTCAGCCTCAGAGTTCAGGCTATCTAGCATCATGTATATTTTTGGTCTAGATAGTCTGAAATAAGATAAAAATGGAATAGTACCAACGACTTGACCAGCGGCACTTTTTCAATTAGCCGTAATATTTTGATGCTTTTAAAATAATTATCCTGGTGAATTTTTGTTCTGTCTGTGTCGATATTTTTATGTTATTGGATGCGTATGTATGTTTCTTATTTAATTAATACAAAAAAAAAGTATGTTATCGCTTTTAATTTCGAACAAATAAATATTTCGCTGAACAACTCCCTTTTTTTTTGACTACGACAACTTTGCACGCTCCTGGCTAATTACTTTACTACTACATTGGCCATAAAATGAACATTGACGGATGCGTTGTTCATTCCTGTAACAGGAAACATAGAGTATATGATAGAACACAGATCAATAAAGGCACAGGAGCCGATTATTCCGACCGCGGCGAACGCGCGGCTGGAGTTCCCGCCAAAATAAATGGTGTCGCTAAAGCGCCCTCTGCGTGAAAACGAAACGAAACGCGGTGATGGCAGTCGTTAGGTGAATAAGTTGTATTCGAACATAATTTGGTCATTCTCCCACACTTCCGGGTAATTTGCAAGTTTGATTGTTGGTAACACTAGCTGGTTTTGTGTATTGATTGCATCTCAAAAGTTTTATCGAAAAAGCAAGAAATTAGCGAAATATTAACAAGCTTACTTGTGAAAAGTGATCCGCTGACTTTTTTTTTATCAAACCACTATGATTCTGACAACTTTATAATATCTTTTTCTATGCGTCTTGGGCGAGGTTCGGAGCAGTAATGGCAGGCGATAGACTTCCTATAATGTGAGTGTGTGCGTGTCCGCTCGTACTTATTAGCGTTCCGACTTCCTATGGGTACCTCGGTTCGGGATCAATTGGGACTCTGTCCTTCTTTTTTTAGTAGGTCCATGACCTCAACTCAACTTACTTTTATATTCTATAGTTTGATTCATGTTCCAGTGTCAATTTTCAAGTTCTTGATTCTGAGCATAGACTTTGTGGTCGCTGTCTTACATATAGCGTTATCTCGTTCTGATCTCTTGACTGCCTCCGATCCACAGACTACTATACGCTAATGCTTCCATCACTCGAGTCATCTCGTGCGCTAGCAATCGAGATATTGCATGAGAATACCGAAATCTCGAGTTTCGAGATTTATTCCCAGACGAGATTTCATCTCGATTCGTGAGAATAGGCGTCCAGGTGGGGGAGAGCGCGTCTCTGACCCGCAGGACTTCATAAGGATAGAGCGAGGCATATTCCAGGGTGACAGTCTGAGCCCCTTGTGGTTTTGTCTAGCGTTGAATCCTCTCAGCACTTTGCTAGGGGATTCAGGGCTAGGCTATCGGCTTCGGAGGGGGGGTGAGATCATATCTCATCTACTGTACATGGATGACCTCAAACTGTTCGCGCCGCAACGCCCACAATTGATAGAGTTGTTAAAAATCACTGAGAATTTTAGCAACTCTATCAACATGGAGTTCGGTGTGGATAAGTGTGCGGTTATGCATGTACATAGAGGGAAAGTTGTAAATTCCACGAATTTGCAACTTTCCGAGACTATGACTCTCAGGTCCCTCTCCGAGTCCGAAACCTACAGGTATCTTGGTATGTCAGAGTCATTGGGTATTTCAGTAGGGGATGTTAAGCGGACGGTGAAGGAGCGCTTCTTCTGCCGTCTGACAAAAGTACTCAACAGTCTTTTGTCAGGTGGCAACAAGACGCGCGCCTTCAACGGCTGGGTGATGCCCCTACTGATGTACTCCTTTGGCATACTAAGATGGACTCAGACCGAGCTGGACGCCCTGGATAGAAAGGTCCGTCAACTGCTTACCTCGCATCGCATGCTGCACCCGCGCTCGTCTGTTATGAGACTGTACATTCCGCGGAAATGGGGGGGTCGAGGCTTTCTAAATGCCAAAACCCTCCATAACCGTGAAGTGTGCAGTCTCCGGGATTATTTCCTCAACAACGAGTGCGGGATGCATCGCGATGTGGTGGCAGTTGACAAGGGCCTCACGCCGCTCTCCTTGGCAAATGAGAACTGGCGTAAACCGGTGGTACTTAGCACCGAGGACCGCAGGGACGTATGGAAAGGCAAGGAGCTGCACGGGCGGTTCTATCGGGCCTTAACAGGGCCTGATGTGGACCTGCATGCGTCGGTGAACTGGCTGCGATTCGGCGACCTGTTTGGGGAAACCGAGGGTTTTGTCTGTGCAATTGCGGACGAAGTTATCAAGACGAACAACTACCGGAAATATATCATGAAGGACGGTACGGTCGACATCTGTCGGGCATGCCGCCGTCCCGGAGAATCTCTCCGACATATCATTTCCGGTTGTTCTCATCTTGCTAACGGAGAGTACTTGCACAGACACAACCTAGTGGCCAGGATCATCCATCAGCAACTTGCCCTTCAATACGGCCTTGTGGAGTCTGAGGTGCCGTACTACAAGTACACACCGGGGCCGGTTCTCGAAAATGGCCGTGCATTGCTCTATTGGGATCGCTCTATCATCACGGACAGGACTATTGTAGCCAATAAGCCTGATATCGTGCTGGTAGACCGATCCCAACGCCGGGCAGTGCTCGTTGACATCACCATTCCACATGACGAGAACCTCGTGAAGGCTGAGAAGGACAAACTCAGCAAGTACCTTGACTTGGCTCACGAGGTAACCGCCATGTGGAATGTTGATTCAACGAGCATTGTCCCGATAGTCGTTTCGGCGAACGGCCTTATAGCGAAGAGCCTCGACCAACACCTCGAGAAGCTCTCGCTAGACGGTTGGATCAAGGGTCAGATTCAGAAGGCAGTACTCCTTGACACGGCACGTATTGTCAGGAGGTTCCTCACTCTGCAGCCCTAACCACCGGTAGCTTGGGTCCTGCCCCGCTGCCGGCGGCACTCTAGGTTTAGGTTTTTTATAATATTTTTGTAAATTCCTTTTTATAGAGATATTGTAAAAAACTTAGGCTTAAGAATTGTAAATAAATGAGTGAATAATAATAAAAAAAAAAAAACCGCTGTCATACAAACGTCTTTGATTTTTCTCTTATTTTATAAAAATATTTACACTGCATAAACCTATTAAAATAGCACACGATATACATAAATCATCTCCAGCAAACATCATTACTCCATGGAAAACGAAAACCTACTGGGAAATCTTGTAAATATACTTTTCACAACAAAAATAGTTGAGCTGTCAAACTGGACAGTTACAAGGAACAATAAAATATTATAATTGCTACGGAATGAAATAGAATAGCATGATAACAAGATCGAGGACGAAACAAGCGGAACAAAGCGCACGCCTGCCACCACCGCCCGCCCCGTCATCTTCGAGTTCGTCGTCGGGAGACGAGTATGGCACTCCCCCCGACACCACTGCGTCGAGCGACGAGGACGGGCCATCGTCGCCTCCGCCGCCGCCACCACCTGCGCGACGTGGGCGTCCACCGCTGCCGGCACGCTTGGGGCCTGCGGGGCAACCTGCTCCGCGCCCGGCCCCCGCTACCGGTGGTATAGTGCGCCGCATGCGATGGACTCAAACAATGAACGAGAACTGCATGCGGGCCTATTATGGGGCTACAGAGGGAGGAAGCAGCCTGACTGCGTACCGAGATAGGATGCTGTCACTGTTTCAGGACCTTGAGCCAGCCGTCGCCGTATCCGCACAACGACTGTCGGATCAGGTGCGGGCTATCCAGCGTTGTAAGATGTTGGACGAGCCTGCACTTGATCGGTTGCGCCTGGAGGCGCTGCCTATTCGCGCTACTTCTCCATCTCCGCGGGTCCTGCCTGCCGCGCTGCCGGATCCGGGACCAATTATGGACCCACTACCGGTGACGCCGCGGGGTGATCCCGCGATTGATGGAGAGGAAAGTGTGAGTGACAGCGTAAGTACCCAGGCGAATGAGCAATTGAGGAGCGCTTTGGAAGACGCGATTTTGCGGTATCGATCCACACCTACATCTAGGCCGCGATTACCACGTTTGCCTACGAATAGACGAAACCTAGTGCTAATGGGAGCCCTGAACACTTTGCTAGCTCCATACTTACGGACTAGCGAAGACTTAGTTGATACGCACTCGATCCTGTATTGTGGGGCCATCGCGGCGTGTCGCGTGGCTCGTGTCAAGTTTCCGGACACTGACCGAGCACCGCGACCCGCCGATGGTGCTCCCGCGTGGCAGGTACGGATCGAGAAGCGTATCACTACATTCAGGACTCTCATAGCGAAGCTGGTCTGCTTCAGCCGGGGCAATCATCGCCCCCGAGTCATGCGTTTCGTGACCCAGGCCTTCGCTGGGACCGGTATTAGGCCTCAGGACTACATGGCCTGTGTCACGGAGCGCATTGATTTCCTGAAGCAGAAAGTCTATGCGTGGGCAAGTCGTATTCGCCGCTACAGAGAGCGTGTGGATAGGTACCAGCAAAATCGCCTTTTCCAAAGCGACCAAAGGAAGGTGTACCGGAACTGGGAGGGAACCGGCCAACGTGTGGTCGACGGCCAGCTGCCGGATGCAAACGCCATGAACGAATTTTGGCGTAGCATCTGGTCGGTGCCCGTCGACCACACGGAGGGTGATTGGATGCGTGTTGTCGAACGTGTGTGTGAGCCGATCGAGTCCATGGGGTCTATTACGATAGACCCAGAAGACATAAGTTGTGCGATCCGTACGGCCCAGAACTGGAAAAGTCCTGGACCGGATGGATTGCACAACTTCTGGATTAAATGGATTCGATGCTCATATCCATGTTTGGCAATACAATTCCAAGAAGCCCTCGAGGCTGGTTCGCTCCCAAGTTTCATGACAACTGGTGTCACCTTCCTGCTCCATAAGTCCGGTAGTACCACGGAAGCGAAAAATTACAGACCCATCACGTGCTTGCCTACGCTATACAAGCTCCTTACATCCATTCTGAGAACAAAAATTAATTCGCACATTGTTGCGAACAATATTTTGGCCCCCGCTCAGAATGGATGTAGGGTTGGGTCCCGTGGTACTAAGGAGCTCCTCCTCATCGACACAGCCATCTGCCAACAGGTCCGGCGGAACAGAGGGGCTCTCTCTACTGCCTGGATTGACTATAAGAAGGCCTATGATTCGGTGCCTCATTCATGGCTGGAGAGGATCTTGGAGCTGTATAAAATAGATGCAACTCTAAGATCCTTTTTAAGCGCATGCATGAGGCAGTGGACCACAGTCCTTCGTCAACCAGGTGGAGGAGAAAGCGTCTCTGACCCGCAGGACTTCATAAGGATAGAGCGAGGCATATTCCAGGGTGACAGTCTGAGCCCCTTGTGGTTTTGTCTAGCGTTGAATCCTCTCAGCACTTTGCTAGGGGATTCAGGGCTGGGCTATCGGCTTCGGAGAGGGGGTGAGATCATATCTCATCTACTGTACATGGATGACCTCAAACTGTTCGCGCCGCAACGCCCACAATTGATAGAGTTGTTAAAAATCACTGAGAATTTTAGCAACTCTATCAACATGGAGTTCGGTGTGGATAAGTGTGCGGTTATGCATGTACATGGAGGGAAAGTTGTAAATTCCACGAATTTGCAACTTTCCGAGACTATGACTCTCAGGTCCCTCTCCGAGTCCGAAACCTACAGGTATCTTGGTATGTCAGAGTCGTTGGGTATTTCAGTAGGGGATGTTAAGCGGACGGTGAAGGAGCGCTTCTTCTGCCGTCTGACAAAAGTACTCAACAGTCTTTTGTCAGGTGGCAACAAGACGCGCGCCTTCAACGGCTGGGTGATGCCCCTACTGATGTACTCCTTTGGCATACTAAGATGGACTCAGACCGAGCTGGACGCCCTGGATAGAAAGGTCCGTCAACTGCTTACCTCGCATCGCATGCTGCACCCGCGCTCGTCTGTTATGAGACTGTACATTCCGCGGAAATGGGAGGGTCGAGGCTTTCTAAATGCCAAAACCCTCCATAACCGTGAAGTGTGCAGTCTCCGGGATTATTTCCTCAACAACGAGTGCGGGATGCATCGCGATGTGGTGGCAGTTGACAAGGGCCTCACGCCGCTCTCCTTGGCAAATGAGAACTGGCGTAAACCGGTGGTACTTAGCACCGAGGACCGCAGGGACGTATGGAAAGGCAAGGAGCTGCACGGGCGGTTCTATCGGGCCTTAACAGGGCCTGATGTGGACCTGCATGCGTCGGTGAACTGGCTGCGATTCGGCGACCTATTTGGGGAAACCGAGGGTTTTGTCTGTGCAATTGCGGACGAAGTTATCAAGACGAACAACTACCGGAAATATATCATGAAGGACGGTACGGTCGACATCTGTCGGGCATGCCGCCGTCCCGGAGAATCTCTCCGACATATCATTTCCGGTTGTTCTCATCTTGCTAACGGAGAGTACTTGCACAGACACAACCTAGTGGCCAGGATCATCCATCAGCAACTTGCCCTTCAATACGGCCTTGTGGAGTCTGAGGTGCCGTACTACAAGTACACACCGGGGCCGGTTCTCGAAAATGGCCGTGCATTGCTCTATTGGGATCGCTCTATCATCACGGACAGGACTATTGTAGCCAATAAGCCTGATATCGTGCTGGTAGACCGATCCCAACGCCGGGCAGTGCTCGTTGACATCACCATTCCACATGACGAGAACCTCGTGAAGGCTGAGAAGGACAAACTCAGCAAGTACCTTGACTTGGCTCACGAGGTAACCGCCATGTGGAATGTTGATTCAACGAGCATTGTCCCGATAGTCGTTTCGGCGAACGGCCTTATAGCGAAGAGCCTCGACCAACACCTCGAGAGGCTCTCGCTAGACGGTTGGATCAAGGGTCAGATTCAGAAGGCAGTACTCCTTGACACGGCACGTATTGTCAGGAGGTTCCTCACTCTGCAGCCCTAACCACCGGTAGCTTGGGCCTTGCCCCGCTGCCGGCGGCACTCTAGGTTTAGGTTTTTTTATAGTATTTATGTAATTTATTTTTATAGGAATATTGTAAAAAAACTTAAATTTAAGAAAATGAAATAAATGAGGTGAATAATAATAATAATAAAATTTATTTATTTCCAAATATACACCTAAACATTATTTACCTAAGTTGGTTATATTACTACATAATTAAATATCTATGAACACTGTGTTATTAGTAACCATACCTAGGAGTGTCGTTAGTGGCCGTACTAGGAAGCCCTGTGTTACAGCCACTAAGATTCCTCCTCAGGACTACAAACAATAGGTATGGAATGCAATCATAAATATCAGACAATATAATTATCCACACGTAACACATGATGTATGGCAGTAATAGTAATCTTTTATTTATTGTAAGTGGGAACAAAACATAGTCCAAAACAGTAAAACGCAGAAGGTATGTAGCTATTCCTGTAGCGATGATTGTTACATGCTGTGTTATAGGTGTTATAAACAAGTCCTAGGAAACTGCGCGATCAACTAAGGAGCCCTGGTCGGGGTTTCATTATTGTTTATTATGGTCATCACGTTCAACTTTTCACTATTTATGTTTAAATTTAAGTTTAAGTGCGGGTATATAAGTGTCGTGGTTTGTATCTTTAGTTTTGTATTATATTGTTATTTTGTAGTTTACTTTTATGGTAATTTAGTTTCATAGAATATCTAGTTTTATAGAATAATCATTTTGTTTTTATTGCAAGTCAGTTCAATACAGTTAGTGTCAAAGTAAACGTTCCAAATTGGAAGGTCTACTGTGACACTAATTTTCACTAATCATTGGAACTTCCAATGATTAGTAAAAAGAAAAAATAATAATAATAATGTCTCGGTTAACGTTCAGCATTAGTTTATCACCTACGATCACCCGCCCAACGCTCTGTAATAAGATAGTGCGTTACCCGTTAATAACATATAATAAGCTACGATCGCGAACCTTTCAAAATTGTGATGATTAGATATACTGTTGTTCGCCGGCTCCCATCGTCGTTTTGCGTCATTTTTTCAAGTCTATTGTTGAGCCCAACTACTGAGTTTCACAAACGACTTTTTGTCTGTTCTTCTTGATTTAACATTCCTGGTACCAATAACTTCCAAAAGCAGAGTTGCCGTTTTCGAGCAGCTGAAAATAAACTTGTAGCAAACAGGAAGCTATATGTGATGTTGGCACTGAACGTAGAACACTCCATGACGTCATTGCAACCTTTTATGACCCTTATTTAGTTATAGAATAAGGACCAATATCGATCTTCTGTCCTTTAGGCCGCCAGTCCCTGTCCCGGCTAGCGGCCAGCATGGGCGAGCTGGCGTGTATACAGATAGAGATCACGAAGGCGTACGGTATGACTGAGTGGAGGGACGACCTGCGACAGACTATGATCAAGGCGGGCGCTGACAACCGCGGGATCGTGTTCCTCTTCTCTGATGCTCAGGTATGTTGGGCTGGACGTGACTTTTGAGATGGCAAATCCCCTAGATGCTCAAAACCGCTTCTGGGAGCTGTAGGTTTACATTTGCTTAAGCTTTATTTATACAGCCTTACTTAAAATCGTTAGTTATTAATGGATGCTTAAAATGTTCCATCAACTTCTCGCTGACTCTAAATGTTACGAGCGAAAACGAGACAGCATTTTACTACTACTCTCTGAACTAAGATCGGCTTATGTATCGATTTCCAGATCAAAATGGAATCATTCCTAGAAGACCTAAACAACATCCTATCGTCCGGCGACGTGCCTAACATCTACGAAGCGGAAGACCTGGATAAGATCTACATGTCGGTGCGACACGCTGTGATGGAGATGAACCTCGCCGCGACCAAGACGAACCTGTTCGCTTGCTACCAGCGCCGGGTCCGTGCCAACCTGCATATTGTGATCGTCATGAGTCCCATTGGAGAGGTGATTTAATAAACATGCCAAGGTTCTCTCTTGAATTGGGTCACACACGTCGGATTGGACGAGTTCCAGTGGATTAGCAGCGCGTTTAGTATCCGCCCGTGGATAAGATGATCGATGCATCTCCAGGATCATTTTTTACCTGCAAAACGACACCAACAAGTTTACTGACACCTTTTAGGTATAAATGGCTGCGATGTTTATGCCACACACGTTAGGCGCGCACTTAGCAGGCTGAGCACTCGCTGTTCTATGTCTAGGATGAACTATGAAGGGACATAGAGGTCTCAGGGGGTAAGGACCTATCTTGTTGCATTTTATATTTATACAACCCATTTATTTTCTTGTCAGATGTCTGATTACCAGATATCTGACATTTATCGAAAATAAAATAATTTAAATTCGTTATTTGCCATCTTGTATTTCAGAAAATACGTATAGTATGGCCACTTGAGCAATTGATTCCACAGTGTGCAACCAAAACGCATAACTGGCGTTGTGGCTTTTTTCTTCCTTGGCTCTGGATATTCTGTAGCAACCTCGAATGAACTAAGAAAAAAGTGGTTAAAGTTGTAATGTAGCTTATGCTCGGCTAACTCGGTCTTTCCTAACTAACTATCATGAAGCACATCTTTTTTTGCTTATGTTAATTCCAATAATTTTTAGTAACATCTCAAACTAACTCATCATAACATCATTTGACATCTAAAATTGCAATCGAAGGTCATCCAACTCTCATAAAAAGAAATATCTCGTCGCAAGCAAAACGAATGCGAAAAATTACCACCTTTAACTGCGCAGTGCGCTCCTAGCACAACCGGGTACAGACCTGGCAGTTTTCGTTACCCATAAAAAATATTATCCGTAATCGGATAAAAGTAGAGGCTGCGCTGCTGAATTGGCTTACTACATAAACAACGCAACGCAAGCGTGCTCACTGCCCACGCCCAGTGCATATCAAAAGGGACCATTAATAATTGTTTTTTTTTCACATTTGATTTAACTTTTTTCGACAAATAGGTACCACCAAACGTGGTCCACCTTAGACAACATGAGGTAGGTAACCAAAAACGGTTATGTGTAGATATTCCGCGCGCGACTCCGGCAATTCCCGTCGCTGGTGAACTGTTGCACCATCGACTGGTTCAGTGAGTGGCCGCGCGCCGCGCTCGAGTCCGTCGCGCAACACTTCTTCCAGAACATGCCCGAGCTCGACACCACTCAGGAGGTCATGAACGCGATGGTGGTAAGATACTGCATACCCTTAGTACCGCGTAGTAGATTCATCCGCCTACCCTTCTAATTCTTATTCCATTTATATGGGGCCGTTGCAGCATGTTTTTCTCTTCCACTCATTTCCGTCAAGATTCATTCCCACAGAACACATCGTTTTTCACACAGTCCAACAACATTTTTTTCGGACTTCCTCTAATTTTTACTATCAACTTACATATTCAAAACTCTCGTAATGGAATACCATACATATTTTAACTAGTACTGCATGGGAAAGTTGGAATCTTTAGAAAGTACCAGAGAATTTGGAGTGCTTAGCTACAGGGAAATCATTTTAAGGGTTGTTTTTGTAAACATAGTTTTGGCATAGTTCGACACTTAGCTAAACTAACTCCTTGAGCCTCCACCCGCACTTGGCCAGCATGGTAGATTATGGCCTAAATTCTCCCTGTGAGAGAAGGCTTGTGTCTCAATAGAGGGGTCGTAATGTCAGCCAATGAGTGGAACACCTTGCCGGCGTCCTTGTTTCCAGCTAACTATGATTTGGGTATCTTCTAGGCAAGCATGCACCATCGTAGACTGCATCATCGCTTTCTATTAGGTGAGACAGTGGTCAAATGCTTTGCCTATAAACAATAAAAAAAACTGAGTAGATGCCAAAAATCTAATTATTGTACTACCTGCTTACCTACATGATATAATTTCTCCTCTCAGTCGGTATGTTGCTACGTTCACCAAAGCGTGGTGGACGCAAGTTTACGTTACCTCGCGAGCCTGAACCGACTCAACTACGTCACTCCGATGTCTTATATGGAGATGCTGGGAGCTTACGCGGAAATGTTCAAGAAGAAACAGAAGGCTATACTTACTGAGAGCAATGCGCTCAAAACTGGTGAGTTTGCTTGTTTTATTTAATTCTAGGGTTTGTTTAAGGTTTAATTCTTTTATTAGTGAAACATGTGTTACATGACAATGTTGAATCTCTGCGGAAACGTTAAAAAGAAACAGCTGGTGGCTATGCCTTACTCAGCATTGCGCTCACAACTGGTGAGTAGGTACCACATGAACTGGCCTGTGTTTAATGTGATACTGTGATTGTGTGGTGCCAATTGAATGGGCTAGTTGCCTGCTATTCAAACATGAATATATTTGTTTCATAAAGTAGGTTAAAACTGAATGCAATAATTGAAAAAATAAGTAAAATCGGTAAATAAATGACGGAGTAATAAGCTTTTAAAACGCACGCAAGCGGACGCACGGTCTACCGCTAAGCCACACTCGCTCCTAAAACCCTTATAAACTGTTGTAATCGCCATCCACTTAGGGTTGAACAAGTTGAACCAGACGGAGGTGGAAGTGAAGCAGCTGCAGATCGAGCTCGCGGAGCTCAAGCCGCTGATGGAGAGTGCGGCGCACGAGACGCGGCTTGTCATCGAACAGATAGCTGTAGACACGGTCAGTATACTATGTAGATAGTAAATAAAACCAGGAGCACCTCTTAAACTTCTGTTTATTCTTCACACTTCAATATAAGTACATTTCACTAGCAAGCCAAAGACTAAGGTGCTGGTCGTTCTTCTGCTCAACCATCCGACTCACATTCTCGTCCAATCGCGCGCCAGTCGGTGCTGCCAATAGTCCAGTCACAGTAGGGTGTATTTGGATCGTAACTTATAAAATAATTAAAGTCGTTCAATTTTTGTCAGACGAGACAACCTAAAATAAATTTCGAAAAATAGGAACAAATTAATAAATTCACGACATGCGCGCGTTCACGTATTGGTCCCCCTTTTGCCCTCCTTCTCGTGCAGGCAAGTGATCAGCCTTGCTATCAGAATTTTTATGCCGGTATAATAAATAATATGATTATAATAATACACAGCGTGGACCGGCCCTCCACTCGGAGCACCGACGGTCTAGTGAAAGCCGCGGGGAGCCACTCAAAGTGGCGCTCTATAGGGGAGGCCTATGTTCAGCAGTGGACGTCTTCAGACTGTTGATGATGATGATGATAATATGATATTTAAAACGGTGTTGAAGGGAAGAAAGAGTATAATTATGAGATATTGTGGGACTGGACATTATAAAAGACTAGACTTTTTAGCACACTTAACATTTTAGGATACCACGTTGCCAACCAGAATAATTCCTAGTTGATATACTTATTAGGACATCAATATGTCTACAATCGTCAGTGCATATTTGTACCATGGATTCACGCAGTAAAACTTTTAATTGTTATTTAACTACGAATTATGATGAATCATTATGTTAAGCCAAAGTGGTCCTTATCAACAGGCAATAGCAGAAGAAGCTCGTATCAGAGTGGAGAAAGAACAAGCGATTGCCGAGAAAATGGCGACGGAAACTACCGCCATGGCAGAGGATGCCCAACGGGACTTGGGTAAGTATTACTTCACATCACACATTAACAGCCGGAAGACGTCCACTGCTCTCCCATAAAACGCCACTTTAGACGCTTATCATAGGAAAGGGAGGGAGGGTTTGCTGTAACTAACTGCATTTAAAACTAATCATTTGTCCCGCAACTCACATAACTCGCGCTAATAAATAAGGGGTTTTGAAGTTTTGAATGAAATATTTCTAAAAAGTCCGGTATTTTGCTATGGCTTTCTAAGGGCAGTAACTGCGTTAAGCGGGTCCACGCGCGGACGCTGGCGTGGCTCCGCCGCCGCGGTTGCCAGTCGCGGAGCCGATTTCGCAGTGTCAAACCTTTAAAATTTCTCTATTGTAGCAACAATAGAGAAATTTTAAAGGTTTGATTGTACGGGCGTGTCGATGTATAATTTTATATTATTGCTTAGCTCAACGACGTCTAGCAAAAAAAAAAACCAGCCTTGCTGACCCACCCCAGCTTAGCATGCGTTAATTAATTTTACGCCCTAACCGCAACGGAGCATTTTTGTATGGACTCGTGTGGACACCAGCGTAACGCAGTTTCTGCCCTCGCATCCTTTAAATTTCGTTTGAGTCAGAAAACTATAACTTTTGACTTTCATAAGAATCTTTTATATTCATATGTGTGCAGATGAAGCGCTGCCAGCGCTGAGAGCGGCTGAAAAAGCGCTTCAAGAGCTGAATCGTAACGACGTTGTGGAAGTGAAGGCGATGAAAAAACCGCCTGCAGGCGTCGTGCTAGTCATCGAGTCTTTGTGCGTCGTGTTTGATATCAAACCAATCAAGGTAACCCTTGGACTAGTGGCTCGATATCGAGCCGGCATACATTGTTATTGTATTGTTATGCAAAATGCAGGTATTCCAGACGTTAAACCTAGCGCAATCTGCACTTTAGGTACAAAATTAACACACTTGATGTCCGAGATGATTCGTTATGCGTGCCGCGTTAGAAGAGCAGATCTATGGCGATATTAGGGAGGCACATTTTTAGGTTAGGTTTGTAGCGCGACTACACTTGGCGCTTTAGTTTTTTTTTTTTGGTTCGGCCTCAAATAGACAATGGTTTTCCCTTCCAAAGGGAAATCGATATACTATTTCATGTGTTGGCTGGGCTTGACCATGTGAGAGGTTTTTAGTTTCTGACGATGCAGGATAAGCGTACTGTGAATAAGATATAAATTGTCTGCGATATTTATTAATTAAATTAAGTTTACACACAATTTAAAAAGGGTTCAAAGTTATAATTTACTAATACCTGATAGAGCATGAGATGACTTTTTAATTACTTCTTTGAAATAAAGCTTAAAACGGCTTTGTCGGACTTTCAATTACCATTTTTTATTATGTCGTCTAATAGAACATTTTTTTCCTCTCTCGAGGATGCTACGACGGATCTTATATTTCCAGGTGAAAAATCAATACCTAGCTGTATTAAAGCAGCTTTCACCCATCCTCTCTCTCATCATCTTAACTCTAGACACAGGTTTAACGACTCCCCGTGTAGGTAAAAACAGGGAGGTCATGTCGCTTCTTACCTGTCTTCTGGAGTCTGACAAGCTAATCAAATGTTTCGTCCAACATATTTAGAGGATCGAAGTTCCTTGTCGAGCTTTTAGATAAATGCCAATGCAATTTCAAATTATCCTGACTTCCTTGCAATTAACTTTTTCCTCAAAAGTAGTTACTAAATACACTTATACGCTCGAATACAGCTTGAAGAGACGTCAACATCTCGGCCGCAGTGTTTCGCTTTTTTATAATGTTGAGGTATCGGTCAGTGACGAACTGCACTATTATCGATCTCTATAGTTGTTTTTCTGTTTCATATCACACAAGCTAAATTCTTCTTTTCGTAAAGTTCTATCTCGGATCTTCCAGTTAGGGAACGGGAGGGGACCTACTGCGTACCTAGAATATGTACTTAGGAGTCACTATCTCGAGTGCAGCCAGCTTCAGTCGCACGAGAGCCGTCGGTTGGAGTGGACCTATGAGAGTGTCGATACTTACACTTAATAGACACTAATACCCTTTTGGGGACCCCGGAGAGTAGATGAAGCGTCCGGTGGCCCCTTAATTGATTCGCTTCTTGTTCAGGAGACGAGTGCAGTTATGATCCAAAGAAAAAGTCCAGATTTAGTTGAACGATACGCTGTATTTGAATTCACATTCACAAACTTACATCTAATACAAACTTAATATAAAGTACGCTGTGCTTTTTTTTTATAACGGGCACATTGCCTTTATTACTCAAGCTAACTACTGCAATAATAAAAACTAAACTAAGCTAAACTAAACTAAACTAGCTACACTACCTACTACAAAGAACACTTATGGACTGTATAATAGCCGCGATGGCCTATAGACAGTCCAAGTGCTCCAGCCCACTACCGGTAGGTAGCGTACCCAACATGCTGGCCGCATTGCCACGTTGAATTGCAATGCTGATGCGTTGGGCCAAATAAGTGCATTTTGGTCACGCGTCGCATCGACCAGGCGCATGATAGACTGGAAAACGCGATGAGCTCCCGGTCCCCACGGACCCAGGGTCTCAACACCAAACGGCTCAAATACGTAACCGCTACCGAGATTACTATATTTGCGCCGTTTTAGCTGCTCAGCAGAATTAGCCGCTGTGCTTAATATTATTGAGTTCCAAGCGCAAGTTAATTAGCTGAACATAGAGTATGCGTAGAGTCACCGTCCCAATCGTAGAGTAAGATCTACCTACGCTACTGATGTGAATCGCGCGTAGCTGAAATAGTGTTGTGTCTGCGTACGCGGTCCACAGACAGTTCGCCTGATGTTAAGCGTCATGGCTGCCCATAACAGACTGTAGTATCACTCGGAACTCTTAACACACTTTACATTTATTTTTATACTTTTTTTTTGGTTGTCATGCTTTAATGCAGACGGGCATAAACCCCTTACTAATAAACACTGCATAACACAGTTTAGCTACTCGGTATTTTCTTTTTTTAGGGTTCTGTACCTAAAGGGTAAAACGGACCCTATTACTAAGGCTCCGCTGTCTGTCTGTCTGTCCGTCTGTTACTAGGCTGTATCTCATGTACCGTGATAGTTAGATAGTTGAAATTTTCACAGATGATATATTTCTGTTGCCGCTATAACAACAAATACTAAAAAACAGAATAAAATTAATATTTAAGGGGGCTCCCATACAACATACGTGATTTTTTGCTCGTTTTTATAGATAATGGTACGGAACCCTTCGCGCACGAGTTCGACTCGCACTTGGCCAGCTTTTTACCTTTGCCTATTGAAGAACTACCTGTACTACTTGTCTGTTTCAAACTCGAGTTTAGGAATAGTTATTTTCTGTCTTGTTTCTCTATATCGATATAGAGAAGAGAAACAAAACAGAAAATAACTATTCCTCTGCTACACAATGTGTATTAGTAATGGGGTAAATGTGTATCAACCAGGAGCCTGGAGCGTCGTACGGCGAGAAGGTCCTCAACTACTGGAAGCCAGGCTCGCAGATGTTGACGGATCCCACCGCATTCCTCGAATCCCTCATGAAGTATGACAAGGAATCTATTACTGAGGACATGATCAAGAAACTCAAGCGGTTCGTCACCAACTCGGACTATGAGCCCGCGAAGATAATGAAGGTCAATCGGTTTATTATTAGTAACTTACAATTAAAATTCAATCATCACATCACACTATCGCACTTTACACTAATATTATAAAGACGAAAGTATGTGTGTATGCGTGTGTTTGTTACTCTTTCACGCTCTAACAGCTGGACGGATTTTGATGAAATTTAGTATGGAGGTAGCTTATACCCTGGATTAAAACATAAGCTTTTTACTTTTTATCCCAAAAACGGGAATGGTTCCTGTAGGAACGCTGGTGAAACCCCGGGACGCTGCTAGTATAATATTAAAAAAGACCTGATAGCTCAGTTGTAGTGGAGCCCGATCTCGTGGTGTAGAGTAGCAACACCAGGTGCAGCACTAGATTTATCGTCCAAGTAGGGCTGCGGGCCTGGATAGGTCGGCGTCATGTCGGCCAAAGTCTTGGCATCAGCAAGGAAAGAAAATATGCTCCGCTACATATTATGGTCCGTTTTGTTTCTCGTGTTTCTGGTTTGTATGACGATTTCTTTCTTCGACTAAGATTATGATGACGAATAATAAAAAGAAAAATAGATTTTTCCTTCGTATTGTTAAAGGGTCCCGATGGGAAGCCTTTTTAAAAAAAACTATTTTAGATTTACACTTGAATTTGACATTTAATTACTTGATTTAATTATAAGGTGTTGTCGGATGAACGGTCCGTCGAAGACTGGCACCGCTCTCAGCCTTCTCCCTACTCACTGACTATAATATGCTGATAAGGCCCGTAAGGGCTGCTAGTCAGCACCATCCCCTACTTGGATGGGGTATAACACCTCCCCCTTTAAGAAGAGACTTTAGGGGTGTTCTTAAAAAGTCTCTGTGATTAAACTTGGGTCCTGAGGGGTGCAATATGGCCAATTTCGACGTCTGAGTCTTGCCCGTCTATTATTTCAGGAGTAGGCTGAACCGGTGGTTTCTTATAAAATCTTAATTTAAAATCTAAGGGTTGGTCATTACCAGGTCGACAGGATCGTTTACAAATTATTTTTTTATAAGCTAATAATGAAAAATAGGCTAAAATTATAGTTATTACAATAAAAATAAGAGAAGTATAATGTGTCCCGTATTTCACTATGTGTGGTTTGTTTTCTATTGATTTTAAATTGTTCAAAAGTGATTCTGTAATTATTTTATTTTTGGAATTAAATTCGTCCAGGTCTATGTTTTGTAGGTGAACTGGGGTCACGTTATCCGTCACATCATTAAATCTTATTATATTACAACAGCTGTCATTAATCAGGTTAAAATCAGGCATGTGGCTGATAGGTGAACTGATGTTAAGTGCATTGTAGGTCGGTATCAATGTGGTGCTTTTACAAAATCCGACACAGCCATCGGGTATAGAGAGAATACCTGTACCTAAAATATTTGTTTCATAAATCCTAGAGTTTTTACAATCAATAGATATTTTATTTGGTTCGGACTGAATATATATCCACTTATTATTCGCTAACGTTTTCCATATATCAAGTTTACCGGAAATAAATTTTGCTTCGCACTGCACTGGTATTTCACTGATAACCTTGGATAAGAGTTCACTTTCACAGGTGGGTTTAGCGTCCACTGCATATACATTCGCTACGTCACATATATAGGTTCCTGGTATTATGGTCTTACAATGTTGCAGGTCATTGACGTTACAATAGTGTGATTTGTCTTTGGTCATTGCTATGTATTTGCTGTTTGGGATGATTAGACTAAATGAACGTGGTTCCTTTGGGTTATAGGGTGTAGGCAGAGCAATGCTGTGAAATAACATGTAGTTAACAACATTTACCAGCGGCACCTCCAACAAGAATACAATTTTGTTATTTATATAATAGCACACTACCTTACAAAGCCTTAAAATTAAGTATATAGAATTTATATCCAGAGTAACAGGAAGTTCTAAATTACCAGGCAGGTGTCTGTAGTTATCGGCAAGCTCTCGATGTAATTGTTGAGGTGTTATTATTGATGGATGTAGAATATTGTGGCTACTGAATAAAATCGCGTTAGTTACGTCCTCTAGTTGAAACGACAAGGTAAGTATTGACGTTTCCAGACTATCAAAAATTTCGTTCACATTGGAAAGTATGATTAAGCCGTTAGTTATCCTAGAAATATTTTTTATACTGGCCGAGAGTCTGTCGATAGCATTGTTTAAACTAACTTCATTATTTCTAATCTTATAAAGGGTAGTGTTATATGATGCCATCACGGAGCTAGTAACCAAAATGTTTTGTTTCATTAAAGAGGCCAACTGCTTCTGATCATTTTGCACAGATTCTATGGCCTCATCATACCGTAGGGCATCATCCTCGTCCAGTGTACCAAAAATCTGTTTAAGTAAGCTACCTATACCACCTACCCAAGCGCTACGCTTAACTCTGTTATCAAGCAAATGTGAGATGGATTCAAATTCCCTATTCATATCTTGGTACCGTACTGTCAGGGGTTGTAAACTGTTGTGACATTCGGCACTAATTTCCACAATGTGAGTTTCGGCACGTAAATGTCTAGTTGTTTCCAACGCGTGTTTAATATTTTGTATGTGTGGACTAATATGAGAAATATCTAACGGTATTAATATCTTCAAATGGGCAGTATTGATTTTTAGGGTACCTAAGTAGTCAAAATAGATGCCTGCACTCGAGGTAATTGGCTGGGTGAAATTCTGGAGATATTGACCCCGAATTGGAACTCTGTAAATAATCATAAAAATTAAAACTAATTTAATAAGGTAAGTATTTTCTTAATCTAGTAATATCCTATCCTAGTCATTATATTTTTTTTTTATATATATTTTTTTTTTTTTTTTTTAGGTTCACCGGGTTCGCGGCTCCTGCTAAAAGTAAGTACCTTTTTATTATTTACTTCCTACCACTAATTTACTAAATATCTAACTATTTACAGGTTTGGCTGCATTTCAGCGGGCTTAACCTCGTCGAAATGGTGACGAATATGGCGTCTGTTTATAAGTAAAGACAGAGTATTGTTCCCGTGGATTTTTACTATTTTGTAAGGTCCTTTCCACATGGGCGACAAAGCTTTTCTCATTCTCAGGTGATTTTTAAGGTATACATAATCACCCGTTTTATAGCGTGGTGGTGACCGTGTGTGGAAATCATAATAATTTTTTGAATTTAATTTTGATCTTTGAATATATTCCAAAGCTTTTTCGCGAGAATGTTTCAAACGGTTTTGTAGCATTTGTACGTACTCTGGGTATGTTGCTCCAGACGTTTCTTCAAATATAGAGTTAGGTATAAATGGTTTATTACCAAACATAAGTTCGTAAGGTGTGTAGTGCGTAGTGGAATGAACAGCGGTGTTGTAGGCTAGCATGGCTGTGTATACATAACGAGGCCAGTTAGTTTGATTTTCGTCTACATATGATTTCAAATATTCCTTGAGGGTTGAATGGCTCCTTTCGAGGGCACCTTGGGTTTGAGGGTGGTATGGCGAAGACCAGAGCTGTTTGATCTTTAAAAATTCACAAGTTTTCTTAAACAGTTCAGCAGTAAAATTCGTTCCCTGATCTGTTAGTATTAATTTTGGAATGCCAAAAACAGATATAAAGTGGAGTAAACATTCACTGGTTTCTTCGGCTGTTGTGCTTCGAATCGGATATGCTATAGAGAACTTAGTAAGGTCATCCTGAAGGGTAAGTATATATTTTAATTTAGCGGGACCAGCTTCGGGGAGAGGACCTACTACGTCCAGTGCAATACGCTGACATGGTGCAGTTGAAGTGCTCGTAATTTGCATTGGTGCACGATTTACTTTTCTTAGTGCTTTGTTTTCCTGGCATGATTTACATTGTTTTACATAGGCTTCAATATCACTTCGCATTCCTTTCCAATAATACAACTCTTTGACTCTATTATACATACGTACTGATCCTAAATGACCTGCTATCGGGATGTCATGGTTGTCCTGTAAAATTTTCTTTATTTCAGTGGGAGATGGGTACACAATGCTATTATGATACATGATCACTTTTATATTAGTGTCATGGAAGAGATAAGTGAGAATATTATAGATCTTTATAAAGGAATGTTTTTCAAATGGATTTTTTAGATCGGATATGCTGATTTCTGCCTCATCTGCCATGATTAATAATTCGTTTCTTATTCGTTTCAGAGTTTCAAAGATTTCTGGATAACTGGCTTCGTCAAAATGATGGACTTTGGTAAACAGTAAATAGTAGGTCTTTTCGTTCAAGTCAATTTTGTAATAAGAATGTAATTCCTTTTCGCAGTTCAAAATTTCATCGCGGTTTTCCGCGTTGCTTAATATCTCTTGGACATAGGGGTTCGACTCATCCAAATCAAGTGAAGTTGGTACTAGTATGATTTTGGATGGGGACTTCATCAGGCTTCCATTACGTTCTTCGATGGAAGTGTTAAAATTCTTTTTATCAGTAATAACTTTTAAGAAGGTGGAATAATCGTCGTCAGCCGGTACGATATTTGAACTTGAAGGTTGTGGTTCAGGATGACTTAATTCTTGGACAGGTGGGCTAGATGACTCGACTTGGGGTGGTGGCGTTAGCCTAAATGTATCTCCTGGTAGTAGTTCGAGGGGATCCATCGCGAGGATACCAGAAGGAGAGTCACGTCCTGTGTCAATCTCGTCTGGATTGAATGACGGTGGTGATATCAGCAAGTCCATAAGATCCTCGTCTAGATGTCGTGTAGGAGTACCTTCGGGAGGAGGATTGGATGTAGATACCTCATCCGTTGGTTGGATTGGATTTACTGGGAATCTGGATAAGGCATCGGCATTAGCATTGATTTTGCCTTTTTTGTATTGGATGTCGTACTCAAATTCCTCCAATTTGAGACGCCAACGTACTAGTCGTGATCCCGGGTCTTTACAATTGAAAAGCCATTGTAATGGTTTGTGGTCTGTTATGATTTTAAAACGATGACCGTAAATGTATGGTCTGAATGTTTTGGTGCCAAAGATGATGGCAAGGCATTCCTTTTCGGTTACGCTATAATTGCATTCGGCTTTATTTAGAGTACGAGAAGCGTATGCAATAGGTCGGTCTTGGCCAACAGGACCTTGGGATAAAATGGCTGATATTGCGTAGTTTGAGGCATCACAAGTCAATAGAAAAGGTTGTGTAAAATCTGGATATGCCAAGATTGGTGCCGATACAAGTTTGCTTTTCAGAGATTCAAAGGCGAGTTGCTGTTCATTCTGCCAAACAAAGGGAACATCTTTCTTCAAAAGTGATGTCAAGGGTTTAGCCAATTTGGCAAAGTCAAGGATGAATCTCCTATAGTATGATACTAAGCCTAAAAATGACTTTATATCCTTTGGAGATCGAGGAACTGGGAAATCAGTGACGGCTTTTGTTTTTTCAGGATTGGGTTTGACGCCATCTTCACCGATAATGTGTCCCAAGTAGGCGACTTCTTTCCGTAGGAATTCACATTTTTCTGGTTGAAGTTTTAAGTTAAAGCCACGGAGTCTGTCAAAGACGGCCTTGAGGTTGTCAATGTGGGATGGAAGGTCATATGAATAGGTGACAATATCGTCCAAATAAACGAAGCATCTCGTGCCTTGCAGGCCTGTGAGGCAGTTGTTCGTCAGCCTTTGGAATGTTGACGGTGCGTTTTTCAATCCAAAAGGCATTCTGTTAAACTGGAATTGACCTTGAGGTACAGTGAATGCCGTTTTGGGTGCATCGTCAGAGGATATTAGGATCTGATGGAATCCGGAAGTGAGATCTAAGGTTGAGAAATATTTACTATTTCCTAGCTGATCAAGGATTTCGGTTATTTGTGGGATAGGATAAGTTTCCCCAATGGTGATGTCATTAAGTTTTCGGTAGTCTATTACTATTCGCCATTTGCGCTTGCCTTGTGAGTCTGCCTTTTTGGGCACAATCCAGATTGGTGAGCTCCAAGGTGAAGATGATGGCTCTATGATGCCTTGGTCAAGCATTTTAGTAATTTGGGTTTCGACTTCTTTTTTATGGCACTCCGGGAATCTGTACGATTTGGTGTGAACCGGTATATCGCTACTGGTTTTGATTTGATGATCGAGGGCGGAAGTAAAGGTCAACTGATCATCAGGTAAGTGGAAGATATCTGAATATTGGGAGCAGAGTTCTATAAGAGCATCCCTTTCTTCCTGATTCAGATGGTCCATTCTTAATGAGGTGATTACTTCGTCAGTTCGCTTAGATGTTTCTTGAATATTTGCATTAATAGGATACGCATTAGAATGAAGAGGTTCAATATTTAGGTCCAAATTTGTCTTGACATTTACAAAGGATTCTGAAATATTGGCAATAGTCAGGTTAATGCGGCTATTATCTTTGATTTTAACAATACAGTTGGATATAAGCAAGTTGTCTGAGAGATGTTGATCTACAATAATACCTTCCTTCAGGTTAGTTCTTTTTATTGAGCACTCTATGACGGCTTCGGTACGAGGCGGAATGATATAAAAAGGTTCAGAAAAGTGTAGTTTAATGTCGATTTTCCCTATCCTCAGGGTATCATGAGTATAGTCGATGTTGCAACCGAAGGCTGTTAAGAAATCGGTGCCTATGATGCCATCGTATGGCAGGTTGATATTTCTAACAACATGGAACTTGAATGGTATGGGTTTATTCTCATTTAGTTTTAACTTGAGCTGGAAATGCCCTTCGGTCTGAGTTGTTTCATCATTAGGGTCTATGCCCTTAAGTTTGATTGATTCTTTAATCAGTTTCAGGTTTTTCTGGATACTAGATTCTTTTAATAAACATATGGCGGAGCCTGAATCGACTAGTAAGGATAACGGGATATCTGAGGCTTGCGAATCTAGCAATACGTGTGGCAATAGCCTTTTGGTCGTGTCTATGTTTATTTCAAAAACATCTTGTTTTTGTGTATGACTACCGACAGAGGTCAGCTGTACAGTCGTGGGAGGCTGGTTACGGTTGTTGAGGTCTCTGGGCATAGAAGGTAGGACGCATGTTTGGGGCTGGTTACCCTTGTTGTGGTCCCTGGGTGTAGAAAGTAGGACGCTTGTTTGGGGCTGGTTACCCTTGTTGTGGTCCCTGGGCGTAGAAAGTAGGACGTTTGTTTGGGGCTGGTTACCCTTGTTGTGGTCCCTGGGTGTAGAAAGTAGGACGCTTGTTTGGGGCTGGTTACCCTTGTTGTGGTCCCTGGGTGTAGAAGGTAGGACGCTTGTTTGGGGCTGGTTACCCTTGTTGTGGTCCCTGGGTGTAGAAAGTAGGACGCTTGTTTGGGGCTGGTTACCCTTGTTGTGGTCCCTGGGTGTAGAAGGTAGGACGCTTGTTTGGGGCTGGTTACCCTTGTTGTGGTCCCTAAGATTTTTTTTGGGGGTAATTGTGTCGGCTTTCAGATATTGTCTCGGGCGACACTGTGACGAGACTCTTATTCGTTTAAAGTCCCTACATCAGGGTTCTCAGGTGAGAAATCTACTTCATCTTGGCCCATATCTTCCTTAGGTTGATCAGAAACAAAGTTGACACGAGGGGTTGCTCTATAAGGACCCTGGCTTGGTCCTGGATTTTGAGGGACTCGGAAGCGGTTATTGTTAAATTCACGTTTTTTACACGTTTGGATGTCATGTCCTGCCGTCTTGCAGTACCGGCAGAACGCATTAGATGGTCCCTGTGACATAGGGCTTTGATTATACTGCGACGAAGTTGCTCTATAATTATTATTACCTTTAAAAGAATTCACCTTCGGTTTGTCGTTGCTGGACTTCGGCTCGGGCTGAGGTCGTTTGTATAAGCTCTGCTGTATGCGTTCTTCGGATATGGCTAAATTAATGGCTTCATTCAAGGATTTTGGTGACCTACATCTCACAATGTTAGAGATACGAGGGTGCAGTCCCATGAGGAAGTGGTGGAGAGCAAGGTCTCCCATGGCTGCGGCGCGACCAGGCAACTCTTTGGCTTTGGTATTGGACAATGACACCTCGGTTAATAATTGTGAGAGGCAGGTCTCCACACGGAGAGCGAATTGGCTAACATTATCTTGCGGCTGTTGCTTGCTCTCTTGCAGCTCAGTAAGGAGATGTGTGTAATGTTTACGTTCACTGAACTGTGTCTTAAGGAAGTCCTTAAGCTGCTCCCATTCTTTAAATTCTTTAATGGAGCAAGCAACTTCCGCTTTACCATGCAGTTGGCTAAGAATGTATTTAAAAAGTATTGGTTTCTGAGATTCTGATGCGAGTTCATAGGCATTATTGCAATTAATTATGAATGAATTCACAGTTTCTCGGCTGCCATCGTATGACTTAATAAACTTGAATAAGGTATTTAAATCCATCTCAGACATTGCGGCTGCAGCAGCTGCGGCTGTGGCCCTTGTAACTCTTGGGGAACTAGGGGCAGACTTAAAACAGTCGCTGGTACCTGGCTGTGGTGTGATATCGACGGATAAGCCTTCCACTTCTGACTTGGCCGCAATTGGCATGATAAAACAATTAAAATCAAATATAACTCTGGATTTGCAGCAAAATAAAATAATTATTGGTTTACGACTGAAAATGTTTAGGAACTCTGAACTCTCAGTTCTAGACAAAACAATGACCAAGACTCACAGTATGAACGATGCGTAGGCGGCGAATGTAAACACGACGAGCGGGGACATTCTGAATTCCGCTTGATAAGACGGGTTACAGGTGCAACGACGATGTCGATGGGCTTCGAATTATCGACTCCTTGGATGATGATTGATGATGATGATTGTTTCAGGCACTGTCTTCCGACAGTCTGCAGCTCTCCCAGGATGGTTGGAGCTGAAGGTAGGTGAAGGACTTCTTGCAGGATGCAGGACTCTTCGCGCAGTTGAAGGTAGGTGATTGCGGTCCAGGGTGCAATCTCCTCTGGATGGTGGATATTTTCCTTTCCAGGAAAATGGTGGATGAGCCTTGACGACGGCCGTTCAGGAACCGGTGGTTAGTGGAAATACCACTTATAACTTCCTTCCAGGGCAATCCCGGATTTTGGACACAACACAGGTATGTTCTTTCTTTGATTTTATTTACTTTTATTCGCGAATTAGCTGAGCGGTTTCACTCGCTAGACACTGGGGATTTTCTATCCCACCGCTGCCACCAAATGTTAAAGGGTCCCGATGGGAAGCCTTTTTAAAAAAAACTATTTTAGATTTACACTTGAATTTGACATTTAATTACTTGATTTAATTATAAGGTGTTGTCGGATGAACGGTCCGTCGAAGACTGGCACCGCTCTCAGCCTTCTCCCTACTCACTGACTATAATATGCTGATAAGGCCCGTAAGGGCTGCTAGTCAGCACCATCCCCTACTTGGATGGGGTATAACAGTATGAAATTACCTAAATATTATTTTATTGAGGTTTGACAATGACGGTACAACCAAAGAGAATGATAGTCGCAGTATTATAGTATTCATCATGGTATAATATTCAGGATGCATTCGAGAAAAATTCAGTGAAAAATATTTTTATTTTTTGCTTCTAATTCTAATTTGAGGTGGGGGCGGTAAGGCGTGCACCGACATCCCGCTTGGGGTGTATTATGCATTTCCCCCAGCCAACATCTACCCATGCCATCTCAGCTCCTTGAAGTAACGAAGGGCGGTTTTGGGGTGCTGGCACAACTGCTCCAGTGTTGGTGTCGCAGATATTGACAACGATGAGTGGGTGCTAAGTTTTTGCGTTCTTCCGCGCATTCCGGTTTTAAATTTTATTTTTCCCGTGGCCTCGCTGTAAAACATCACATGCTCCACGGTCTCGTTCTCCTGCAGACAGCCCCGACAGAGCGGCCTAGCGGCAGTTGTACGCAAATAGTACAGGCGCGAGCTAAAGTTGTGGTATAACTACGCGTCTGTACTGTGATAGCAAGGGATGAAACCTAAGTTAGCTAATCCTTGCACCCTAACAACCTAACACCCTAACGCCCTAGCACGTGTGTGTTCCCTAGCCCTAACAAATATAAATATATAATGTGATAATATATAGACATGCGAGGGATGCCGGGTACCAGAAGACCTAAGGCAACCGACGGAAGTGGGGTAGGAAACGGGTATGCGTACGTCGTGCAATGTACACAGGGAATGGCTATCTCACTGCCGGTCAAGCAGGCTCACAAGACCGATCAGAAACTGACGGCTAAGGGTGTCTTGGCCGCAGTGAGAGGATGCTGAAAGGCAAGATACAGCTCCTCATCCAGTGGGCGCTGGGGACTTCTAAGGCTGCTCGTCCAGCGGTTTGCTGGGAACTTCTAGGCTGCTCATCCAGCTGGTGCTGGGAACTTCTGGGTCTAGCCGTCCAGCGGTTTGCTGGGAACTTCTTATTGCGAGATGAGTTAAACTCGGCGGCTGCTAGGCAATTCATTTATTTACAAAAAATGTGCGTCTTAAATACTAATTTGTCCTATTGTATACATTCATCAAAGCTAGGTGTGTGCTGTGCGTGTAAAGGGTCGACACAGCACTGATCTTTAAACTTAGGTGATCTAGGTCGCGGTGTTTGCAGCGGCGAAGCTGATAGTGCATTTTTGGTGATGAAATCGATAAATTTATGTTCATAGGTTGAACACAAATGGTAATTTAAGTTGTTTTTTCTGCTTGTTATGCTCCCTATATTAATGTGAGTGTTGTGTGTATGGTTGCAGGTGTCTAAAGCGTGCATGTCGCTATGCATGTGGGTGCATGCGATGTACAAGTTCTACCACGTGAACAAGGGAGTCGCACCCAAGAAGGAGGCGCTAGCGCGGGCGCAGACTGAATTAGCTGCCGTTGAAGGTATGCTCTGACTCATCATCATCATCAACAGCCTGAAGACGTCCACTGCTGAACGCAGGCTTCCCCCAGAGCGCGCCACTTTGAGCGGCTGCTCGCCTCCTGCATCCATCGGCTCTCCGCGGCTTTCACGTCTTCCGGTTCGTGGTCGTCACTCGAGAACCTTTCTTCCGCGTCTGCTCTGTACGCTCTGTATGCTCTGACTAAACTTCTTGAATCGATCATGCAATGGTATTAATGAAAAACAAAGAACTTACATGTGTATTCGAAGTAATTTGCACCCACAAGGACCGGCGGGGTAATTACGTAAAATTTGCAACAGCAATGCGACAGCAGTAGCAACGCAACAGCAGTAGCGAAGCATACATGCTCGACACCACTAATGATGTATGACAGCAATCACCGCGAGATTTACGCCCGTCGCAAACCTGTTGCGAGTTAGGTAATAAGGGGGCCGGTCAGCACTTCTCATCAGACAAAAGTCCGGGGGACTTTAGACGCTTATCATAATTTGCTATAATCGCCACGCTTGGCAGGCGGCTTGGTGATCGCAGAAGATTTTAATGTACCGAGGAGAATGCTGCTGCACATTCCCTGGATATTCCCTTAGCCGGCTCTTACGGTACCCACGGGAAGAGCTGGGGTGGTCCTATTCGCGAACCGGGACGACACGGAACGTTTGCCTTGAATTAAAATTTGTTTTTTCTTTCTTCTTATTTCTTCATTCTTCTTCCTTCCTTTTTTCGTTCATTTTATTCTATTAATTTAACATTTTTATTCTTATCTTTAAATCTGTTATTGATGTATCCAGCGATGTTGGCGAGCGCGCAGGCGAAGATGAAGGCGCTGCTGGAGGGGCTGTGCAAGCTGAACCTGTACCTGCAGGAGAAGGAGGACGAGCGCCTCCGCATGGAGGAGGACATCAACCAGTGCCTCGCCAGGATGGACCGCGCCAACAGGTCCGCGACACACTATAGGACATTATGTATTAAAAGTCCGAGGATTTTTTTGCAAATAGGCTATTTTTAGCACTTTTACAAGTCAAAATGTGATTAAGTGCCTACTTAAAATACTTTAATTAAGTTATTGTACTAAGCATATAAAGTTTTAAAGGTAGCAAGATTACAAATGAGTATGCGAATTTGGAAAAAAATTACTAGTTTCCTACTGGTGCAAGATATCGGGCACAATGCAAAACATAAAACTCCGATCCGACGCTTAAATTACACCTGTAAACAAGATGAGTTATTGTCTAGACAGCGCTCATGAAAAGCATGAAATACGTAGAAAAAGGCCAAGGAGCCCATCACGTTGCTGGCCTGCATCGCACAAACCAAAAATTCTGCGGAAATTTAGGTATGAAAAAATTGGATACGCACTGTGTGCACGTTACTTAGCGTACGAGCTGGCATGGCTAGCATGGGTGGACAAGAAGCGAATGATACCTCCGTTGGGTGTAAGGTCAATTTGCTATGAGGGTCGTGGGTTCGAATTCTCCAAGAACTTGAGCTTGAGCTTGATCGTGACGCAACCGTCGCGTGGTCGCAGGACATTTACTAGGTAATATAGGTGAATGAATTTTACCACCACTGAATTTTATTTACGTTTATGTTGTTAGAGTTTCAAATCACTCTCTCGGTCGTGAGCATAAACCATAATTGACTTTGGTCCCCCTAAAGCATGGAAACAACAGCACTTTTTCACTAAACAAACGTAAGGGACAAATTGTCTAAAATTAGTATAAGTATGTGCTTAGAAAATCTCGCTCTATCGATTGGTATATTTAACATTTTGATTATCTTAAAAAAAAATGTCGTTTACATTAATAAAGAGAAAATATTATAAATATT
Source organism: Ennomos quercinarius (assembly GCA_910589525.2). Lineage (NCBI taxonomy): Eukaryota > Metazoa > Arthropoda > Insecta > Lepidoptera > Geometridae > Ennomos > Ennomos quercinarius. The sequence continues at coordinate 14,040,255 of OU342505.1, read as the reverse complement.
ACAGGTTGTTAAACGGGCTGTCAAGCGAGCGAGTGCGTTGGATTAAAACGATCGCAGATCTGTCCATTACCAACGTGAACCTTATAGGAGACATACTAATCAGCGCGTGTAAGTACCATTACTAGTTATTTTAGTACGGAGCCGCCAGCGTAAAGTTAACGTTACTTGATACAAAAATAAACTGCATGTGGTAGACATCTGCAATCAAACAGATGACTGGCCTGATAGTTCAGTTGGTAGTAGCTCTGCCTTCTGAACTGTAGGCTGTGGGTTTGATTCTCATCTAGAACAAACATAGGTGTTTGTTCTGTGTCTGGGTGTTATATTGTATTCTATGTATGTATTTACAAGCAAAAAGTATCAAAGTATTCTATCAGTTATCTGGTTTTCATAGTACAAGCTATGCTTGGTTTGGGGGCTAGATGGCGCTGTGTGAAATGTCCACACATACTTATTTATTTATTAAACAGTTTTTTTGATTTCGCCGATTGCACCGAAAAAACTTAAAATTGACAGTGAAAAACAAGGGTGCATTACATCACCTTATACATAAATTAATAACATAGATGACTTTAAATAGCGCTTGATTGATAGTGACAAAAAACCTAGTCTGCCAGTTCTCAAATGGCCAAAAGTACCAAATAACTTTAAAAAGGGGTGCGTTTACATGATCGGATGCAAAAATAATAGTGATGGCAACAAATAGCGCTGGACTGTTGATGATGGAGTCCTATGTCGGGCGACTGCATTCAACTCTGATTTTTTCTTTCATGTGCTCTCATGTGGCTGATGTAGCCAATCCTTCTTGTGAAGACCCTTGCACATTCAGGCCACGTGAGAGTGTATTGAATGATTGAATGAACGAAACGTAGGATGTGATTGTTTCCGCGTGGTGGTACAGTATTAAATATACCTTTGTATTTTCAGGCGCTGTCGGATACATCACTCCTTTCACTGAAGAATTCAGGAGAGAACTACTTCACGAGTGGATTGAGCATATGAAGGTTAGTTTATGTGTAGTTGTGTACTTAAAAGTTATGATAACCAGCCAAGTGCGAGTCGGACTCGCGCATGAAGGGTTCCGTGCCATTATCTATAAAAACAAGCGAAATAATCACGTTTGTTGTATGGGAGCCCCCATAAATATTTATTTTATTCGGTTATTTAGCTTATTTGTTGTTATAGAAAAGAAATGAAATATATTTATTCATGACATACACAATGGAACACAACATAGGTACAGTAGAAACATAAAACACAGAGGAACAAACGTATAACATTGTGTAATGTCAGGAAGGATAGCTGCACCAGAAATATATCATCTGTGAAATTTTCAACTGTCTAAGTATAACGGTTCATGAGATACAGCCTGGGTAATAGGGTCCGTTTTACCCTTTGGGTACGGAACCCTTAAATTGGTAATTGTTTTTTTAAGGCCCTTTCCGCCATTATACCTATCTATGTGAAAACTTATTACCCATGTCAAGATTTATTTTATCCAACTATGTAGTTAGAAAACGGTGATTAAATTAAAGAAAATGTTTAAAGTGTTCATTTACCCGCTTAAAAATGTTTTCAGGAAGTCGGAGTGCCGAATACTGAAGGTGCGACTCCACTTTCCGTGCTGGGAGATCCGGTACAGATCAGGTAGGTGTACATTTATTATTACCATTCTGTTTTTAATTCAACTGTGTTAATTTTTCTTTTACGTTAAAATAGGTACCTACCTAATAAAAATCTGTTAGTTACACTATTGGGGTCTCATCAGGAACAAAGAAAAAATAGCCCGAATGTAAAAAAGATGTAGTGATCGTGTCGTGAGCGTTACTAGTTAGTGGCCAGTGTATTCGTTTGGCCCAATACCTCGCCAATACGCAATAGATGCCGTTCGCTAATCTTGCGTTATGCAGAAATAAAATAATTCGTAAAATAGCCCGAATGATTCCTTTCTAAGGGATGAGAAATCTGTATTAGTATATTATATAATCTGTGGTTACACTAAGCAGACGATGCTTCTTTACTCCCCGATTCCAAGTAGGTACTTCTTATTATGAAATTAAGGTGATTTAAAGGCGGTTTAATTAACCCCTTAAAAACATGGGGATGTTTCTTTTAATATTTTATTATTCATTTTAATTGTATGTTCTATTTTCATATCGTAAGGATTATCGATAGATAGATAAACTCTTTACTGTAACACACCATATAATAATTATGTACGAAACGAAAGTACTAATAGATTAGAGTACTGGCTTCCAGAACATGGCAGATGTACGGCCTGCCACGTGACCCGCTATCGGTGGAGTCTGCCGTGCTGATGTCCAACTCACGCCGCTGGCCGCTCCTCGTGGACCCTCAGGCGCAGGCCAACAAGTGGATCCGGGCCATGGTAACTACATCCTACCTATCTACCAACAAGTGGATCCGGGCCATGGTAACTACATCCTACCTATCTACCAACAATAGGATCCGGGCCATGGTAACTACATCCTACCTATCTACCAACAATAGGATCCGGGCCATGGTAACTACATCCTACCTATCTACCAACAAGTGGATCCGGGCCATGGTAACTCTACATCCTACCTATCTACCAACAAGTGGATCCGGGCCATGGTAACTACATCCTACCTATCTACCAACAAGTGGATCCGGGCCATGGTAACTACATCCTACCTATCTACCAACAAGTGGATCCGGGCCATGGTAACTACATCCTACCTATCTACCAACAAGTGGATCCGGGCCATGGTAACTACATCCTACCTATCTACCAACAAGTGGATCCGGGCCATGGTAACTCTACATCCTACCTATCTACCAACAAGTGGATCCGGGCCATGGTAACTCTACATCCTACCTATCTACCAACAAGTGGATCCGGGCCATGGTAACTCTAGATCCTACCTATCTACCAACAAGTGAATCCGGGCCATGGTAACACTACATCCTACCTATCTATACCCTATTTTTTAATTAAACGGAGTAAACTGACATTACGAGTGTTACCACTTTTTCACGAAAAATAAATAGTGGTGGGTAAAAAAGATGCAGTTCACAGATTTACTTCAGTTTAGTGATCTATTCCATTCTTTTATAACCCGAAAATTTCCTAAAAATTGTGATTCCTGATTGATTTTGATTTACATTGATTAGCGGCCTGTGAAAAAATGGAATACACTTAAATGAAAATTGCAAAATTAACAAAATAAAACAAGTTATCATTTTTATAACTTAATATTTTATTCGATATCGGAAGAATCGTCTTCACTATCTAGCACCAAACCAAAAAGGTGTCTGCGATAGTATTTATAACTAAAAAAGTGTAATTTTTTGTACTGGCAAATTATAGTTCCGCTCTTTTGAACTGTAAGAGCTAAATTAGATCATCATGGTGATTTAGAAGTTGGCAGCATTATTTTCACAAGTGACATTTCGATCTGTCAGTTTACTCCGTCTAATTAAAAAATAGAGTGTACCAACAAGTGGATCCGGGCAATGGTAACACAACATCCTACTTATCTACCAACAAGTGGATCCGGGCCATAGTAACACTACACCCTACCTATCTACCAACAAGTGGATCCGGGCCATGGTAACACTACACCGTACCTATCTATCGCCGTTACCGAGACGTATTTTTCTCTAATTCAATGTCTATTTCGCTGTGATTTCAGTTAAGCTGTATACAAAAGCATACCTTGAAAAGGTGTTACTGATTATATTTATTGTTTCCAGGGCAAAATCGAAGGATTAGTGGTCGTGAAGCCGAACGACAGAGATCTGCTCAGAAATTTCGAATCCGCGTTGAGATTCGGGAAGCCAATATTGTTGGAAAATGTTGGGCAGGAGTTAGACCCAGCACTGGACCCTGTTCTAAAGGTATATCTCTCTATAATTTAATGGGGAAAAAGGGTATAAATAGCCTAATATTTATTTGTTTTATATTGTTATATTTATGCCGCGTAGTCCCGGCGGCGTAAGAATAGGACCACCCACCCCACCGTGGAAGCCGTAAGAGCCAGCTAAGGGAATATCCGGGGAATAAGCAGCAGCATTCTCCTCGGAACGATCACCAAGCCGCCTGAAACATATCATCAGTGGACGTAAAAAACCTGCTGATGATGATTTAAGTTAAAACACATCTCACATCTCTCACGTCTTAAATTTTATATTGGAATCACAGACGAGATTAGCAAAAACAACGAAAGTTGTAATTATTTCTCATTTTGATTCCAGCGTCAATACTTCCGCCAAGCGGGCCAATGGGTATTGAAACTAGGCGACTCTCTCATCCCGTACATGGCAGGGTTCCGTTTATACATCACAAGCAAGCTGCCGAACCCTAAGTACACGCCGGAGCTTTCGGTCAAAGTGCAAGTGGTGAATTTCGCTCTTGTGCCCAGGTAATAAAGGCTATTTTTATCTCGTAACCTAGTGCATATATTGATCTATAACATACTAGAAACGCCCATGATTTAATTATTTTTCCCTCAAGAGCTCTCAGTTTTCCAGGAAAGTATCTGTTCTCGATAGTAATAGCTAGAAAAATTAAGTTTTGATCATTCCACGTTTCAAATCTAGTCTTTAAAATAACGCCATCTATGAATTGAAAAGACGTAACTTTCTTACAGTGGTTTAGCCGAGCAACTGCTATCAATAGTAGTGGCCCAAGAGCGTCCAGATCTCGAGGAACTCCGCGGACAGCTCATAGTATCGCGAGCTCAGATGGCCACACAACTGGCTGAGATGCAAGCGGACATATTGTATGGACTGTCCAATAGTGAAGGCAGTCCGGTAGATGACCTGCCGCTTATACTCACTCTTGAGGCCATCAAGATCAAGAGTGCTGAGATTTTGGTAAGTTTTATTATGACGGATTTCAATAAACTACCTACTAATATCTGTGGTAACATTAAGAAAACTAGCACTTTTGATTGGCGGAACAATGATTACAGCCAATAAAAGCTGCCAAATTTAAAATGTTAGGAGGATAAATTGAATGGTTTGTTGCCTGCCTGCGGCCGATGTTTTAAATATACTTTTTCTGGCTTCTAGCGAAAATCTTTATTCTTTATTCTCATAATAGCCAAGAATTAATAATAACCAAGAATTAATAGTATCTGCAATTTTAATTGTAACATTAAATCCATTCTTAATTTTAGTTTTCTGATTTCATTGCTAATGAAAAATGACATATTTTTTCAATACATTATTTGACTCCGACTTTATTTTAATTGTATAAGACTTTTATTTGTATTTAAAAGAATGTTTTATTTTGAACGGTTGGGTCACTAACATTCCTAACATATCGACAATTAAATTAGGTACATGGTAAATACGATCCAGAGCACCACTTTGAATTGCTGCTTGTCTCTTGCATCCATCGGTTCCCCGCGGTGTGACGGTCGTCGGGCCACCTGGTGGGAGGCCTACACTGCGTCTTCCAGGCAGTGGTCGCCACTCGAGAACTTTCCCATCGGCTGTGATTCTACGCGCGCTTCGAGCGCTGTTACCTGCCCATTGCCATTTCAACTTGATAGTTTTGAAAGCTATGTCGGTGACCTGTTCTCCCGAGCATAGCTCTCTCCATAGCTCGTACTCCACAAATACATGGAGTATATATCCTCTCCGAATATGTATGTATAATTCCAGATAAAGGTGGAGGACATAGAGCGCACGACGCTAGAGATAGACTCCGCGCGCGAGTGTTACGTGCCGGTCGCCAACCGCGGCCAGATCCTGTTCTTCTGCCTGTCGGGGATGGCCAACGTGGACCCCATGTACCAGTACTCGCTCGAGTGGTTCGTCAAGCTGTTCGTACGGAGCATGGCGGAGACCGAACCTAACGGTAACATATTAGATACAAAACGCTTCATCTTCCTTTCGTGTAGGCAAGTGGCGGCCCTGGTGTCAGAAATTTTTAGGCCGTCCAAAGGCTTCTGACTTGGCGACTATTGTCCAATACAACAGCCGGGACCGACGGTTTAACGTAAAAATGCTCTACTGCACATGAGTAAACCCAGTAGACAGGCGAACTTAATACTAAGTAGCATTTTCTTCCAGTTAACATTTGCGTAGTGCGCAATGAGTGGTAGTGGGAAATACAGCTATTTATTTCCGTCATTTCATTTTAATTTACCTGGGGTTCTATCGTTTGCGTTTGTAGATAGGCGTTGCAGCTTGCTTGCAGTTCAGATCGGCTGCTAAAAAGTGTATTATTTTGTTTCCATCTATTGCTGCTGTGTTGCTAGTGGCGCAAGTATCAAAGGCTAAAGTGCATTCAGTAGGCGCGCAACAGGCGGACGATTTACGATTTCCAATGACATTTTGCCACCGATTGCTTAGTGTTTGTTGTCGCTTTGCTACTGATATTGTAACTTTTACATAATACGGGTGCCGGCTGAATGCACGGCGGCGATATTGGTAGTACTGGGACGCTCGCGTCTCACCGGCTCGGTGCCAGCTTGTAGTGGCGGCCTATTGTTGTAGCGAGATGCCGGGCCCTTGGAGCTTAAATTACTCGAAGTCGGAGTCGTTCTAGGTTGCATCAACTGGCCAGTCTGCATGACTCGGGAACTTTTAATGAATTCGCATAGTTTGTGCCCGAACAAATGCCTGTCCCGCTTTCAATTTTTAATTGGTTCGAGATAAGTTTTATCGACCATTGGTAGTATAAGAGTACTGAGTACGTCTAGTTTCAGTCTCTGAATAATGTTCATCTATGAAAGTTTTTTCCATATCAGATACATTTTTAAGTACTTCAGGCGTGTTAATCGGCTTGGTCATAGTATCTGACATCGTTCTACCTATAGGATAGGAAAGGCATGACCCAGCTGAGCTTGTTTCTCTTCAACCTGTCGTCGCGATTTTTTGCCGATTTATTTAACACTGCCGAAATTTCATGGTTAATGGTGGGCGGTTTCTTAAGCGGTTAGTTTTTCGGCAAAGTGTATTTTAGGTATTTGTTCTTTTTCTTTCTTTTTGAGCCCATCCTCAAAGATGGGTTTCTACCTTTTTGCTAATTCTTCAATAATATCTGGTCCTCTCTCGTCGCTTTCCGCTGCAAATATCCCAAGTGGTTGTAAGAGCCCGGGTATTGGCCGAAAGAGGCGCTTCGACTTCCAGAGATGACTCATTCGGGTAGGGCCAGTTTGTATATCACCAGAAGTATGCGTCGGCGACGTTGCTGGTAGTGAAGTTGCCGGTAGCGGTGACGGGCCGCGGCCGCCCGCCACCATTTCAGGTTCGAGTGGTGGCGGCGGTGGCTGTGCCTGCCATGAAAGTTCTTTTTCAACAAGATGATTGTCATATTCACGTCGCAACTCTTCTGTTGCTTCACTTATGGCATTATTAAAGCCACACAAGTTTCATACAAATCTTTTTTTTGGTGGATGAATGAATGGCAATATTAAATTGATTGTTGAAGATACTGTGATACATCAAATAGTTTCCAAACGGTTTGACTCTGGTATTCAGTGAAACCACCGTGTAGAGTCACAAGAACAAAACTTGACTGCTTCACACAATAGCAATACGTGTATACAATGTCAATCACGGGTAAAACAGTTTAAACAATACATATGGGAGTGACGCAATTTCCGGAGGATGCGTGTGCGGCGCGTACTTTCTTTTCGAATCTTTAGCTATTATATCATTTATATTTGGATCTTTCTTTCCTAATATAAATGATTTTTTGCAGTTTGTATAGCTTGATCGTTGAGCATAACGTAGATTTGTAAAATGTTGAAATGGTATCAATAACTGTTTTGGCGAGGGTTTGGCGCATTTGAATAACGATATTTAAGTTTATCAACATCGATGCTGTTAATAGTAAATTGTCTTTGACAATTTTAATATGTGTTTTTAATTCATGTTTTTTGAAATGTGTTTTCCTATGGTTTGTTATATGTGCAACTAAAATAAAATAAACTAATAACGCCCCGTATTCCCCGAGCAGAGGACATAGTGGAGCGCGTGGACACAATAATCGAGCACTTCACGTTCCTGCTGTACGCGAACGTGTGCCGCAGCCTGTTCGAGCGCCACAAGCTGCTGTTCGCCCTGCTGCTCTGTGTCCGGATATCGCTGGACCGCGGGCTCATACGCCCGGCAGAGTTCACCTTCCTACTCAACGGCGCTAATATTGAACATGTATGTATTTATCTCCGACACATTATCATGAATGTTGGAAGTCGCTCGTGTAATTCTGGTAGCGTGCCGCTACAAGTTAGACTTCCCAGCCGCCTCCAATAACAAATGGCGAAAAGGCAAAGAGGATGATAACAATATTATAGATGTGACTGAGGCCGCCCATTGAATCGATGGGTGGACAACATCCAGACATGCAAGGGCATGATTGGATGGCCAAGGCAGTAGACTATGAGGCATGGAAAAGATTGGAAGAAGCCTATGTACAGAAACGAGATGAATTAAAATGATGATGATAAAGATGACCTGATAGGCTGAAGAAGAAGAGGAGAGAGAGAGGAAGAGCGACATATTATTCAGGATGTGTAGCTCAGTGGTAGCCTGTACGGCTTTCAAACCGACGTTCCCAGGTTCAATTCCTGCTCCAATTTGCACCAATGATTCCAAGCTATTTGCGGAATTTACACTTGCTCTCTTACAGCTGCGAAGGAAAACCAGGAAATCAGCATGTTCAAGTATCAGTGCCAGCGTGGTGGATTATGGCATACACCCTCTCCCTGTGAGAGAAGGTCGGTGTCCCAGCAATGGGAACGTATGGGGCTGATGACGGTATAACTATAGAAAATCGATGGTTGTATAATATGCGCCTTATGGTGTCGCTTGTAAAGATTTGCCGTGGCCAACGGCATTGATGCGTCCAAAATAAACCTTTCAGGAGTACGAGAACCCCGAACCGAAGTGGATATCAGAGCGGATGTGGCTGGATATGCAGCAGATGGCCAGTCTCCGCACCATGCGATGGTTTGTCGAAGACTTCCCCAACCATACCAAGTTCTTCCGCACGTACTATGACGCTTGGACTCCGCATAAGTAAGTATAGCTACAGAATACCTAATAGTATGGTCTTCTTCTTCTCGTGTAGGCAAGTGGTCAGAATTTTTAGGCCGCCCAAAGAGTTCTGACTTGGCTTAACGAATATTGTCTTACAACAGCAGGGACCGACGGCCTAACGTGCCCTCCGAAGCACGGCAGCGCTCAGTTGTAAATACCACTTTGCTACAGCGTTCACCCATCAGATTAGTGACCGCAGCGAACGTTGCTTAACTATATCGATCGGTTAGAAACGGCTAGTCGTTCTTCGCTATGAGCGCTACATACAATAGTATGGTACAGAAGATTCACTCGGCGAAGTCACCTAAATAAAAAGCGACTCTAGTACAACGCAATAAAGTGTAGTTCAGCTTACACAGGACTTCAAGCCTACCTTAAACAGCTGCTTCTCTTTCTATCGCTGTAGTGCTTCTGTTCAGACTCGTTACGCATTACAGACCGACCCGGTAAGACGGGCCGGTCCGATGGACGTCTAGCTTTGTACCTAAATCGAGGAGTGCGCCGAGCTTGGTATAGTAGTTTTTATTATGTAAATGAATGATGTAACGAGCTAGTCGTTCGCCTGATGTTAAGCGTCACGGCCGCCTATAACAGATTGCAGTATCACTCGGAACTCTAAATTAATATAGTTTTGCATGATACTGCACTGCGTACGTCATGAGACTTCACACAGTCTAGTAAGAAGATTACTAGACCGAGTGATCAGATCATAAAGTCTCATTTGCCCAGTAATTTCACTAGCTACAATGCCCCTCAAACCGGAACACAGTAGTGCTTGCACACTACTGCTTGGCGGCAGAATAATTGGCAAAACGGTGGTATCTACCTAAACGAACTTTGCAGAAAAGTCCTACCACCTAGTAAACCAGTATACCAGTCGTGTCGAGTCTACAAATACCTGTTGAACGTAGCTAGGTACATTGGAATAACATTTATATCGCGCGTTGCACGCGTTTGTTGCGACAATAGTTCCTTCCATAAAAGTGACAAAAAGACGCTTTCATCATGGATGTAACTTCGAAAAAAAAAGATGAAAATGTTAAATGTCAAACATGTTGTTGTGTATTATAAAATCCTCTTATTTAGGATTGGTTTTGTCGCATTAGTGGTCCCACAGAATTAGTTTTATGATTTATTTTCCAGGCTTCCATTACCAAAACCGTTGGACACTCAACTGGACCAGTTCCAAAAGTTGTTGGTGCTGAAATGTCTTCGGCCGGATAAACTGGTGCCTGGGTTACAAGTGAGTAGAAATTAACCGCGCGATGTTAATATTTAGCTAAATTCCTTTGGAATAGCGAACACTAGACCTGAAGCTGCTCATCGAGGCGGTGTATGGTATAAGAAGACGAGTCAAGACTGAAATGCATAGCTGGAAACAAGTTTTATTTGACTGGGATAACTTTGCACGCTCCTGGCTAATTATTTTACTATTATATTGGACATAAAACGATGCGGATGCGGATGCGTTGTTCGTTCCTGTAACCGGAAACATAGAGTTTATGCTTTAAATACAAACACCACACGGCACAGGAACGATTATTCCCACAGTGCCGAACGTAGCGGCCCGAGTTCCCGCCAAAAAAAATCTGCGTCACAGACATCAAAAATGCATGGCGCATGGCGATTTCAGTGGCTATATTCCCTTCTTTTGAAAGAAGACTTGACTGCTGCAGTGGAAATGTAATAGTTGTAGATGTCCTTTTAAAATAATTTGGTGTGAATAATGACTCGATTAACAAAACATTTCGGTAGAAATTGATTTGAATGTGAAGATAGTTGGGGTCTATTACTGTTGCTTCGATAGCTCATGTTTGACTGTAAAACATTAGAATTTTCCCAAAATCACTTGGCCACTCACCCGCCGGCCGCTTCAGTTCCAACTCCTTCAATCCAGGACAGGACAGGGGTCCTAGGACTTCCAGGTGATCGTGAAGTATCCGCACGATGCACTATAGCACTAATGTTTTGAATTTTGGTTGCACAGAGAAGATTTTGATAGTCTTTTTTATTATTTTTTACGCAGCTCACACGCATAGATCGCGGTTATAAAAGTGTATGTAGTTCCTGGCGCGCACGCTTGGAGTCGAGCGCGTCGCAGATTCGCGGGGATGGCGGGTGTTTTTAAATTGGTATGGGCCAAGGTCCCTACAATTACTTTGGGGCTACTCCGTAAAAGCTCTTATCTTTAGAGATACATTACATAATAATTGGATGTCAGCTGCCATTATGAGCGGAATTGACACTCGCTCTTAAAACGGTGAAGAAAATCATCGTGAGAGTTCAAGATTCACAAAGTTCGTTAGCTCATGTTGGTAATTGTTATTTAGTTTAGTGTGTTTTTGTATTCGTTTCAGATTTATTTCACTGTAAAAGCCATCATAGTACCTACTCATTTTCACCGGCCATTTTTTTTGAATTACCTTACATTCTCTTTCGCTTGATGGTTTATCTTAGTACATGACATTGGAGAAATTGTGGTGAAATTGCCGCAGAAGCCACTAACTAAGATTTAATTCAATTCACAAAATTCGTGACATTGTGTCATCCACAAACCCGCGCTTGTCCAGCATAATGGACTACTTAAGCTCTCTCTCTCTGTGAGAACATATAAGCTAGTGATATTATAATATTACTGTCGTAACTTCCAGGACTACGTGGTGAGTTACCTCGGTGGCAGGTTCGTGGAGCCCCAGCCGGCAGACTTGGCCGCATTGTACGCGGAATCAGACCCCTTCGCCCCTCTCATCTTTGTACTGTCCACTGGCACTGACCCCGCTGCAGGTATAGTGTTATTTTTATGTAAATGAATGACGTGGAAAGCCAGTCGTTTGCCTGGTGTTAAAGCGTCACGGCCACCCATAACAGATAGCAGTGTCACTCGGAACTCAAAATTAAAGTTTCGCGTGACACTGCGCACTGCGCAAGTCATGTTGGGGAGGAGATATGATTAGGTCCTCAACCTCACATACACAGTTAGTGTCCAGAATTGACACTGCATAACTGAACTTGGTTGCTCTCTAGTGATTTGGTTTATAGCAAACTGTGCCTCTAAGCTGGCAAACCAAAGTGCAGGTTGGTTTGCAAAAGGGAGGTGTGCGGATGGATATGCGGTGCACTTTTTGCGGCGGGTCCTGCATGCTATTACAGCTAGCACTATCGAGTGACCACTTGTTATCACTTTCAGCCATTTTAAGGTGCAAATGTTAGTGAAAGGCAATGAGATAACAAACACAAAACAATACAAAAGAAAACGTTGATTTTTCTCCGTATGAGGGTTAGAATAGTGACCACAAACACCCTTAAAACTAATGCAAAAAACGCAACTTAAAACTAGGCAACACAAAACAAAAGTAAATATGCGCAAAAATAAACAAACGTGTATATAAGTACCCAAGCAGTCGCAAAACCACGTGCAATCACACAAAAAATGCAATTGGGTTAATAAACGCAATTTTATTATAACTAGTTAAACTTGCGTGTTAGGAATTTGGCTTTTTAAAAATTAAAATTAAACTACAGATTAAAGTGAGAAATACGTCCAGCCGATCTGGAGGCCAAATTTATTCTGCTCTAAAGACTTACAATTATCTTACTACTCTAATTAACCTAGTCAGCATCAATGCATGGCTAATGCTGAGTTTGCCCTCTCTCTACAATATAGGAGGGCGAGGGGGATGCATAACTAACTACCTAAACACAATATTGCAGCAATAGACTGTCCAAAAACACAATAAAACAAACGACGAATTTAAAAATCAAATTACGTAACACAATACAAACACAAAGTAAACAAGTCACAGCTGATATTGACAGTTCAATGACTTGGCGTGAGTGGCTCTGACAGTTAGTTGACGTTGACACTGACAGTTCGCCGAGTGTTTTTCGCTTAGAGTATAGACTAATTCGTATCGTGCGGAACGAATGAACGTTCAAATGCACGCACACACACACAATTCAAAGTAATATTGCGCTCGAGTTGAAACTCGGGATGGGAAAAATGGCGGAATTTAAATGTACTTGATGATGCATATTTTCAATGAAAAAAATGAAAGGCGTGCACAAAAGTAAGTGTGTGCGGGAAAAGGCCTCCGCAGAAGGCATGATGTTGTATGCTCCTTTCGCAGTCCTCTGGGACTCGTTTGGCTCCGTCGTGGCGCAGGCTTGGTAGAGCTTCGCCCCGTTGATTTGTTGCGAGACTGGTCGGAGAGCGTGCGGGCATGGGCCTACACACGAGAAGCTTCTGATGGCAGCTCGGATCAAAGCTGCGCGTTTCTCAGCATCGTTGTAGGTCACCAATTTGGCAGAAGTGGCGAGGTGTAGGGTGTAGCTCGTGGATGTAGTAAAACTCCAGGATAAATGTCACGAACAGTCTTGTATTTGTCGTTCAGTACAACACAGTATTTACAGCTACACAAATTGTCTCTCGGCCACAAAACTTGCCTATTTTTACACAATTTAAATATAATTAGCGGAGCGACCTGCGCGCTCGCGACGTTGAGATGCAAGAAGAAGGATGCTTTGGAAGGAAGTTCCTTCGTGGCGCCAGAAGGCGCTGCCGAACTATGAATTCGTTGTATAGTTCGTTCTGATAAGTACATATGAAAACAAAGAAAGTATAATAAATGTACAAGACTATGGCGCGTACACACGCCACATCAGGGTCACCAATTTGGCAGAAGTGGCGAGGTGTAGGGTGTAGCTCGTGGATGTAGTAAAACTCCAGGATAAATGTCACGAACAGTCTTGTATTTGTCGTTCAGTACAACACAGTTGTTTACTTCTTGTTGATCCTGAAGGTGCAAGTTCGAGGCTCGAAAGAATGTTGTGGGCACTCTCTTGTATGTAGAGAACGCCCTGTTTGTTATGTCGTTGTTGTTAATTGTTATATATATGTTATGTTCTAAAGCTACGTAATTAATGTTTTGTTAAAGAAAAGTGAAACGATTTTGTCGGAGCGACTGTTTATTGTCAACTAGCGGCTCGCCCCGGCTTCGCATGGGTATAATAGTTTTTGCAGCGCACGCGATATATATAATATTTTAGCTAATTTTTTTACACCTTGGGTTACATTAATGAAGTTTCAGTAAGGATCCCTAATTTTTTGAAAATACAATATAGCCTATGTCACCCGGGGATAGTGTAGCACCCATATCAAAGATGGTGAAATTAAAAACAGACAGCTTTCGCTTGTAATACAGAATGCTCGTTTCCCCACATGGCATACCGTGTACTTTTTGAATATCATACGCTGCCGTAAGTGAACGATTTTCAGAGTCATTGGACTAGATTGACCATTCCTTGTCCTTATTTTGGAGCTCTCGTGCAATTGTCTTGGTTCTTATGTGCGTCTTGTAAATGTCCGATTCGTTTTCTGTGACTGGTTGCGGTAAGTTTTTGTGGACATGGCAAACATCGCATTGATCTTTTTTCGGATCATGGAATCCTATATTCATATTGTTATTGACAATATCAGCTAATATAAGATATTGTCTCACTGTTTTGACCATTTCTTGTTTTTTTTTTTCTTCTACTCTTTGTACAAAATAAACATCCGTGCTAATGAAAGTGTTCCGTCAAAGTACTTTTTGTTGGTTTGTTTTCGTACATAATGTGATTCCATAGGGCACAAGCTATTCACATGATCACAGACACTGTTATGTTTCGAATGGACTGTAAATACTTCAATGGAAAGAAGGTTTTGTTTGGTAATTACAATGGAGAATGGAAGAAAGGGTAGGGACTCACCGATGATGCCGATGTCGACTGCTGCAAACGCCTTTCTTTAGGAGGCTTCTTGGGGGCCCCCTGTTCACTTGATGTTAGTGTCACGGTTTAATAAGTCTTTTATGTGGTTTTTGAGGGGTTTCACATAGTTTGTCACAGTTTATGGATTTTTTTATATCATTTGCACACCGGCGTTGTTTGGAAAAATGGCGGAACTGGACGAGTGAATGGAGGGAAGGAACGAACAGGATAAAAAGAATGATACAGTCCAATTACCCCATAGGCGCGAAATTTGAATGCTTTATTATGCTTTAACAGACACTGGCAGTCATTTCATTTGTTACTAGCGGGTCGCCCCGGCTTCGCACGGGTATAATAGTTTTCGCAGCGCACGCGATGTAAATATTATTCTAGTTACCTTTTTTACACCTTGGGTCACATTATTGGAGTTTTAGTAAGGACTGTAAGAATCCCTAATATTTTTGAATATATAATATAGCCTATGGTGAAAGATTTTTTCAAGTCAGTTCAATACTTTCAGAGCCTATTCAATGCTAACAAACAATCAAATCTTTCCTCTTTTTAATATTGTTATAGTCTAACTTATAAAAATAATAAATGTGAGAAGTGAACAGGTATCTTCTAGGCAAGCATGTTCCGTCGTAGACTGCGTCATCGCTTTCCACCAGGTGGGACAGTGGTCAAATGCTGTGCCTATAAACAATAAAAAAAAATAAAAAAAAAAGTTACAGGGATGCGCTCGGGCGGCCGATGCCGCCTATTCAGCTAGAACGATTACTTATGTACGTAACCCGTACATGCTCCCGAATTTAAACACAAGAAAACAAAAAATAAAACTAAACACCACGGGCCGGTATCGGTGAGCTAGCCGTGTCCACCGTGTTACGGTACGAGCGGTGTCCACTGCCGCTGTGTTTTCCGTGTCAGCTGTTCTTGTCTTCACCTCCTTGGACTCTGGCTTCACCCGGCGCCTGTTCCCAAGATCTCGTTTGATGTTAATAACGCCAAACGCTAAAATAACTGCACCAACTAGCATGAGAAGTCCATACATGGTGTAGTGTTGGCCATCATGGCTGTCGGCTCGCCTGTTCAAGGTCTGTTGTTCGTTTTATACTTGAGTTATGTGTTGTTTGATGACCTTCAACTGGTTCAGGTGATCTTCAGATTTGAAGATATAATCGCTGCCAGTGCCGTTAATGATGTTTAATCTCCGACTCTGGTATGTATTGCTCGTCTGGATTAATTTAAGGGTACCCTGGGACCTTTTAGTACTCTGTGAATGGAGTACTACGTTTTCGTTTTGCCGCCTATTCAGCTAAAACGAATACTTATGTACGTAGCCCGTACAACAGTGTTTATAGCTACACAAATTGTCTCTCGGCCACAAAACTTGCCTATTTTTACACAATTTAAATGTAATTAGCGGAGCGACTTGCACGCTCGCGGCGTTGAGATGCAAGAAGAAGGATGCTGTGGAAGGATGTTCCTTCGTGGCGCCAGAAGGCGCTGCCGAACTATGGATTCGTTCTATAGTTCGCTCCGATAACATAGACTACATAAGTACACATGAAAACAAAGACAGTATAATAAATAATCAATGTACAACACGCCACAAGTTCATAAGTCTCATTTGCCCAGTAATTTCAGTAGCTACAATGCAATTCAAACCGGAACACAGTAGTGCTAAGCGGTGTTACCTACGTAGATGAACTTTGCAGAAAATCCTACCACCTAGTAAATAGTAGTGTGCGTTATTTGAGAGTTCTTTGACAACTGGCCCTTTAAATTTAAAGGTTGTGGCACTGCGACTGTTATGGATAGCCGTGACACTTTATATTAACAGAACAACATGCTCGTCACGTTTTTTGGATTCATAAAAAGGACCCTTTTTATCCCCTAAAGACTAATGCCTGTTTGCACTAAAGTTTGTCAGCTCTTAAGTACGCACTTAACCCCCCATTATGGCGTATCTACTGCAAATTTGAGTACGTCCTAGAAAGATAAGTGCGAACTTAGGACCTGTCAAACTTTAGTGCAGACGGGCATAAGAGACTGGTCGTTTTTCTTGCTGAACCGTCTGACTCAGGCGCCCGTCCAATCATGCGCCGGCCAGTGTTGCCAACCAGAAAAAAAATCTCTCAATTTAATAACAGAAATAAGGACATGTTTTGTAGACGGTAAGGTTAGGTAGGTAAGTTTAATTTTCAAATGAAACCCGTTTATAATGATGAATTATTTATATTTGATAGTGTCGCGCAGGTTTCACTCGTACCTGTCTATCTCCCTACAGAAGGTTTAGCGAGTCCTCTCTACTGGGATAGGTGGATTAAAAGAGTTTGTTTTACATACTCACGAATGTCAATATAATTCTATATAAGCGCTTGGTACGTAGAACAGCACTACAATATATAAAACAAGGGGTCGCGCTAGATGCGCGGACACGCGAGTGCAAGGTGGTGGCGCAACTGATGCGGCGGGCACATTTTGCTAACCAAGCAAACTCGCCCACGCTTGCATCGCATGTCCCTACAATAGTAGAAAGACGAGAATATTATGCGTGTTGCTTGTAGGTTCGATGAAAATGATGTCGTTTTTATTATCTACCTCTAATATAAAAAAATATGAACGTCTACTGGAAAATAATAGCAAAGTTGTAGAAGGGTTAAGTAAATATTCTAAGTGTGAACAGAACTTATTAATAAATACACGACACCCCTTTTACTAATCCGTTTTCCATGTTAGATCTGATGAAGTTCGCCGATAAAATGAAGATGGGCAAGAGATTCGAGAGCATCTCGCTTGGACAGGGGCAGGGTCCTCTTGCTGAAAATATGATGAAGCTGGGATGTGACTTTGGGAACTGGGTGTTCTTCCAGGTAACATGCACATAATACACACAAGTATACACATTATTTTCAATTTTTTTTACAAAAAACAATTAATTTGGTTGTCTTTATAGTTTTTTTTTTTTACTTAATTTACTACGGCCCCAAACTAGGCATAGCCTGCATCTTGGGAGCCCCTACCTAGATGATGTATTTCTGTTGCCGCTATAACAACAAATACTAAAAAAACAGAATAAAATAACTATTTAAGGGGGCTCCCATACAACAAACGTGATTATTTTTTGCTCGTTTTTATAGAAAATGATACGGAACCCTTCGTGCGCGAGTCCGATTCGCACTTGGACGGTTTTTATTTTTCTAAGATAAGCTTTTTTTTGTTTACTCGGGCATGCATGCGGGCGAGAGGCATCAGGTACAAAGCCTGTATTATTAATTTTTAGGTTTGCGTTTGACCAGATTTGTCTTGAAGTTTCCTTCAAGTGTCCAACGCACACCTTACGTGCGTAAGACTAATGTAGCACACTCGCCTATAACAAAACTTGTCTTGTCCGTATTTTTGTTACATTGAATTGTTATCTGTCCCTTCACCGTCTTCACAAAGATATAAAAAAAGTAATTGGTCGAAAGAGGGTTTACGTAAATGAAACATAAGTATATTGTAGTACCATGTTTTAGTTTTTATTTTTCTTTTGTTTTAGATATTTTTCACATGCTAGTTTTTGTACGAATGTTAAATCGCTTACATTTAATTTGGAGTGACTTCCACTCAATATCCGATTTATAATGCGCCACCAATGAAACATTTTTCCAGCAATGCAATGTTTTGTGGTTGCTGTTACCTAAAACAACAATCATAATATTAGTATAAAAAAATCGAAAAGGTAGTTTTTAATTTGCTGTAACTGCAAAAATAAAAACAGAAATTATATCACCTCACCTCAGTATAATCATTTTCAATAACCATGTCTTAAAAAAATGATGTTTCTTCTGGACCTTCATCCTAGAAACAAGAGAGTATAAAATAAAATTAAAAAAGTATATTTAACATCAATTAAATCCATGAAATACTATACATTCAAAAGCATTTACTAGGTGGTAGGACTTTTCTGCAAAGTTCGCCTAGGTAGGTACCACCGCTTTGCCAGTTATTCTGCCGCCAAGCAGTAGTGTGCAAGCACTACTGTGTTCCGGTTTGAAGGGCATTGTAGCTAGTGAAATTACTGGGCAAATGAGACTATGATCTGATCACTCAGTCTAGTAATCTGATTATTAGACTGGGTGATGTCTCAGGATGACGTGCGCAGTGCAGTGTCGCGCGAAACTATTGTTTTAAAGTTCCGGGTGACACTGCAACTGTTATGGGCGGCCGTGTCACTTAACATCAGGTGAACGACTAGCTCGTCACGTCATTCAATCACATTAAAAAAAAAAAAAAAAAAAAAGCAGCACGTGGTGTCACTGCTGGAGTCTCTGCCGCCGCCGGCGTGGCTGCCTGCGCTGCGCCGTAACTGCCCGTCGCGTACATCCCTGTCGCGTTGGGGCAGTTGACGGCGGCGCTCTGCACGAGCTGTAGCGAACTCGTTCTAGACCGCGACGGCGGCGTCACACTAGTGGTGGCGACGCGCGAAGCCACAGTTGCAAGTGGCGCAATTGACGTCGTCGGCTCGTCTACCTGGAGTTGGAGCTCTGGCAGGGTAAGTATTTTGCGGTCTCATTATTCCCGGAGTCGTCTTTGGAGTTCTCGGCTTCTAGCATAGCCAACTGTACAGCGGCAAGCTCCAGTCGGGCTCTGGCTAACAATTTCCGCTTAGATTTCTTCGTCCCACACGGTTGCAGTGTGATGTCTTTGTCTTGTGCCACACCCGTCATCGCAGGGCGGCGGTGGCGGCGGCGTTGGGCTTCGACGCTGCTGCGGTAGTGGACGGGAGTAGCAGCGTCCTTGTATTAGTTTTGTAGGGCTGTATGCTGTGTGCTGTGTGTTTGTACATAACTTTCATGAGTGAGGGGCAAGTTTTTTATTAGATCTAAAGGTTCATCCTTAAGAAATGACCTGAGGTAACACAATTTTTTACCTCATGTAAGGCCTTGTCGTGATGTATCATAGAATTAAATAAATTTATAAACGATACATATTCCGTCGACTTACCACTAAAAACATTTATTGAAATAGCTGGTCACTTAATATTGGCATTGAGTGAAGTCGCAGGTTCGATGGGGGACTCGATTTTTTCACGTTTATTAATCTCATGGCATAGGGCCGACTAAATATTGAAATAATTATCTTCACATAAACCAACATTCTCGCTGTCCGTCGGGCACATGTAGAGAATTTCTTTGCAATATGACTCGTAGTCGTGGAAAACACTGTTGAGTCGCTCGCGTTTGGCCAAAAGGTTGTCAAGGGATATCTTTTCTAGATCGGAATTTACGAAAGTAAGTAATCTTGTGATAATACCTTTTGCGTACGCGCGTGATGCAATCTTGCGCTTGAGATCAGAGTCCTCCATTTTGAGGCTACCGCTGTCACTCGCTTGTGCCATTATGACGACTTATTAAGTTTAGAACGTTAATATAAACAACTACACTTCACGCACTCTGTGCACTTCACCGAAATAATGTTAATACTTGACTTGTTGTTATCACCTGCAGCACTTATTTTTACGAATAAAACGCGTAAATGTGACTCAATGGCGCGGGTAGACGGGAATTACCGATTTACCATCGGCCACCAGGGGGCGTACCGTGAGCTCTTAGCGCGATTCAAAACTGAGCCTATATTGGATCGTTTTGTTTTTTTTGTATGGGTATTTTGACAAGCGAGCCAGTATAGGCTCTGTTTTGAATCGCGCTAAGAGCTCATGGTACGCCCCCTGGCGCCGAAAAGAAAAGAGTTGGCAGCTTCTTGCGTCTCGCTCGCTCTTGTGGGTTACCTGCGAATTCAAATTGCGCGGGGGACTCCAGCCGGGCGAAACGTCAACGCGCATGCGCTGTTGGCTTGCTTGCTCGGACTTCGTATCGTATCGTACCTTGCTCGTTGTGGCGAAATAATATGGCGGCTGATGAATGGCGTTGCCTTGCAGCCGCAATGTATGAATTGCGAGTTTTGTGTTTTGATCACACTCTCACCAATCTACTTAAATAATGCGAAGGACCATGGACGGGAGCAGAAGCGTCAGTGTATTAGTTATGTAGGGCTGGTATATGGCGAGGAGCGAAGATTTAAATAAAAAAACTCGAGAAAAAAATAATACTTGTATTATCGCCAGCAAGGCCGAATTCCACGAGAGACCCAAAACGAGTTGCCATAATGCGCACACGATAAATTCTATTGCCAGTACTAATAATAACAATAATAACATAGCCTTTAATTCCCCATTGCTTAAAATAACATTTTTTTCTAACAAAAAAACTGTCTATCACATGCATTAAGTTTAAAATTAGAATAAAAGTAAATAAATAAAATCAATCATATTAAGTTATTTAAAATATCAATTTGCTATGTTGTGTTGTAGATAATTATTTTAATACTTGTAATACTTATATAGGTATTGCCAGTACTATATTACATATAGTGTTGGTAGTCATTCCAACAGGTAGCACCGTCTCGATTTGAGAGACGCCCTCGGGTATTGGTGGCGCCTCTAGTCTACCGCTGGTACGCTTTCGTCGGCGCCGGCGTCGGCGCCATTTTTCGCGTTGTAACGATTGCACTAAAACACTATTATTTCACACTACAAACTCGCGTGCGCGTACACGCTTGTCCACCCAGCTTCAAGAGAACTACTGTTATCGACGGTAGTTCAGTGCACTCGCGCCTACCTACCTAACCTAAACTCTAACGCTATGCCGGGGGACGAAGAGATATTGAAAAACGAGATTTACCATAAAATGTATGAAATATACTACCTGATGCCTAACTACTGCGTGAGAGGAAATCAGAGCACCAGATAGTTATTATGGTATTGTTTAATATTCACCACAAATTACTATGTTAACAACCTACGACTACCTAACGTGCCGGGGGGGTGACGACTGATGTGCTCTACTCGCATCATGCATTACGTTCGCTAGTGTCAGCAGAAATCAATGCATGTGCAATATGTGTCGCTACATCAACCGCCCCCTTTTTGAAAAGAAAAAAAATTACAAAAATAAAACCAAAATTCAAAATAAAACTCTACTGCATATGCAAAAGCTGTAGGTAAAAATACATCGCTCTAAAACAGAGCGTAAACACCGGTGGTGCACCTTGGTCTTGCTGACATCGCTGAAACTTGAGCGCGCGTCAGCTGTGAGGCATGACTCAAGCCCGGTGCACCCGCTATCTACCTAGAACTTTTGCCTGCTAAAAAATTACATCATTATAAAATTCGTACCGGCACGGTATTTATACATAGGTAACAGAAACATTTTAACCAAAAAAAAACACATAATATTATAGGTAGGTACACATTTAAATAAACAATGAAATATATAGATCACCACTCGCATACGCTATTATACAAAAATCACGCACATAGGTAATAACTAACACACACACGGCACTGGATATAATTTTTGAAGTTGGCATACGTAGCTCAGAATCAGGAACACGCATAAGTTACCATCACGCGTAGTGGGTAGCAACAGGTGCGGAATTGGTTACAAGACTCGCGACCGTTGCTGGTGCTGCTACCGGCTGGAGCACTTGCACGTGGGAGAGAGGTGGTGCTGCTACCGGCCCGCTAGGTCCCGCGCGGAGCCATGATTCCATACGGCTACGGAACTGCCGCTGAATGCACCTTCGTACCCTCCGTAACATGGAACACCCCACGATAAATAAAAGCAACCCGATGATGACCATCGTCCACGTGCTCTGCCGTGATATGTGCGCCTCTACATCGGCGGAGTTCTGAGCAATGATGATCTGCTCAGTCTTAGACGGTGACGCTCCCATGTTCGTCAAAATCATGAGCCGTGTTATTGGCACAAAATATAACTAGTTAATGCCACTCCAAAAATTACATCCACATCAAGTAAACTCTTAACCCAGATCACAGCTTCATTACATTATTCCGATGTGAGCTAAAAACATTTGAACTTTGTACAGAAATTATGCAATCATACGATTCTGCGTTCTTACCGTTTCGATGCTGAGTTAAAACCTACTTAGTGCAACAAGTTTATAATAAATGCCGTCGTATAGACTAATAAATTTACAACACACAACATAACACAAATACATTATTATAGACAATAGTTATAAACAAAAGTTGTATATAGGTATAAAATGTATATAAAAAGTAAAACGAGTGTAAAAAAATAAGTAGTACCTAACTAAATCATCGTGACCGATATAAATATTACACGATATTAAACGTTTAAATATTAAATCTTATCGGTGGACGTACGGCGCGACCACTCCGAGTCCTCATACATGACGTAGACGGTGACGTAGAGTCACTAGATGCAATCGGAGCGCGGTTGCACGTTACGTCACCAGGCTTATCGGGCGCGACTTCAGACTGCCCCGTATGCTCTTCGCTAAGTAAGTATGCAGGTTTCAGACGGTCAATAGAGACGTTGAGCCGCCTAGTAGGTAATTGCACCTTATAAACCTTAACATTCCTACTTAGCACGCGATAAGGACCGTCGTAAGGAGCCTGTAAGGGCTTACGAACCGCGTCGTTCCTCATAAAAACATATTCACAAGACTTTAGATCCGGATGGATGAACAAAGTCCGTGAGTCACGATGTCTGACAGGAACGGCTCTCAACTTACGTATTTTATCCCGTAAGTCCTGCACTAATGTATGAGGATCTGAGGATTCGGATCTCGCTGACACAAAAAATTCGCCTGGCAATCTTAAAGAGCAGCCGTAAGTTAATTCCGCGGCGCTAAGGTTGGAATCGCTACGTAGTGTGGTTCTGAGTCCCAATAGTACGGTTGGTAACTCATCTACCCATGACGTAGTATTTAAGCGAGCTTTGAGAGCGACTTTGAGCGACCTATGCCATCGCTCTATAGCACCATTGCTCTGAGGATGGTAGGGACTGCTCCGAATCCTGTGAACACCCATACATTTCAAAAGTTCCGAGAATAACGAACTCTCAAACTGACGACCTTGATCTGTCGTTAAATAATTGCAAATGCCGAATCTGGTAAACCAACCGTCATAGATTACCTTGGCTACCGCCTCTGCAGTTATCTCTTTCAGAGGAAACGCCTCAGGCCAGTGCGTGGCTCGATCTATGATGGTCAACAAATACCTATATCCATCAGAAGTGGTTATTAAGGGCCCGACCAAATCTACGTGGATATGTTCAAAACGACCTGCTGGTGCAAATTGACCCAGAAAAGACACGGTATGTCGTTGAACCTTCGATCTCTGGCATTGGATGCACGTCTTTGCCCATTGACTAACATCTTTATTCATACCGGGCCAGAAAAATCGCTGGCTCACTAATTTACGCGTGGTGTTGATCCCGGGGTGACTTAGATTGTGAACAGCATCAAAAGCAAGCTTGCGAAACGCTATAGGTAAATAAGGTCTAATATTTGCAGTTGACACTTCGCAATAAATGTGTGTCGCAATACTAGGTACAGATACCTTTTTAATGTTTACGTTGCTACTTGCCTCGTGTTGCCACTGTGTCACGTAGGTATCAGCGCATTGGGCGGTTGCAATTTCTGAGAAATCTAAACTAGCTGGACACGTTATCGTCTCTACCCTGCTCAGAGAGTCTGCAACTAGATTATCATTACCTACAATGAAACGAATATCAGTTGTAAATTCACTAATGTACATAAGTTGTCTGGTTCTACGCGGCGTTTCTTTGTCACTACTTAACTTCGAGAAAGCAAAAGTAAGAGGCTTATGATCTGTGTAGATGGTAAGCGCTCTACCCTCGAACATCTTTCTGAAGTGAATGATCGCTAGATAGATAGCCAACAACTCGCGATCGTACGTGCTATACTTTGCTTGTGCGTCTGTCAGTTTTCGCGAAAAATAACCCAATGGTTTCCAATGACCTTGGACTAACTGTTGAAGAACGCCCCCTACACAAGTATTTGACGCATCACACATCAACGCTAAAGGGGTGTCTGGCACGGGATAAGTTAAAGTCGCGGCCTCCTGAAGACTCTGCTTACATCTCAAGAACGCTTCATTGGCCGTATCGTCCCAAACAACTAAAGTCCTGTCATTTTTCTTCGCACTACCAACGTGTTTCACAAGCTCAGCTTGATAAACCATAGCATTTGGCATGTGTGGTCGGTAAAAGTTCACCATACCTATAAAACGTCTAAGTCCCGCCACTGTATCTGGTCTAGGAAAATCGACGATGGCCTTGACCTTGTCGAGCGCCGGCTTTATGCCTTCGACAGTAACCTCATGTCCTAGAAACTCGATATTCGATTGTCCAAATGCACACTTCGATAAATTAATTGTAATGCCAAAATCATCCAGACGTCTGAACAAGACTTCCAAGTGCTGTTCATGACGTAATCTCGATTCGCTGGCCACAATGACGTCATCGATATAGCAGAATATGAACTCTGAACTAGGTTCAAAGGTTCCGTCCTCTCGTTCGATTCCTAGTCCCTGTAAAACAGTGTTGTTCATGAAGCGTTGAAAGGACTGTGCAGCGTTACGCAACCCGAACGACATTCGCGGGAATTCAAATAATCCAAACGGCGTAATAATCGCAGTCTTTTCAACATCTTCCGGAGCAACGGGAATACAGTGGTAAGCTCTGTTTACGTCGATTTTACTAAACACACTCTTGCCCGACAAGATATAAGTAAAATCATGTAAACGGGGAATCGGGTATCTGTCGGGCTTCGTAACCGCGTTCAGTTGCCTGTAATCTCCACAAGGACGGATTTCTCCATTCTTTTTCGGAACAACGTGCAACGGACTGGACCATGGACTCTTCGATGGCCGACAAATTCCCAGTTCCTGCATAGTACGGAATTCTTCACTAACCTTTTTATACCTATCGGGAGGCAGTGGGCGGGCGCGTGCGTGCACGGGCGGCCCAGACGTCTCTATATGATGAAACACCGTATGCTTAGGAGTATCCTTGAAAGAAACAGGTTTCGTTATGTCAGGGTATCTAGATAAAAGGTTATAATATGGATGAGTCTCGTCCAAAGTACTTAAAGTAGGTTCGGTACACGACACAATGGAACCTATAATATTTATATTGGTCACGGCATCTACTAATCTACGATTACTTAGGTCAACTAAAAGTCTGTGGTGTAATAAAAAGTCTGCACCTAAAATTGGCTGGTTCACTGCTGCTAGCACGAACGTCCAACGGTACGGTCTACGCAT
Source organism: Ennomos quercinarius (assembly GCA_910589525.2). Taxonomy (NCBI): domain Eukaryota; kingdom Metazoa; phylum Arthropoda; class Insecta; order Lepidoptera; family Geometridae; genus Ennomos; species Ennomos quercinarius. The sequence continues at coordinate 14,014,301 of OU342505.1, read as the reverse complement.
TCTCAAGTCCAAAACAAGAGTCTTTATACCGAACGTGCTTATTTCCGTTCCGTTGGCAGCGTAAAGTTTATAACCGGCACTATTACTTACATAAGTTGACCTACGCGCGGGGAGCACCGAAACGTTAGCTCCGGTATCTACCAAAAATCGAAGTCCGGTAGTACGATCCGTGACACACAGACGGTTATTACTGACCGCGTCCGCACAGGAGCCCGTCATTACCTGTACCGCACTTAGTTTCCCGCGTCCGACTTCCAGCTGCATGGAGAAATGCACTTATGCGCCTTCACTCCATAGCGGAAATGGTAAAGACACATTTCCAATCCGGCCTCCGCGATCTCCTTGTCGCGCTGGTATCAGCTGGGGTACTGCTCCGGCCCCGGCTGCAATCCCTGGACCGTGGCTGGTGAGAACGGGAAACACGCGTATTCTGCAGGTTGTCAATTCTCCTATTAATCTTGCGAATCTCCGAAATGATTAAGTCAGTGGAGCTGGTAGGGGAGACGGCTGATGATCCCACAACCCTCACTTCCTCCACGTGTGGGGGTGCGGCAGTCTCCATCACCTTGTCCGCTATCCGGGCTAGGACGTCCAACTCACTCGCTTCCGTAACCGCGATGATGCCACGGACCGACGGGGGGAGGTGGCCCTGCCACAGTATCTTCAGCGTCTCGTCCGGCACCTTTGACCTGGCCAGGTCCCTCATTCGCCTCAGCAAGTGGGAAGGCCGCTGGTCACCCAGTTCCATCTCGCCAATTAATTTTTGAAGCTGGCGCGTCTCGGATTCTTCGTAGATTGCAAGGAGTCGACTCTTCAAGACGTCGTATTTCTGTGATTGCGGTGGAGAGATGAGCACGTCTGTTACCTGCTGTATGGCTTCCTTTGACAACTTGGTGACGACGAGGTTGTACTTCGCCTCGTCAGAAAGTTTCTGCGGCGCTAGGACGGCCTCCGTCTGAAGAAACCAGAGCCTCGGGTGATCAGTCCAAAACTCAGGAACCCTAGACGTGACCGAAATAGCGGCCATCTCCGCTAACCTCTCTTCCTTCACCTGGCCTGCGAGGGCGGGCGCTGGGCCAGCCAAAGACGCGGGCGCCGCGCCAGGCATCGGGGCGGGCGCTGGGCTAGATAACGGCCCGAGCGCAGGGCCCTGTCCCGGTAGAGGCGTGGGCAGCATATTAGATATTAAATGTCCAAACGTCACTAAAAGTCACAGCAGTTTACAATAAATCACCTTTCAGTCCACACAATTAAATTCACTACACAATAGTTTGTGCAAAATTTAGTTTATAATGTCCGCCGAACAAAATACGATCGGTAATATTTCCCGAGGCACGATAGGAGGTCGTTAACAAAGGTGAGCCGCCACCCGAAAAATGCGGGGTCACCAATTTACCATAAGATGTATGAAATATACTACCTGATGCCTAACTACTGCGTGAGAGGAAATCAGAGCACCAGATAGTTATTATGGTATTGTTTAATATTCACCACAAATTACTATGTTAACAACCTACGACTACCTAACGTGCCGGGGGGGTGACGACTGATGTGCTCTACTCGCATCATGCATTACGTTCGCTAGTGTCAGCAGAAATCAATGCATGTGCAATATGTGTCGCTACAAGATTAGTCAAAGTTTAAAAACACTAGCTATTTATTATGTATTTATTACACTGCACTTAATTACTATTACTACTCTTATCTTTGGAACTTTGGAAAACCGACAATTTGTGTGATGTGTAAAAATACTGCGATTGCTACATAGCAATACTACATAGCCGTGCAGATGCGTATGTACGCGTAATTCGGTATCGCGCCGCAGAGAGCGGTCGATGCGGGGCGAGGGATCCACTTGCTTGTCAAGTGGTGGAGTGCCACGCATTTCTGTTTCTAGACCATTCGATCACCGAATCGATGAGATGGGCAGTGCCTCTGCCTTTGAGTGGCTCGCCTCTCTCTACAAACATGAGTCTGAACGGTCGTCCCGTCCTCAACAGAGGGCGCGACGCGTTCCGAAATGGAGCAACTTGCGCTGTCCATCACACTTAACGCGACTCAAGCCGATTCGATCCCTTCCGACCCGGGTTTCTTTGTACGTTCACTATTATCGCAGCACCGTGTAGGAAGCTAATACGTGCTCACGACCAGTTACATCCACGCGATAGCGGAAGACGGTAGCGAAAAAGGCGATGGAGCCTGGTACAATGAAGGGAGATCGGGTGGAGGTGTTGTCTTGATTTTCCAGTACGTTAGTATCGAGTTGAGCCAGAGATCCAACTCGTGTGTCCGGAACCTTTTCTTCGACAAATCCACGCACTTCGGACAATTGGTGTGATATATAATTAATTAGCCGTGTGTTAAATGGCAAGGTCGGATTGTCAGTGTGGAAGTGTTCGTTATCAATGCGGACGTTAGCCAGGGCGAAGATCATCTCTTGGCGCATGCGTTGAGCCGGGGCCCAGCCAATGCAGTTTGTGCTAGACTGCTGCAAGGAGTTGATCTTTATTCTCAGCAGCTTCGGCGGGCACATCGATTTCCAAAGACCATATTGCTCCAGGATCTTGGGGAGCAACAGTACGTGCAATGTCTTCTACGATACGTTGTGCAAGAACACTGCAATTTTTTTTTCTTATCTTTGCTCGTGAACAACCTTCTTTTAATGATTATCTCTTTGCATTTGTAATTATAGTTTCCGATATCTTGGTGTTGAGGTTTTGATTTTGGAAACTAGTTGAGGTCTACGCTTTGCGAACTCAGTAAATTCATATGTATCACCTAAAATTAAAATCCAAATCCAAATCGTTTATTTGCAGTAAAACACGGTTGTGGAATATGCATATCAGATGGTAGTACTTAGATAAATAGTTTCGTACATGTTTTTTTGCTATCACAGCATGCAAATCTTAGACTGACCATTGTCAATATTAAAGCTAAGTACTTACATCACTAAAAATAAAACTCATTAAAATAAGCCAAAATATCAAAAACAGATCATGAAAATAAAATAATATACATAAACAGTATTCCAACCAGTAATATTACCGATTCCGATTCCGCAAACAAACGGTTTACTTGTGGCGGTTAATCTGATGCTGGTAATTTTCAAGACATTTTCAAATTATCTGGGAATGTTTATTACTCATCACAAGCTTTTGTCACACTTATATAAGTACTTATAAGGAAAATTGTATTTATTCCACGCAGAACTGCCATTTGTCTCCATCTTGGATGCCGGTGTTGGAGCTGAACGTGGAGCAGATATCTCCCGAGACGGTGCACAAGGACTTCCGTCTGTGGCTCACATCAACACCCTCACCTAACTTCCCTGTCGCGCTTTTGCAGAATGGTATGACCACAGATTATTCACAGATTGAATAAATAAATATGTGTAGTCATTTCACACAGTGCCATATGTAGTTCCAAACTAAGCAAAACTTGTGCAATGGGAACCAGATTAATAAGCACTTTGTAATTTTTTATGCTTAGAACAATAATTTAAAATAAGAATACGGTTTTCACTTGTAAAAGTGCTAAACTTAGCTAATTTGTAATAAATTATTTGAGTTTTGAGATAAATGATAGAATGAAGATATTCTACTTTTTTTTTTTTATATTTTGGCTCCACACATAGTGTATTTAGCCAGTGTCAAGTATTGTAGTTTTTCATCGTATTATGAAATATTTCATGTAAAGTCAAGTCTTAGTCACAGTCAGTCAGGGTAGTCATAGTCCAGTCTAAGTCAGGTAGTCATAATCCAGTCCTAAGTCATGTCCTAGTAAAGTAGTGGCAACTTTACTAGAGGCTTCTGTGGAATTTTGGAAGCAACACGAAAAACCACGTTTCACTACATTATATCACTTGCCAACACTTATACTCGTAATTCAGCACTTAATGCATAAAATGCCACTAATTTTAAACATTAACACTAGAAAAAGCATAAGTTTTGTGAAATAATACAATGCAACGACCGGACTTTTTCACGTTCCCGCCAAAACTCCATACTTCTACTTGACAATCTTTCTTGACAGTTTTTTTTTTTCAAATTAAGAAGAAGGTTTTTATATGTCCAATAACGGAGATATGAGATAACAAATTTTAATATAAAAAAAGAAAAAAAAAACCGAATTATGAAACTCCTTTTTTGAAGTCGGTTAAAAATGCGGCGTTGTCTGTTTGTATGCTGCAAGTAAATATTCATTTTGAATTGTCAATCAGGTTATAAAATGACAGTGGAGCCCCCTAGAGGCATAAAGGCGAACTTACTGAAGGCGTTTATGAACCAAGTGCCGGATTACACGGAGTATTTCAACTCCAGCGAACCGAAAGTGGCTAACTTTAAGGTCTACCACTGTTATGATTTACGTAGTTAGCTCGCGCCAATAGAGAAACAAAAATTATTAGTTCCATTCTTTTGTCACTACCGACGATGTATTTATCTAAAGGTGTGAGTGCAATGGTAAATACGTTTTGCGTCTCACATTTTTTGGTACGAGTCATATAGATTGTTTCAGCATTTCTGTAATTTAAAACATTGTGTAAATTATAGTTTAGGCAAAAGAAGATTTGAAAACATAAATAATGTTTCAGTAAAGCAGAATATGTTACAGTAATTTAGCTAGTTTGAGGTAGATAACAGTTTTATCGCAGATTAGAAATCAGTATTAGATCGCGTATATAACAAAAACCACTAAACGACAAGTAACTATCACGCGTAATAAGACCGAAGAGAATTTAAAGCGGTTGCTATTTGGATGTCTCAAAATTCACCAAGAAATGCACGCTTGCCGTTTGGTTGTTCAAGCTCTTCAGAAAAACCGAAAGCACTATTCCCAATACCAGTTTCTAACACAGAATCATGAGTAAAAAGGACACAACTATGCAACGTACATAGCTGCGTCCCTGTCTATTCTTAACTAACCTAGTTGTTATTCCTACAGTGGCTCCTATTCTCCATATGCCTGTTTCATGGAGTAGTGCTCGAACGCCGTAAGTTCGGGCCCTTAGGGTTCAATATCCCTTACGACTTCACCGACGGAGACTTGAGGATCTGTATCTCCCAGCTTCACATGTTCCTTAATGAATACAACGAGGTGCCGCTAAAGGTAGGTACTTTCTTGTTTAGTAGAGCTATATAGCACTGCTGAACATAGGCCTCCCCCACAGAGCGCCACTTTGGGCTGCGCGCCTCCTGCATCCACCGGTTCCCCGCGGTTTTCACCAGTTTGTTGGTCCACCTAGTGGAAGGCCGGCCTACGCTGCGTTTTCCCGTTCGTGGTCGCCACTCGAGAACCTTTCTTCCCTATCGGTTGTTAGTTCTACGAGCGATGTGGTCTGCCATTTCGACTTACTTATTCCTTGCTAATTGTAAGCATGGTTATGATCTAGGATCTTTGTATATGATCGTTGTAAATTATTAGGGTTTATTCCCGAAAATTCTTGCAAAACCCGTAGTTCTCCTTTTCGAGAAATCGAGAAAAGTCGAGAGTCTTTCCGTTCTTTAGACAGCACTAATTTCAGTCAAGCCTACTTCAACTAAAAATGAAGTACTGTTTGTCCATGTCGGTAAACGTTATAGATGCTAACATACACGGCCGGGCACATAAACTACGGCGGGCGCGTGACGGACGACTGGGACCGACGCTGCCTGCTGTGTCTACTGGCGGACTACTACAACGGGGCTGTGCTCTCTGATAGGTTCTACTTCGACGAAAACGGAGCCTATAAGCAGGTCGGCCGTCTTATTATTGTTTATATTTACACAATGTAATGTTCTAAAGGCACGATTTTTTTATCAACGATAGGCTAACATTTGACCACGGCCTCAAGTGATGGTAAGTGACGACGCGGTCGACGATGCAGCATGCTTGCCTAGAAGATATCAGTTCGCTCTAACCTTAAAAACTCCCAGATTATATAAACGGTGTACGTAAACCCAAAATCAACAAAAACTATTTTAGCGTCACTAATGTGACGTGACAAAAAATAATGTAAATAGAAAATAAAACGAAAAACAGAAATGACTGAACAAAACTTTTAGATTTTCCTAAACTTCTGAACAAAATTTTTAGATTGCCAAACTGATGTACTAAAGGTATGACCAGATAAAATATTGATGTCTTATCAATATTTCACATAATCCACAAAAAAAAACACGGAATCACACATTTTCATGCGCAGGTAGACCCATGTAATTCGTGTTTGAATAGAGTCATATAAAATCAAACCTGGCAATCTCCATTACGTCGAATTGTTAGGGAAATAGAAAAATGATATAAAAAATAGCATGAATGTAGTAATGTTATTCCTAGTTATTTCAATGAACAGTTCTAATGTTAACTATTATTGATCACTATTTGTAGACATTTACTTGAAAAACCTGTCATAAAATGCACAAAATGTTTGGAGATTGCCGTTTTTGTTTTGCTTTCAAGGACATTGCCGTTTTTGATCTGATTACCTCTGGAGAAAGCCAATTTTGTTATGGCTTCCAGTCTGTACCTCCATTAGACTACACCAACCAATTATTTTGATACTTTAAGTGGAATATAAAAATATGCAAATTATGTCAGAAATTATTTATTTTAATTAATCATTTAACTTTTTATTACTCACTTATTTTGTTTTCTTAGGCTTAGTGTACATAGATATACGTAGTATAATTTTGAATCGTGATTTTGATAGATGCAATCTAAATAAAAAGATGTACAAAATTAAAAAAAAAAAAAAAAATTAATCATAGGTAAACCAACTTATATTCTAAGATTATGATCTTCTTCTTGTGGTTCACAAACGATGTTATCTGATGAACTTCTGTTATCTTCAACTTCCGAGTTTTGAGCAAATATGGTTTTATAAAAAACCAGCCCCTCCACTTGCTGCCATTCGTCGCCATAATGAGTACTAAGAAGTTTTTTGACATCATTAATTTTGTTTGTGTTCGTTTTTATCTGACACTTAGCAATAACATTTGGGTTTATATCTTTGGCCAGCTTGTTTTTTCGTGTCACCTTTTTATACATCCCATCACTAATTCTATAATTCACGTCACCTTTAATTATAACGTTTCCGTCATTTTTAGACCGCGCTATGTAAAATCTTTTGCATTTTTTAAATTGAAAATGCCACGTGCCAACGTCTTTCATTATAGAAGACATAGCACTTTTAAAGTCATATACTTGACATTCAGTACTACCTACTCTGATAACTGTACTCCACTGGCTTATAATGTCTAAGTACTCTTCCGGCCGCACTATAGTGTCTCGTTTTCGAACTTCTTTCTCAATTTGGGCAAAGACTCGATCTGGAGGGATGAACGAATGTCCTACAACAGGGAACACAAGCTCCAGTGTTTTTTTACATTGCTAGGTGCAGATTCTACCAACCACTTGGAGCACATTGCTAACATAATTGAATTTTTGTTCTGCCCTCCGCATCCATCTGCTATTAATCTTACTGTTTGAACTTCAGATAAGTCAGTGTTCATAAGTCTGTGATATACAATTGAAGATATCTCATTTGCACCTTTGTTAAACTCGTTTTCCGTCCAGCAGTATGCAAAAACGTTCTTCTGTGTAAGTTGCGACTTAGAGCTCCCTTCAACTACAGTACAGTTATATAAATATATCTGGCGGGAGTAATAAGTACTCTGGTCCGGGTATCTTGGGCAGAGGCATGTTTTTCTCGCAATCAAATGAGAGAGTTTTTATATCTGGACTTTCCTCCTTCACCAATGCAAAAAACGCTTTTGCCTTGAGGATGTGTACTCGTTTTTCGATTATAAGTGACTGCCGTTTATTTGCATCAGCCTCAAATTTAATTTTCTCGAGAAGTTGTAGGCATGTTGAACAGACGTCTGTTCTAGGACTTCCAAATCCAAGTGAATAGTTTCTGTTGAAAACTCTTCTAAAAAACCCACGTTTAACTCTTAAACATTCTTCTGTTTGTTGGGCATTGTATTGTTTGAACATTTTATTTATGCTTAGTTCAGCTGCCAGATAATGTCTTTGAGATTTTCCGTGACAATAGTGTGCTTCATCAACATGAAATAAGTTGATAAAAGCCATGACCGCTTCCTTTTTACACATAAATAAGTGTGATTTATGATCGCCTCCTCTTTTTTCTTTTACTGGTTCTCCTGTTTCTAAAAACTTTCTCATAACATACTAAATTCTATGTTTAGTAATGTCCAGAATTTGCAGAAAGGCTTTTTGACATACTCGTACACGGGTCTTCGTTGATTTACTATAGATAGTAAATTTGGTTTAAAAATTTTTTTCTGTGTGTTTTTTATTTTTTGGTCTTTTTCTTTTTATGGGTTCTGCATAGCAGCACTTGAGCAGGAATGCATCTTGAGTTTCCTTGTCTTTGTATTTATAAAAAGATGCGTGAAAAGCTTGCAAATCTCGTAAAGTCAGTGTGTCGCACTGATATGCATTTTTATTATGTTTACATTGTGGTTTAGTCGGTAAGGTCCGCGGAGAGTAACTGAAACAAAATTAGATGAGAATCTGTTAAAATTTACTACAAAACATTGAAAATAAAGTAAATTAGTTAATTAAACTAAATTAAAAAAACTCCCGAGTAATGATTCAGTTTATATAAAAAATTAGCATCCACTATTGACCATAATAGGGTACCAACCTACACTGACAAAAATTAACTTGTGTTAGTCCTGATGTATAATCGAAGTTTCAGCCATAGTCGTTACGGAGATGAATACGGACAAACCCACTCTCTCACTTACTTACAAAACTTTCGCTCATTTTAAAAAGTATCAAAACGGGTTAATCATTGCATACTTACCGGGCTGTTTTTGCCAAATTTTTCTTCCACTGGCTCAGCTTTACGTTTTCTCGTATGTTTGGTAGTACAGGGCGATGCTGTCTGCTCCATATTATCATATGCTTAGGCTGATTTTATAGATAACTAGCGAAAAACAGTTCAAATCATTAAAATACCACAACACAATACACGACAAGACCGTCCGCGTCACCATACAAACAATACTACAATGGCGTCCACATGCCGTGCTCTGATTGGCTGTCTTGGAGAATGCCAACATTGAAACGCATGACGTTGGAGATTGCCATGTTTGTATTGGAATCATACTTTTAGAAGCTTATTTCTATGAAATATTGCCGACTTTCCTGTGTTATGGTGTTTTCAGTAGAGAGATAAATCACAGATAAAAAATCCTGCATTGACAGTTCAATTTTGACAAAATATGGAGATTGCCGTGTTTGTTTTTAGATGCCTCTAATTTAGCCAACATGTTTGCTGATAAAATTAATACGTAGATTACCATCAGCTGAGATAGTGGTCAAGCGCAAGCATAACAATCAATAAAATAAATCTCCCTGTAATCCATCTGTTGAAGCTGCAAGAAATGGACATAATTCTGAAAAGAACAGACCACATCTTTGTACCGTCAAATCGTGAATACTTTCCTATTTGGGCTATGGTTTCGTGGATTTTGCCATGTAAAAGTGCTCTTGTGCTGATAGGTTTGGGTGGAATAATATTCTGCAGCAAATGTTCCTTGTTACATTGTCTGTGGTGTCATACAATGTAGATCACACTAGCTGTAATTCTGGTTGTTCTTAACTTATGCCACTTTGGAGACTCGCTCTGTGCTGTGGTGTTTTCTTCCATGAGCAGAATTTGACTTTTAGTAACATTCTTCAAACTCAGATCTTCTAACAATACATCTTTTGGGCTCTTTTTCATCCATGAGTAGTGATCCCATTCAATTCCATACAGATTTGGTGGTTCAAATGTTTTTAGTATAGGTATCGAGCTTTCCCCATAACCAATAGCAAGATTACGGACATACCTAGTCTTTGTAATTAGATGATCAAACGAACTTACCTGAAGTGAAGTTCGATCCATAATTGTTCTGTCTTCGTCGAAGAGATTTATTTAATTCACTTGTAGTAGCTCTGCCTACGCCTCATCCCACTCGCACATAGTTTAGCACCCTAAGAAAAAAGTTGACAGCAACACACCCTCCGGCGGTCTGTCATCAGCCTATAACCTCATTTTAGTTTAGAGATAGATCACTACCTAAATAAAGAGTACTACATGAGTACAACATTGAATATATATGCGGGAAATTAATTCATAATAAGGGTTGGGAGGGATCTTAAATCTCTTCGACGAAGACAGAACAATTATGGATCGAACTTCACTTCAGGTAAGTTCGTTTGATCATCTAATTGTTCTGTCTTCGTCTTTCGAGATTTATTTAATTCACTTGTAGATGTTTAGAGTATTCTCAATGTTGTAGAAATAAATTAAGAACAAATTATAGGTTATTTAACATTTAATGAAACAAGTAGGTATATGTACTTATTTACTATCTACTATACCTTATGACAAAATTACGATTATAATACAAATCATACCATTTTATAATTATACATTTGGAGAAAATAAAGCAGTAGCAAAACTTGAATCATGTTCTACAATTGGCCTTTTATAAAAGTTTGCAAAAACTGCGGACTGTTCTGCCCATCCAGCAGTCCGTCTAATGACATCGACGCTTACTCCAGCTAGCTGCGCAGCTGACGTGGCCGCGTGACGGGTGCTATGTGCACCGAAAATCGAAGTATCGATGCCACTAGCGGCAAGAGTTTGTTTTATCCATCGCCCTATTGTTTGTGACGACACCGCATGGAACGGTTTTTTGGAAGATAAAATAAGTTTGTCGTCACTATCAGATCTTCTGTTACAATTTGTCTTACTCTTATAGAATAACAACGTCTCTGCTGGGCACACACAGGGACGTTGTCTGAAAAAAGGTAAATCTAATATAGGCGGTGATTTGCCTGCAGCTGACGTTTTGGTTATGTCCGTGATTACAATAATTACCCTGTCGTTATGGACCTTAATATTTGAAATTCTAATTAAAGATAAGGTTTGACATCTTTGTCCAGTAGCCAGGGCCAACAATACGACCAATTTTTTACTGAGCTGTTCTAATGATAAAGTTTCGTTAGGATAATGAGTCGCCAAGTGGTCTAACACGAGATTCGGGTTCCATGTACTGTGATATTTTGGGAACTGTTATAACCCTGTTTTGTCAGCGTTTTTGATAAGTAAGGCTGAAAAGTGCCAACTCGCACTTTCCAGCCAACAGACAATTGGAGCGGCCAGAGTCAGTCTCGTCCCAACTCTCACACGAGCCACACATCTTCTAAATCAAATTATTTTTATACTAAATCCAAATAAATTCTAGTTCTTGTAAAAAAGTGTTTTTTAAAAACGCTCCCGCGAAATTTCGTATAACATTTGGTGGCAGCTCAAGGGGATCTTTAAAGGTCCCTCGGTCCGTCTCCGAAAGTCGCGGAAAAGTGAAAAGTCGCGAAAAAGTGACAAGTTGCGGAAAATTGTGAAAATCCGTGAAAAGCGGTAAAAACACTGCGACATCCCGGCACGCCAGACGGTCAAGTGCATCATACTGCGTAGTGCTTATACCAGTGCGCATAAAGCGAACTAACCAGTGAAATAAAATTAAATAAAAGTTATAAAACTATTCTAAAAATAACTCATCAAACTATCGCCTTAAGAAGCGCCAGGAACTATCGCGGCGATGCTTATCGCGTACCTCGCCGCCTACGCACAGTGAGTCCGACTTAGCCTAAACATTCTATTTCGCCGAATCCATTACTAAGTCATGTCTACCAACGACAATAAATTGCACCTGGATATGCCTGATCAAAACAAATCACCTATTATTTCTATTTCCCCAAAAGTCATGGGGTCCAACAGCAAATCATCTGCATCTATTGAGATAGATCTTAACATCCTGTTCAAGTTCATCAACACCTATGACGGCAGCAGAGAAACCCTGAACTCTTTTATAGTAAATTGTGATAATGTGAATGACCTTGCTTCAGAAGTTCAAAAACCAATTATATTTAAGTATATCCTAAGCCAATTACGTGGAAAAGCGGAGCTTGCTTGCTCGATTAAAGAGTATACCAGCTGGAAACAGTTGAAAGATTTTCTGAAAACCCAGTTCTGTGAAAGGAAGCATTACTCTCACCTCCTAACCGAACTGCAAGAAAGCAAGCAGGGCCCGCAAGAGAGCGTTAGCGCTTTTGCTCTAAAAATTGAAACCTGTCTCTCACAATTGCTAACTGAGATTACACTTTCTACCCCGAAATTAAAAGAATTGCCAGGTCGCACAGCGGCTATGGAAGACCTCGCGCTGCATCACTTTACTATCGGGTTACTACCCCGAATTTCTTCGATTGTGAGATGCAGGGCACCCAAAAATCTTAATGAGGCCATTAATCTTGCTATTTCAGAGGAGCGCATTCAACAGAGCGTGTATAAACGCACTCAACAGGTAGAGAATAAATTTTCTAAGCCCAATAGGCCTACCAACTTGCAGAGCCGCAATAATAGTTACTATAACAACCAGGCTCAAACACGTAACTACCAAAACCAGAATCAAAATCATAATACTAAAAATGATTCCAACGTTTGCCGATATTGCAAATTCCCGGGACACTCAATTGAAAACTGTAGGAAACGGGAATACAATAATAATCGTGCTCGCAATTTCGAACAGCCTTCTACTTCCGGCTATAAGCCACAACACCGCGTTCATTACGTCGAGGAACCTGACAACGAGGACGCCGGTAATTCCTTTGATGATGATGATTCAAAAAACGATTAAGTGGCTCGTATCGGTGTCGTGCGGGACACCATCCAACTAATACTGACACCGTTTCCAAACCTACTAAATCCACTGTTTCTGCTAGATCTACACTTACCAAATCCACTGCATCGACTACACCTACTAGATCCACTGTTTCTGCTAAACCTACACTTACCAAGTCCAATGCGTCGACTACACCTACTAGATCCACTGTTTCTGCTAAACCTACACTTACCAAGTCTAATGCGTCGACTACACCTACTAAATCCACTGTTTCTGTCAAACCCATACTTACCAAATCTACTACGTCGACTACACATACTAAATCCACTGCGCCCGCTGCTAGGCCTGCATTTACCAAGTCTACCACGTCAATGACACCTACTAAACCCTGTGCCGAAATGAAACAAAAGGACATTTTTGAGATTACAACCGACCCTTCCAAAGTACTCCTCCCATATGTTCTAATAAATTCGACAGTATCCGAATTCCCACTATCTCTCCTGGTTGATTCCGGTTCAGCAGTAAGCCTGATCAAATTCTCGTGTATACAAAAATTACCGAAACTGACAAAAGAACAGATAAACCTTAAAGGTATCGAACCTGAAAAATGTTCAACAAAAACTATAGGGTATTTTTCACTAAAAATGCTACTCACTGACTCGTCTCGCACATACATCAGTCATAAATTCCATGTAATTGATAAAATCCATCTGCCCTATGATGGAATCATCGGAACAGACATGCTCAATTCCTTCGGCTGCAGCATAGATTACACCACTAATGAACTCAAGGTCAATGACATAAGATTACCTCTCCAATTTCACGAACCAATTTATACCATTCCTGCTAGATCCGAAATGACGATAGAATGTTCCATATCTAACCCAGAGATAAAAGAAGGCCTTGTCCTAGACCAGACTCAATCCGAAGACATTTTGATAGCCAACTGTCTAGTGAAAGTAAAAGACAATAACAGAATAAACATAACAGTCGTAAATGTATCAGAATCTGCTAAATCTCTAAACTCCAACCTACGGTTGACTCTAGTTCCTATTGATTTCCCTGAATCTTTTGCGAAACTTCAAGAGCAGTGCATGGAATATCCGGTAAATGCGCTACAAACTCAAAGTTCATATCAACATACCCAAGAGGTCCTAAACCAACTCAGAGTTTCACATTTAAATGCCGAGGAAGCTGACGCCCTCTACCATATCTGCTCAAGTTATTCTGACATATTTCACTTACCTGGTGACCCACTAACGTTCACCAATGCACTACAACACGAAATCCGAACAACAACAAACGAACCCGTTCATGTTAAATCATATAGATTCCCCGAATGTCATAAACAAGAAGTACAAAATCAAGTTGACAAAATGTTAAAAGACGAGATAATTAAATCTTCCATGTCCCCATGGTCCGCCCCTATCTGGGTTGTACCAAAGAAGCTAGATGCTTCTGGAAGTCGGAAGTGGAGAGTAGTTATCGATTATAGACGCCTTAACGATATCACTATTGGTGACTCCTATCCTATCCCCAATATAAATGAAATACTAGACCAACTCGGAAAATCAAAATACTTCTCGACACTAGATCTTGCTTCTGGTTTCCATCAGATCAAAATGTCACCCCAAGACGCAGCAAAAACTGCATTTAACGTTCCTCAAGGACACTTTGAATTTCAAAGAATGCCCTTCGGGCTCAAAAATGCCCCTTCTACATTCCAACGATTGATGAATTCCGTACTCTCTGGCCTACAAGGGTCTCGCTGCTTCGTTTATCTTGATGACATAGTCATTTACTCCTACGACCTTGACTCCCATGTCAAAAACCTAGAAATTGTATTCAAACGTCTCAGAGAGTTCAACCTCAAACTACAACCAGACAAATGCGAATTTCTTCGCAAAGAAGTCTCTTACCTTGGTCACCAGATCACAGACAAAGGCGTGAAGCCAGATCCAAACAAAATCAGCGCAGTATCCGAATATCCGGTACCAAAATCTCCAAAGGATGTCAAATCCTTCCTAGGTCTTATGTCCTACTACAGAAAATTCATACCAGACTTCTCAAGAACAGCGAAACCTCTAACTTCTCTTCTAAAAAAGGACACTCAATTCATCTGGCAAAACGAGCAACAGCTTGCATTTGAAACACTCAAGAACCGCTTGATTTCTCCTCCTTTACTCATATACCCTGATTTTACAAAGCCATTCACACTCACCTGCGATGCATCCAATTACGCAATCAGCGCCATCCTCTCCCAAGGCGAACCTGGAAAAGAACAACCGATAGCTTACGCGTCTCGAACACTTAATAAAAATGAAATTAATTACAACGTCACTGAGAAAGAGTTACTAGCCATACTATTCGGCTGTAAAACATTCCGACCATACCTGTATGGTCGAAAATTCTTAATTGTTACTGACCACAACCCACTGAGGTGGCTCTTCAAACACAAAGATCCCTCTAGCAAGCTGCAGAGATGGAGATTAAAGCTGGAAGAGTATGATTACGAGATCACCTATAGAAAGGGTAAACTTAACTCTGCTGCAGATGCATTATCGCGATATCCCACTAACATTCCGGCATTCCCCATCTCAAACTCTCCGGATACAAATCCTACGGACACGACCGGTCCTAAAAATTCTGAAGTACCTACCAATCCCTATCCAGACTCCTTAGATGCGCGTCCTCCCTCTATCACGTTGAGCCCCCTGAACCCTGACAACTATGACTTACCTTTTCTGGAACCATTACAATGTCTCGAATTCCTTCCAAATCCACCTTCCAATTCTGAAACAGAAAATAACGAGATTAATTCTGACGTTCCAAATCCGACAACGACCAATGAAGAAAACTTACCTGTGACATTTCCACCGAATCCTCCTGCAAACTCACCCGCTAACTCCCCTGTAAATCCACATCCGAACCTCCCTACAATTGATTCACCCGCTAATCTCCCTACAAACTCACCCGTAAACTTACCAAGCCCTGAAGCTCAAGACAACTCATACTCCGACTTTCTCAAAGCTATGTCCAACGGAAACTATACATGCAATACAAAAATACATGAATATGTTAATCCTCTACTAACCTCAGACTCCAAGATTATTATTATCCCAACATCCATTGATCTGGACGAATCAAACCCCTATGTCGAGGAGGTCCTAAGTAACCTCGGGGATTCCTCTGAATTCCTAGATAAAGAAAGAACATTATACTCTTTCCTACCACTGACGGTAAAAGACAAATTATACTATTTCCTTTTTACTAAAGTGCATCACTTTGACACTATACAATACCCCGAAATATACCAATCTCTGAAAAATCTAAGAAACGAACTTCTGGTCGGATGCAATGAAACCATAAATGAAATTGCTATCTCAGATCTTAACGACCCATTTGTCAAGCCCTCGTTCACCAAAATCTACAACATTCTAGCTTTTCTTTTTCACAACACCAATATTTCCATAAAAGTTTATAGAAACTCGATCATTTTCCCAGTCCCTAGCGAGATCCCTAAGATTTTAAAGAATAATCACGACCTACCTATTGCTGGCCATGTCGGCTCATCCAGAATGTACAACCGCGTTAAAGAGAGATACCATTGGAAAGGTATGAGATCAGATATAGAGGACTATGTGAAAAAGTGTCCTCAATGTCAAACGAATAAGGCCCTACGCCAAATTAACCGAACACCCATGCAAATAACGTCCACCTCTACAGCACCCTTCGAAAGAATCAGTCTAGACATAGTGGGCCCTCTGCCAGAAGCTGGTCAAATAAATCTCAAGTATATACTTACCTTACAGGATGACTTGACGAAATTCTCGATTGCCTACCCTATCCCTAACGCCACTGCTGAAGAATGCTGTGAATGCCTTGTTCATTTCATTTCATTATTCGGAATACCTAGGAGAATACTTACCGATCAAGGCACCAACTTCACCGCCGACCTGTTCAAGAAAACATGCGAATTTCTTAAAATCAAACAATTGTGGTCTTCACCCTATCACCCCCAAACACAAGGAGCTTTAGAAAGGAGCCATTCAACCCTGAAAGAATACCTAAAATCATACGTTAATGACAACCAGACAAACTGGCACAAATACGTTTACACGGCAATCTTGGCCTACAACACCAATGTACACAGCACTACCAAGTTCACACCATACGAGTTACTCTTTGGTCATAAACCATATCTCCCTGACTCAATCTATGAACTCAACCCCACTGGAACCTACCATGAATACGTAAAGATGCTAAACCATCGGCTAAAGCTAGCCCATGACAAAGCTTATGAAAACATTACAAAATCTAAAGAAACTTCTAAAGCATATTACGATCAGAAGACTCGCCCCACTACTTATAAAGTAGGCGACATGGTGTACCTCAAAAACCATGTGCGATTACGAAAGGCTCTATCCCCAGTGTGGAAAGGACCCTATAAAGTGGTTAAAATCCACGGGAACCACACTCTTTCTCTCCTAATAAATCGTCGTCACGTTAGGCACCATTATGACGAGGTTAAATTAGCCAATGGAGGGCTAGTACTTCCTAGACCCTAAAAATCCAAATGATTTTAAGAAAATATCCTAACCATAAAATAAATAAGTTAGTAATATTACATAAGTAGCTAAGTATAATAGTAGGTATTTTATAGGTTTAGTTTTAATATTTGTAGGCTATAGGCATTATTAGTTGACCTAGAATAGATAAATTACTTTAAGAGAATTTAGTAATTAAACTATTTTATATTTCTTACAGCCTGCTGGTGCTGTGTCAAGGTGTCTCACGCACCCAAGACTTTGCTACCATAGAACAGATCACGAAAAGTCCTGGAATATATTTTAACCCCTCAGGTTCTATAAAAATAACCAGTGATCGTTTACACGTATTGATACCAATAGAAATAGGTTACATAAAGCCACATATGAACAACATAAAAGACGTTCTTAATTCAGCCCAATATCTATGTGCTAAAAGCGACGCCATTGACGACGTCGAATGTCAAAACAGTTTCCAACCACTTGTTTCAATCTACGAGGATACTTCTAATGATTATGAATCCGTTTCCCACTTGATTTCCAGTAAGTCAAAGAGGTCCGCGTGGATTTCCGGTATCGGCACGTTGTTTAAGCATTTGTTTGGTACTATGGACGAAGACGATGCCGTCCAATACAGTAACGCCATACAAACTTTGAAAAGTAATAATATTAAATTATTAAACTTAGTAAAGGACAACATAATGTTTTCAAAAACGGCTCTTGCCGGGTTTAACGAATCTATCAGAGAAATTAATAAAAACGAAAAAAGATTAAATATTATGATTGAAAACCTATCTTCGTATACCAATAACCTAACAATTATAACAAACTCTCTGTTGTTCAAATCAGTCATACACGAAATGTTTAGTGTGCTCCAATCTAGCATGCTTAGCCTCTCATACAAACTTGAAGATATTGTAAATTCTATCCTGTTTGCTAAAACAAATACGCTACATCCGTCGATAATAACACCTAAGGATTTATATTATGACTTGTTGAATAATGTAAAACACCTACCAAAGTATTCTGAATTCCCTATTAATTTGGAATTAGATAACATGCATACATTGATAGGCCTCACTGAAATTGTAACCTATATAACAGAAAATAAATTAATGTTTACTCTTAAGATCCCTCTAGTGTCTATAAGCCAGTTTAGTTTATTTAGGAATATACCTATACCGGTACCACACAATGTAACAACATTCAAATCTTATGCCTTAATAATACCTACAGCGACATACGTCGCCTTGAACCAAGATAAGACCAAATACGTCACGCTGAATGATCTGTCTAGTTGCAAAACCATTGTAAGCGAAACATATATTTGTGAACAGCTGGATGAATATAATATACAAGACTATCCCATTTGTGAAACTGAGATCATGACCAAAGTCCTGACATCATTGCCCAAACAATGTAAAACAAATTTTTTATATGGTCACGCTGATATTTGGCAATCTTTGAACAATAACAGATGGGTTTTTACTCACTCTGAACCTAGAAAATTAAATATAGAATGTAACAACGATATTACCGAGTACACTATTTCTGGTACTGGCATTGTAACCCTAAGGGCTAATTGTACCGGGCTATGCAGAAATATTAAATTGATCGGCAAGAGATACCCTAGATATAAGTTTAGTCATGTACACTCAGATTTTAATTTGATAAACGACTCATGTTGCAACTTGTCACGTTTTAAGGAACTTAACTACAGCATAAATGAAAATAGTAAAATATCTAACCTTGAGACCCAGAATTTAGACCAGATTAATAGTAAAGCTGATGATATGCTACGAATTGTACAAAATTTAGAATTAGAAAACAACTCTATTCCTCCACTCGCCCCACATTCTATGATGTCTTATGTGTTTGTTGTGTTGTTTATTGTTTTTATCGTGTATTATTTTTGTAATGGAAAATGCGTGGCTCTCATACGTAAAATCAGGCCGAATAATACTTTGACGATATCTGACGGGGAAACTAGTAATACAAACCAGACTCCCCAGAACATCCCTCTAGAATCTCAACCGCGAATCCGAATCCACTGAAAACTTCGCAAAACCAGCGTAAGTTTTCACTTAAGCGGGGGGTTGTTATAACCCTGTTTTGTCAGCGTTTTTGATAAGTAAGGCTGAAAAGTGCCAACTCGCACTTTCCAGCCAACAGACAATTGGAGCGGCCAGAGTCAGTCTCGTCCCAACTCTCACACGAGCCACACATCTTCTAAATCAAATTATTTTTATACTAAATCCAAATAAATTCTAGTTCTTGTAAAAAAGTGTTTTTTAAAAACGCTCCCGCGAAATTTCGTATAACAGAACGAAGGCTTCATTTTAAAAACTCCTTTAAAAAATCTTTTAAGTCGTTCATCTTCTCCTACCTTATTTCCTGAAATAAGGGACAAAGCGGAACGATGGGTATTTAAGGTGCCATATGATGAACCATTGGCTTGACATTCTGATAAAAAATCTAACACCTTATAGACTGAAACAACCATAGGATCGTCACCTTTTTTGTTACAGTAATGCCACCATAGCTTATAACTGGATTTATATTGTGATATTGTGCTACTGGACAAGGATGATATCATTACCGTCACTGCCGAGGAAGGGACTTGTTGTCTGTTGAACGCTTCCCGGATAAGATACTCACAGCCAGGGAAAGGTGCCGGTGTAAAGGGTGAACTTCTCTGAAATTAGAGGAGAGTAAAAAAGTATCAGGAGGAAGTATAACTGTTTTGCCAATAGCTAAAGATTTGAATACTGGAAACCATGGCTGTGATGGCCAATTTGGCACCACAACTATGCCAGTAGCTTCATCAGCTGTTATTTTGTTTAAAACCTTCAAAACAAGTGCAAAAGGCGGGAAAGCGTAAAAAAACATGTCCCATCTAATTGTAAAAGCATCGACATTGTAAGCATAAGGGTCCCGTTTCCATGAAATATACTTCTCGCATTTTGAATTCAATAGCGACGCAAAGAGATCTATTTCTGGAAAGCCAAATAAACTTGTGATTTTTTTGAACGCGTTGGGGTGTAGTTCCCATTCTATATCAATATTTCTAGACTCTCTGTCTGCCTCCACGTTTAAAGATGATTTGATATATGAAGCATAGATAAAAATATTACGTCTTTCACACCAAGTCCAAATTTTTCGGGTAACGCTATTGAGATGCGGGAATTGGACCCCACCCATTCTGTTTATATAGGCGATAGCTGTCGTATTATCAATCCGCATTAGGATTTGACAATGGCTAAGTTTGCTAGCAAATGACTTTAAACCAAAGAATGCTGCTAAGAGTTCCAAGTAATTTATGTGAAGATTAGCTTCTTCCGAACTCCAAGAACCACCTATCTTCTCTCCAAGACACGCAGAGCCCCAACCAAGCATCGATGCATCGCTAAATATTTCAAGTTCAAAATTGTTAGATTTAATCGGATTCTTCGATATCAAAACAGTCCTTTTCCACCATAGCAAATCATCACGCAAATCATTCGGTAACTGCATTACCTTGTCATAGTCATCATTATTTAATAACGCTAAATATTTAGCCCGTTCTAAGTTCTTAGTATATAGCCAGCCATACGCGACAGCCGGACAAGCTGCTGTGAGAATTCCCAGGTAACGAGCAAAGTTACGAATGGAAAGACAGGATGTATTGAGCATCTGGTCAGTACGTGATAGAATATCCTGTTTCTTTTGGTCTGGCAATACCAACGTCATATCCATGGAATTGAGAATAAAACCCAAAAACTGACAGATTCTACTAGGGTTTAGAATGCTTTTATCATAGTTTATAACGAAACCTAGTTTATTAAATAGTGTTATGGATTTATCGCGACTTTTAACACATTCCTCGTAATCATTTCCAAAAAAACAGCTGTCATCGAGATAAAATACAGATTTTAACCCTCGAGACCGCAAACAGGATGCAACAGGTTTCATAAGTTTAGTGAACGCGTGTGGAGCGGAAGCTAGACCAAAAGGTAAAACTAAAAATTCATATAAAACAGAATCAAAATAAAACCTAAGGTATTTTGTATGCTCGTCGTGGATAGGTACCAAAAAGTAGGCCTCTTTGAGGTCTAATTTTATCATGTAAGTATTCGGGGTTATTAACTTTATGGCCGTCCTTATATCTTCCATTTTAAAGTGACCTGAATGAACGAATTTATTTAATTTTTTAAGATTTAAAATTAGCCTCTTTTCCCCGTTACTTTTAGGAACAAGAAATATACTAGAGACATATTGACCTGCACATGGATTACACTTTCGTATAGTTCCTGACTCGAGCAGTCTTGACAACTCTTTAGTTATGTATGATTTATCAGACTCTGTAAGTGATATAGTAGGATACGTACTATAAGCTTGAAAAGGCACTTCAGAAAAAGGAATTTTATAACCTGAGATAGTATTTAACACACTTTGATCTTTAGTAATATTCTTCCATGCCTCAACAAAATATTTTAAACGCCCTCCATGTACCTGTGGGTCTTCTATTGTCTGCGTTTGTAGGTAGGCGCTGCAACTTGCTTGCGGTTCGGTGGCGCCGCTGGTAGTGCGGAGGTAGTCTGCACTAGCGGCAGCGGCGGTGCGCGATTGTTCAGACCCGGCTGAAAGGGAGCACGGCGGCGATATTGCTGGTATTGGGACGCCCGCGTCTCGCCGGCTCGGTGAGCTTGTCGTGACGGCCGCTGTTGTTGGTAGCGAGATGCCGGGCCTTTCGAGTTTAAATTGCTTGAATTTATAGTTGTTGTAGGTTGCATCAGCTTGCCAGTTTTCTGCATGACTCTGGAACTTTTAATGAATTCACCAAGTTTTTCCCCGAACAAATGGCTGTCCCGCTTTCGATTTTTAAATGGTTCGATAAAAGTTTTATCAACCATTGGTATTATAAGAGCCCGTCTCGTTTCAGTCTCAGAGTAGTGTGCATCTGCCAAAATTTTTGCCATATCAGATAAGTTTTTGAGAACTTCAGGTGTATTAATTGACTTGGTCAGAATATTTGACATCGTTCTACCTAGGATGGTGAAGGCATACCCCAGCTGAGCCTGTTTTTTCTCCAACCTACCATCGCGATTTTTCGCCGACTCATTTAGCACTGCCGAAATTTCAGGATTAAGGGTGGGTGGTTTTATAAGAGGGCAGTTTTTCGGAAAAGGGTATTTTTTATGTATTTGGTCCTTTTCTTCCTTTTTGAGCCCATCCTTAAGGAGGGGTTGCCACCTTCTTGCTAGCTCTTCAACAATTTCTGGCCCCCACTCGTCTTTTTCCGCCTCGAATATCCCAAGTGCCTGTAAGAGCTCGGGATCGGCCGAAGGAGACGCATCGACTTCCAAAGATAACTCACTCTGAAGCAGGCCTGTTTGTATGTCATCAGAAATATGCGTCAGCGACGTTGCCGATAGCAGCGGTGGCGACGTCGCCGGTAGCGGCGCTGGTGACGTTGCCAGTAGCGGTGGCGGAGCCGTGGCCGCCGCCATTTCAGGTTCGAGTGGCGGCGGCGTGTCAACACGGGATGGGGGCGATCGATGGTATGAACTGGGATCTGGAGTGATGTCCCGGGGCTGACAATGGCGCCCTCGCTGTGCATTCGGCGAAGAGGGTGCCGACATAGACGAATCCCGCTCATCTATAATACATAAAAGAAGTATTGGTTAATGTCTCGCATTAACTCAAATAAAATAGCTATTGGCCAATATCTCGTATTGGCTCGAAGCAAAAAACATTTTTATTGCCTAACATCACGTGTAAGGTCTGAAATAACGAGTATTTTTCTACTATCGTAGAGAGGGTAGGTACCTTCAAAAGATAACGACGGCCGATTTCTCTTAATCCTTTCTTCATATTTTCTTATTTTTCTTCTCCACTTATTTTCTTTGGTGCTTTTTCGCTTTGGCATACTCACAGGATCACTTTTATGAATTTTGTAACTTAATAATACCTGTAATATGAACTACGTGCGGTGAGCGTGCGCGCGCGCGAGCGAACGAATGAGGTTATAGGCTGATGACAGACCGCCGGAGGGTGTGTTGCTGTCAACTTTTTTCTTAGGGTGCTAAACTATGTGCGAGTGGGATGAGGCGTAGGCAGAGCTACTACAAGTGAATTAAATAAATCTCGAAAGACGAAGACAGAACAATTATCCATAATATCACTTTCATTCACAGGCTCTTAATTACAAAACTTCTGTATTTTACTAGGTTTTGAGTAATAATTGGAGAGTGATAAAGTGCAGTCGAAGGTGTAGGTAGACAGGGGTCACCAATTGGTTTCGCTCGGGGTCCGTTTTAAGATATGAAATGACCATCGCGACCCGCACATTATAGAGAAAAAATATTTATTAAACAAGTGTAATTACGGAAGTAACAAAGGTATATTTGCGGACTATCGGTCTGAACTTCGGAGTAAAATTGGTGCAAGCTATTAAATCCTGGACCGTTATTCTCACGAATCGAGATGAAATGTCATCTCGGAATAAATCTCGAAACTCTAGTTTTCCGTATTCTCTCGCAATATTCTCGATTGCTAGCGCACGAGATGACTCGAGTGATTGGAGGCAGTCGAGAGATCTGTGTGGCATGGCGACTTTTATTTACAGAGTATGTATCCTCTGCTGCTTCGTGCTAGTCTGTTCAAACCCCCAAACCACCCCATTCTAATAGTATAATAGCAGAAATCATGTCAAAAAATGATTAAACATCTTTAGCAGTTCATTAACAAGTTCTTTAAACATCAGTCAAACCTTTTAACGATAATAAAGTAACAAATACTTACTATGAAAGATGCGGCGCTGCACTTTTTTTGTAGGAAACGCCGCATCTTGGCCCTCTAAATGATTGCCACTATTTGATATTTTTTTCTCACTAAAATGCTTGCGTTAGGGGAGAAAAAAAATGTGTGTTTGCGTATGGTATCGTATCTGAGTAGCCAATGAAATATATTTTAGAGATGTGTGCATCTCAAGAATTTTATTTTTTATATTTGTTTATCAAAGGTACATTAAACGGTCAGATATAAGAGGTGGTCGCAAAACTGGCGAAATTACCTCATTGAACTTACTTTTCACCATTCTGCCCATGATTTGACGGCGCCAGGGATGCTGTTGATTTCCTGGGCAATATTTTCCCATCTCTTTTCTGCTTCCTTCTTGGTAAATGTTGATGAAAACTTTCCACTACGCAAGCCGGGGTCCGCTTCTATACAAGATATAAGTCTTGTCTTTTGGGCGACTGTAGGATAAACCCTTTTTTTGAGTATTTTTTATGTATAATACCTATAGACTTAGTATCCAAAATAGGGCGAATTTTGTGATAATACCTATCGGCTTTGAATATGAAATGAAATTTTGAGACACAATTTTCAATGTTTTGTAGGTTTGTTCGTCTGAGACAAACAAACCAACGATGAAAAAAGGAAAGAAAAAAGTAAAAAGAAAAGACAAGAAAAAAGAAAAAAATAAAAGAAAATATTTAGATTACGATTAGAAGAAGAAATGTTGCCATGCCATTAGCTTCAATGTCAATAAAATGGTACCAAATGAGCCTACAAGTAAAGGCAAGCGCGTCTCATGGTGGTCTCGACTGCCTCCGACCACACGAGTCATCTCGTGCGCTAACAGCCGAGAATATCACAAATTTGAAGCTTGAGACTCAAATTTCGAGATTTATTTCGAGATGACATTGCATCTCGATTCGTGAGAATAGGGGTCCTGGAGGTGTTCATCAGTAAGTAGATATCGAAATTTATTCTTAATGAAGTTCATCTTCGTAAATGCTGTTTCACAAATAAGTATAAGTTGACCCAAATAAAGTCAGAAGTTTCAAAGCTAATTTTTTGTAGTTCTAAATATTTATTTTTATTTACCACACACAAATTTTATCCAGAACTCTTCACTGGAAACTTGCTCATGTGTGTGTTTTAAATCTATGTTTTTTTTGGAAATCGATCATTTTCTAGAGTAGCTTTATAACTCCCGAAAACAAATTGCAGCGTTGCTCCATTTCACCATAAAGATGCAGAGTGTAAATGCTGCTGAGGATTTCTACAACATTCTCAATTTTCTTAAATCTACGAACCTGTGTGCGACGCCCCACGCTTCCCCAACGCGTCGATTAACGCTTTCGCAATCCGTGAATTTTTCTCTTTTGTTGGCTCGTTATTTCGTTTGGCCGTTTTCGAATTGATGTCAATAAAGATAATGCGGAGGATAAATTTTTATTAAATTACATACTCTGTAGTGCAAGCGGATGTGTTCTCGCGGTCCGCCATTTGAAGAGCACTGAAGAATATTAGCCTAAAAATAATATTAATGTTCCCACAGCAACCATCGAGCGCGAATATAGAAGACTACACGAAGTACATCCGTACATTACCGTTGAACGATGACCCCGCGTTATTTGGTCTCCACGGCAACGCTAACATCAGCTACGCTATGGCAGAGACTCGCATTTGTCTGGGTTAGTACTTACCACACTACTGTTGAGAGTAGTTGACGTAGACTTGCTATCCGTAAGTCGAGGGTTCGAATCTTTTTCTATATTTTACAGTTATCATTTCGGAGAATCTGCAAAAGAACTACATGACATTTAACGGGTTTGAAATAGGAGTTTCTCTATTAGGCTGTTTTTTTATGTTAAAGGGAGCAAACAAGCATACGACGCACCTGATGGGAAGTGGTCACCTTTTTTATTTTCGTTACCTCAGAACTCCGTCATTTATTTGGAATATCCTTTGTTCATTGGTCATTGGAACTTCATCATTTTGATGTAATTTAATAAAACAAAAAATATGTCCTCCATGTACCTACATCACTGTATGAAGTTGAGACGATTGAAGTCGACCCCTTTTTTTAAAAGATACTATTCCAAGTCCTTCCTCTTTTCATCATAAAACTATTCATCAACTTAGGTATTTATTATTTTAAAGTATCAATTATAAATTGTCAAGTATCACATCCATCAGGAGAAGTCCTCGGCTGAACATAGGCCTCCACCATGCAATCCCCAAAAAATTGTGCTGCCTATACCCTGAATAGTCCCTTAGCAGGTCTCACGGCACCCGCAGTAAGAGATGGTCCTATTCTTGCGCCATGACCACGCGGCATCATCAAGTATAAATTAAATAAAAGAGGTTTTAACATTTATGTTTCCTCATACCTCATTTTTACTAATCTTCCACATCCAGAGACGCTGGTAAACCTGCAACCTAAAGAGGTGTCAGGCGGTGGTGGGCTGACTGCAGAAGAGACAACAGAAAAAGCAGCTAAGGAGATTCTTGAAGTGGTTCCCGCGTTTCTTGACCACAAGCATATTGCTGAAACGTGAGTGTTAACCAACTTTTAATGCTGTTGGTCTCTACCGTATTGTATTGTATTATTTATTCATGAATAATTAATATATCTGGTGGTTGTAAGTCACCATAAGGTGGGATGCGGGGAAAATACAAATAGCGGTCCGAGACTCCAGCCACGGAGTATAGGAACAAGGGCCAGCAGGTAAGATACAAAGCAGACACTAACCTGACAGCTCCTCCTGAGGGCAGATGGGTAGATGGTTCGATGGATCCCAGGCTAGGCTTCGCTGATGACCTCGCCCTTGCGCCGGCGTGAATCACACACTCAACACTGTCCACAGATTTACCGGCTTTCCGCGATTAGATTTTTATGGAGTCTCTTCTATATATGAAGATCACAAAGTAAGTGATTTATGCACAAATGATGAATTAGATTGTTGTAGGTTACATGGAGAAAGTTTAACACGAAGTAGTAGTCATAGACTGACAAGCGAGTAGTTATTTTGAAGTTTCTCCCATCTTCATGGCAAGCAGCGCCTCCTGGTGGCGCAGATGCGCACATGCTGACGGTTTGGTCTACTATTGTCTACGCTACTGGCCATAGAGAGAGACATAAGGGAAACACGCATAGAGAAGCGCCAACAATATCGTGTTTGAATGTCATTCTTAAAATCTATACCTATCTACACATCTATTATAACTATTACAAACATTTAAATTAGAATTACTTTTATTAAATTATATCAAACTATACGATTTTAATTACATTTCATTACCTAAAACAGCTCAGCCACCGGCAGACATATAATCCTGCACACTATAGAGACACCTTTCCAAAAGAAATGCTTTTAGTTTGCTTTTTAAAACCGACCTTTACAACATCATACCTTCCGGCTTGGTCCCAGTAGTTCCATCGCCTAGTTTCATGATGGAACTAGTGGGAAAAAAACTTACCTGTTCCGATGTAAAATAGCACGGAAAAATTAGGTCCCAGTATTTCCATGGGAGGATTTGGGAGAGTGAGTGCATAAAGTACCCAGTTAAAAACTAATGTTGCAGAGCGAGCTATCGATAGTATCGCCACGTGTCAATATTAACTATAGGTACTATCGATAGTTTTATGTACAATACTACCACCGATAGTATTGCTAAATAAGCCAAAACTAAAAAAAAAACAGCAATACAATCTGTCGATAGTTTTATACTATCGACAGTCAGCATTGATAGTATCGAATAATAAAATATCGTTTTCGGTTTTACTGTCAAATTTTACAATACAAGCGATACTATCGGTTCTATTGAAAGTAGAACTAGATAGCCAACAGTAATATGGATTTTGTATTTTGTATGGTGGTAGGTACTTACAGTGTGAGCCTAGGAAGAAAATAATAAAACAAATTAAAATTGTAAGTAATAAAACCATTTTTGTACCATACAGCTATCCCGTGTCGTACAAGGAGTCTCTTAACACTGTGCTGATGCAAGAAGCTATCCGATACAACCGGCTGTTGAGTGTCATCAACAACTCGCTCAGGTTAGTTTCGCTCATCATCATCACCATCGTCAGCATCAGCATCACTATCATCTAAAACTTTAACAATATGTTAAAACAACTTTTATATGATGGTACTAAACTTTTTGTAACCTGTCAGACGAAAACTCAAAACTCAAACAATTTATTACAAAATATTTGTAAAAAAATAAAAACTTGTATAATACCTGACCACTGGTGCAAACAATCTGGCTCAATTCAGAAAAGAAAACTCCGATCCGAAGCTTCGATTACACCTGTAAAGCCGGGTATCCACTTAGGTTCGCTGTGGTTTGCGAACACTCCACGCTCCGCGAACCTGAACATCTACAGTGTACACACCTAGGCTGCAACGTCTGCGCTCCAGTCGGATCGCTATAATATGTTTGCGAACATTGTGTGCTCTGTATTAGTACATGCTCCATTAGTACCTTTTCCAGTTCCTTTGCTTTTTTAACTTTGTTTTTCTCACGTCTGAAGCCAGATAATAGTATAGATATTTTATTTTTGCATAAGTCGGGTTCTTTATTTAATGTTTCGCCAATTAATTTCCAGGCATCTCCTTTTAAATTATTTTTCTTATACTTTTCATCTCGTGGATCCCATAAAACATTATGTTTACGGTATTCTCCTATTAGTTCCAAGCATTTTTCGTCAGACCACTCCATGTTCGCGAACTCACAAACACCGCGTAGTGTCACGCTCGCGTCCACGAACACACTGCGCTCCCCTTTGAGTTCGCGCAAAAAACCGCTTCCAGAGTGCTCCGTCGTGAACCGATCGCACTCCAGTTGCGCTCCGCGAACACGACGTATCCACTAGGTTTGGTTTGCGGAGCGGACGCGTTCGCGAACCACGGCGAACCTAAGTGGATACCCGGCTTAAAGAAGATGAAGGCATGTACATTTATGTTTTGCACTCTTACATTATAGCAGTATTTTGACTTACGTCGAGTAATACAAAGTTATGAACGCCAGGGGATTTGTCTACGAACAGCTATACGGAAAATAAACATGTTATTCACTGTCAGAGTTTTGTACCTATTTGTTTGTGTCGGTTGTATTTCAAAGCTAGGACTGAATAGGCATCTCATGGGCAAATGTGCTCCACCTTAGACAACTTCGTCACTTACCGTCAGGTGAGTTGTTGTCAAGCGTATGCCCATTTTAGCATAAAAAAAGCGATCGATTTCATTGAGATACTACAGATAAGTACATTAAGCTAAATAAAATGCCCATAAATCTATCCCAGGAAAAGCTAGCACATTCTTCTCGCGGGTGAGACTGCAGGGTGCAGCTAGTGTCATGTGATATAGATAACTACATTTTGCGAGGTTCACAGAACCACCCACTAGTAGACGAAAGTTTGGATAAATAATATTATTTTATCCGCGGAAACTGTCTATCAACTTTTTACTCGAAACTTCTTAGCTTTGGAAATAAATGTACCCAACAGAACTTTTCCTAAGTTGATTTGACCTATTCCAGTATTTCAATATGTCGGAGTTTTTCTTGTCGGTTAATGTTTTTGTTTGATATAATTTTAGTGTGATTCTTTAGTTATCTTTAACTGTATTTCGATTTGTACTCGATTACCATTGGATACTAAATAG
Source organism: Ennomos quercinarius (assembly GCA_910589525.2). Classification (NCBI taxonomy): domain Eukaryota; kingdom Metazoa; phylum Arthropoda; class Insecta; order Lepidoptera; family Geometridae; genus Ennomos; species Ennomos quercinarius. Next base: position 13,984,637 of record OU342505.1, on the reverse strand, counting down.
GTACGAAGTTTTTCTTCGTTTATTTTACTAGGTGGTAGGACTTTTCTGCAAAGTTCGTCTAGGTAGGTACCACCGCTTTGCCAGTTATTCTGCCGCAAAGCAGTAGTGTGCAAGCACTAATGTGTTCCGGTTTGAAGGGCATTGTAGCTTGTGAAATTACTGGGCAAATGAGACTGTGATCTGATCACTCAGCCTAGTAATCTTATTACTAGACCGTGAGTAGTCTCAGGATGACGTGCACAGTGCAGTATAACGCAAAACTATATTAATTTAGAGTTCTGAGTGATACTGCAATCTGTTATGGGCACCCGTGACTAGAGAATCCAATCCCGCATCAAAATCGCGATCCCGCAAGCCTGCGGGATTAAGATCATCAATCCCGCGGATCCCGCGGGATTTGCGGGATTGATTTTAATTATTATTATTTTTGTTTCATGTAATTTAAAGAAAGAAAATACACACAAATATTTTTAATTATTCTTATCAACATGAAGCAAAGTTATCACTTATATTATAAATTAAATATAATGATGTTTAAGACAATACAATATTCACAATATTTCACGTTTCATATTTAGATTTTTATTTGAAATAGAACATATTCATTGGTTTTAGAGGCATTTAAAATCAGCTTATTTTTTTTGAAAATACTTTCGAAGAAATGATAAAGTATCTAACGTTTCATCTTTTAGATTTGATCTTAACTTGTTGCATAAATAGCCAGCGGCGGAAAAAGCACGCTCGGCTTCCACACTTGTAGGCGGAATTGACTTTACATAAGTATAAACAGCTTCCAAACACTTCCCCCTATTCCCTCCACATTCAAAAAGTGTCATCTCACGTTTCAATATCAAATCAGTTGAATTATCTCGAGTGGGTACACGCACAGCAGCTCTAGACTCTGCCACCCATTCAGTACGGAGACTGCGCTCTAATTCTTCTTCTAGTGTATGTGAAGGCAGATTCGATAAAGGCATGTCTTCTTCACTGTCATCATCTTGCTGGTTTTCAGTTTCAGGTTGCACGTCTGACATCAGTCTCTCAATTAAACACTTCATTTCAGTTCTTAGCGTAGCTTTACTTGGATAAAAGAATGGATTGTCCTCTACACTTGCAGACCTTGAATCTTTTTCTAGATATTTTTTTGGATTTTCCAAGTAAAGCAACACAGCAGTTATTGATGTGCGGCGTTCTTTTATCCGGCGAGACAGTGACACAACAAGTTCCTGGCTTAACCTGGTGTTTTGTAGATTCAGTTTATTAATCATGAAACGCAATGTGGTTTCTGCGGTAATTAATGTTGCATCCTCGCGGCATAAGACGTTTACAGCGAGCTTCACTGGCTCTAAAGCTTGTTCAATATGAGTCAAAGTCATATATTCTTCGCCTGTGAATGAAAATGAAGATGATGTCAGTTTAAGGTCAATAAGTGCTTTAGATATGCAATGTTTGACTTCGTTGAACCTCGACAACATTGATGCGAGACTGCTCCAGCGCGTTCGGCAATCTAAAATAAGCTGCAATTCTTTGCCAAATTCTGCTTTGATGTATTGTTGCAGCAGATCATTTTTTACAGGAGATTTTGAACTAAAAACCTTGACAATTTTTCTCACTTTTTGAATAAGTTCTCTGTATTGTGGTAGCAACTCTTCTGCTTGGATTTCTTCCTCTACCGAAAAATTACCTTGCTCGTCGTTATCATCTTCACTTTCATTATCACTCTCATTATCTGGTCTGTTTCCGAGTACTTCAGCTTGCATTTCTTCTTCTTGTTGTTCTTGTCTCTTATTGTACAGAACTTCAAGTACAGCGAGTTGCAATCCATGTGCGAAGCATAATTGGTGGTGCGCTGATAATAATCTGCCAACTTTCTTCATGACGGCTGCACCATCGGTTGTCGCTGCGATCACATCTAGATTTAGGTCAATTTTAAAATCCTGGAGTTTTTTTTCAAGCGCAGTTACACAGGCTTCTGCAGGAAAACGTCCTTCAATTCTTACTAGCCCCAGGTTCCAAATGTTCGCAGTCGCAGCTCCACCGGTAAATAAGTGAAGATTTAAATTCAAATAGCGGCGATTTCTTAAAGATGTCCACTCATCAAAAGTTAGTGTGAAACGCTTTTGCAATTTTTTCAGTGTTTCAAGTTCGCCGATAGTTTTCTTTCGAATGGATGCTCCGTAGGCCATCACCATAGTTTGTATCGTGCTGGCAGAAGAAGGCAATTTGTGGCCTTCCGATTCAAATAATTCGCGCAAATCAATTGACGTGATGAATTTTGAGAATGGGATTCCATCTTTTGCTACCATTCTGCACACTCTTTCTTCCATAGAAACTTTTTTTTCGAGTGGGTAATAATCTGTTAATTTCTTTCTTTTCGGTGGGACTGACACTGCCGAAGTTGAAGCACATTCGTCTAAACGTGAAGTAGTTGAACTAAACGAGCCAATTTGGCTTGCGCTGCTCGTTTCCATTCCCGGTGCTGGATTTTCAACGCTACTGCTGACGCTGACGCTATCAACCAAGTTGAAATTCATGTTATGCTTTGTTCGCAAGTGGGTGTGAAGGCCTTTAGTAGAGCGAGCAGAGATTTTTATAATAGCAGGACATAACTTACATTTAGCGGTTGATCCATTTTCCGCTCTTAAAAAATGTTTCCATACTTCACTCGAGCTTTTATACTCTTTATAAACTAAATTGACACTCATTTTTAATAATAAATTGTATTTTTTCACTCGTAACGTGCTCTTAGCACTTTGATAACTTGATAATAAAAAATAATAGTCCTGTCATACGTTACGTAACCTTTTCACATCACAAGTAAGACGCAAATGACGCAATAACATTTTTTGACACTTGACCGCGCGCAAAGGTAAATCCCCGTGCGCCGTAGGGGAATCCCCAGTCATAGAGTCACTGGAACTGACATTGATTACGTTCCGTTCCGTCCGATAATAGTTCCGATCATCGTCTGAGCCTATTTTTCTTACTTTTTTTCAATCCCGCGAACGTGCGGGATCCCGCATGAGTAATCCCGCATTTTTGATCCCGCAAAAAAGGTGCGGGATCCCGCATTAGCGGGATCCCGCGTTTGCGGGATTGGATTCCCTACCCGTGACGCTTAACATTAGGCGAACGACTAACTCGACACGTCATTCATTTACGTTTAAAAAAAAAGTTGGGATAATTTGCGAATGGGACGTACTGCCTTGTGATATGCGATGGACGTCTTTTAAGATTTGGAATTAATGAAAACTACAACGACTTGACAACGACTAGTTTTTATTTTCTTCTACACCACAGAGTAAATACATCGACACACACCACAGACTAAGTGACATGAGTAGTATAGGTACATTAGATTGTTAATAAACTAACAGGAATGCTGATATACTATTAGCACAAAACAGAACTATTAGGTATACTTGCGTACTAAATTGTTGTTAAAATTATGGTAGTACTTCAATACTTATACCTGTTATTTTGTCTGTGGATAGTCACCCGGTTTACTGTATTGTGTCTATATTCTCTCTCTACTCTGTGAGGTTCCATTGTGCGCACGTTATATGCTAAGTAATAATTGTTTTCTAATCGGTTTTAATCTTGTGCTTAATCATAATAGATTCGACATATTTATTAAAATAAATATTCAGTTTGAATCAGCAAATACATCCGTTTTGTTTCCTTCGTCGCTTCGATCCGTAGGCCTGTATTATAACAGGTTATTTTTAGCCCAGATCAAGAGGGCAAGCAAGGAGTATTTGCAGATCTGAATTTTAAAGTGAAAATATTGTTGAGAAGCAACATAATCCTTTTTGTCTTCAATTAATGAAACAACTGCTCGTCGTTGATGGCGCCGCCTACTGCGCCTCCGACCGCAGGGGATTCCGCCGTGGCAGCCATGCCGGTCGGCGTGGCGGCGCAAATGCCAAATGTATTTGGCAATGTACAATTGGAACGTCTTGAAGGTATGAGTAACTACGCAAGTTGGAAGTTTTGCACCAAAATGGCACTCACTTTAGAGGGGCTCTGGCCATACGTCGAAGGTACACTCGCAGATGAATTACGCGACCAACGTGCACTAGCACGTATATGCTTGTCGGTAAAACCGCATTGTTATCAATACGTCATTAATGCTAAATCCAGCAAAGAAGCATGGACAAATCTCTCAAAGATTTTTGAAAATTCCGGCTTATATCGACGTGTTCTTCTGCTCCGCCAACTGAATAGAACCGAACTGCAAGGATATGCCTCAATAACAGATTATATTGAATCGGTCATGTTATTGAACCAACAGCTTGCAGACATAGGTCGAGTTGTTGAAGACGCAGAAATTGCGGAACTTCTGCTGAGCGGCCTACCTAATGAGTATGATGGAATCGTAGCCAGTCTTGAAACGGTTTGTATAACTGGCACCCTTACATCTGAGCTTGTCCGTTCAAGGCTTTTGCAAGAAGAGAACAGAAAAAAGGAGAAAAGTAATGGTTCCCCAGCTACTACCGCTTTTGTTACACAAATAAAGCAATGTACATACTGTTCAAGGAAAGGACACATTAAAAACAAGTGTTTTAAACTTAAAAGGGATAGAAAGAAGGAAGAAACAAAAAACACAAAGTCGTTTGTTGCTACAACAGCTTACATTGCTCATCAGGAATGGGTGGTGGACTCGGGATGCTCAAACCATATGTGTAACAACAAAACTTTTTTTTCTAATTATAAAGACTCTATAAGTGCAATCAAAATTGCAAACAATGATAGGATGGAGAGCCTAGGAACGGGAGATGTACTATTAACTACTAACAAAATGGTAAGGAACATTCAAAATTGTCAATATGTCCCTAACTTAACAGTAAACTTACTTAGTGTAAGCAAACTCTGTAAGAATGGTTATATAGTTACTTTTAATGATAAGGGTTGTCAAATATTTGAAAAGTGTGCTATCTCTGGTTCTCCAATTTGTGTAGCCGAACATGATAATGGCATTTACAAGCTTTCTGGTAAAACCCATATCCCAAGTCAGCTGTCTACGTGTGGTGTGGTGGCGCACTCTTCAGCTCTCCTGCATGAGCAGAAGGTACAGAGTGCAAACATGGCTGAGGTGCCGGCTGAGGTCTGGCACAGGAGGCTAGGCCACTTAGGTCTCCAAGGTATGCTAGGTTTAAGAAATGGTGGTGGATTACTTTTTCAGGATGACAAGTTGCAACTGAAAAACTGTGTTCCCTGCCTGGAAGGGAAAATGGCAGCAAAGCCGTTTCCTAGTGAAAGCACCGGAAGAGCAACCAAGCCTCTGGAGATAATCCACTCGGATGTCTGTGGTGCTATGCCAGTCACAAGCTGGGGTGGTGCTAGATATCTCGTGACATACACGGATGACTACACTAGGAAGACATATGGATATCTACTTCAAAGGAAAGACCAGGTAATGTCAACTTTCATTGATTTTAAAACTCATTTAGAGAAACAATTAGATTCTTCTATAAAGATTTTGCGTTCAGATAATGGTGGGGAATATTGTAGTAACAAATTTGCTGATTACCTTCGTAAAGAGGGTATCATACATCAGACTAGTATTCCATATTGTCCTCAAGGGAATGGCGTTGCTGAACGCCTCAATAGAACGCTTGTGGAAAAGGCAAGGTGCATGCTCCAGGGAGCAGGGTTAGATAGGAAATTTTGGGGTGAAGCAGTAATGACAGCAATTTACTTAAAAAACAGATCTCCAACTTCAGCCTTGTCTGGCCTTACTCCACAAGAGAAATGGTCTGGAGTAAAGCCTGACCTTAATCATCTTAGAGTGTTTGGGTGTACAGCATACTCGCTTATTCCTGATCAAAGGAGGAAGAAATTGGATGCTAAGAGCAAAAAGTTTATATTTGTGGGCTATAGTGAAACTTCGAAAGGCTATAGGCTTGCTGACCCCAATAACCCCAAGCAGGTGTTTATATCAAGGAACGTGGCTTTCATAGAGGATTTATTTTATCATGATGACAGTGATAATTCTAATAATTCCAATGATTCTAATAGAAATTATGTATTTTATGAATTTAATGAGAATGAATTGAATCTTAAGTCTAGTCATGACAAAGAACCTAGTTCTAAAATTGATTCTAGTATTATTAATGTTGAACTGAATTCTAGCATAGATAGTCTGTCAAATTCTAGTCATACTTTAGAACTGAATTCTAGCACAGAAAATCAGCAAACTTCTAGTCCTAGTTTAATACCAAATCAAAACATTGTGTCTGCCGATACTGAGAAAGATAATTCTGTGATTTCAGAAGCTGATGATGAATACTACTGCACTGGCAGCGAGACTGAGGCGGGCTCATTGTGCTCGCCGATGCGAGATGCTCTCCTTGAGCGGGTGACTTCGCCGCATCTAGTGACACCAGCAGGGGAAGCTGCTGCTCCTCCTGAGCCTACGCCCCAGGTCTCTACTGGCCGTCCAGTTCGTACTACTCGGTCTAAGCTACCTTCAAGGTATGATGATTTTGAATTGGATCTTTCTCTCGTGGCGCAACATGGGCTTCTCGGCGATCCTCAAACCTATGAGGAGGCCATATCCTGTGCCGAAAATGAAGAATGGCTTGTTGCCATGAAAAGCGAATATGATTCGCTTATTGCCAACAATGTGTGGAAAATCGTTGACCGGCCACCCAATAAAAATGTTGTTAAATGTAAGTGGGTTTTTAAACGTAAGCACGATGCTTCAGGTGGGTTTACCAAATTTAAGGCTCGTTTGGTTGCCAGAGGTTTCACACAAGTTAAGGGCATAGATTACAATGATACTTTCTCACCAGTTGTAAGACATTGTACTATGAGAATATTGTTTAGTTTAGCAAATGAGTTAGATTTAAACATTGATCATGTAGATGTTACAACAGCTTTTTTAAATGGAGCGCTCACTGAAACTATTTATATGGAGCAGCCTCCAGGTTTTTCAAATAATGATAATACAAAGGTTTGTCTGCTTTTAAAAGGAATATATGGTCTAAAACAGGCAAGCAGAATTTGGAATGTAAAAGTTCATACTTTATTGTCTGAAAATGGGTATAAACAAAGCAAATGTGAGCCTTGTGTTTACAGTAAGAAAATAGGTAAAAATCTAATTGTAGTGGCCCTATATGTTGATGATTTCTATATATTTTATAATACACCTAAAAATGAGCTTTTGCCATTGCTAGAAACTAATTTTGAAGTTAAGAACCTAGGTGCAGTTTCAAACTGTCTAGGTATGAACGTTTTTAGAGATAAGGTTAATCATATTATAAAACTTGACCAGTCAGAGTATATAAATAAATTGTTAACTAAGTTCGGTATGCAAAAATGTAAACCGGTGTCCACTCCAATGGAAGTAAATTGTAAATTTGAAGATAATAATGAGAGTGAACACCTGGATGACAATGTATATTGCTATAGAGAATTATTAGGCAGTCTAATGTACTTGGCTGTGTGCACTAGGCCTGACATAGCGTATGCATGTAGTCATATGAGCCAGTTTAACAATAATTTCAACCGGTCACATTGGTTAGCTTTAAAGCGCATTCTTAGATATCTAGCAGGTACTATAAATTACTGTCTATTTTTTCATAGATCTGATAATTTAAATGTTACTGCTTTTTGTGATGCTAGCTGGGCAAATAATATAGATCGTAGGTCCTATACAGGGTTTATAGTTAAACTTGGTTCCAATACCATCAGCTGGGAATCGCGTAAGCAGCAATGCATAGCGTTGTCTAGTACTGAAAGTGAATATGTTTCGATTTCTGATATTTGTAAAGATCTCTGTTTTATTAAAAACTTCTTATCGGAAATTGTGGATGTATATATTAACATAACATTGTTTAATGACAATCAAAGTGCACACAAGCTATTAGAATGTAAGGAGTATTGTCATAAGAAGACTAAACACATAGATCTTAGATATCACTATATTAAGGATCTAGTTAAAAAGGGTTTTTTGATTGTTAAATATATGCCAACGGAACATATGACTGCTGATATACTTACTAAGGCATTAAGTGCCTGTAAGCATAAATGTTTCACGCATGAAATGAATGTAATTCCCAAGTAGGCTAGGGTATTATTATTTAGGTTTATGCAATTGTTCTAGCAGTTTCACATTACTGATCTGCATGCCTGGCAATGTGTTAGTGTAAAGAAATAATTATTTACATGTATTCTTTATAACACATAACATTAATGTAGAGTTGTCATTTATTATAAGTTTATAAGGCATGTAGAGTAAATGTTTTTTTTTGTTTTTTAGTAATGTTATGGTAGAGTCGAACAGTTTTGTATGTGCTTTGTTTGAGTATATTGAAGCCCTAAGGGGAAGTGTTAAAATTATGGTAGTACTTCAATACTTATACCTGTTATTTTGTCTGTGGATAGTCACCCGGTTTACTGTATTGTGTCTATATTCTCTCTCTACTCTGTGAGGTTCCATTGTGCGCACGTTATATGCTAAGTAATAATTGTTTTCTAATCGGTTTTAATCTTGTGCTTAATCATAATAGATTCGACATATTTATTAAAATAAATATTCAGTTTGAATCAGCAAATACATCCGTATTGTTTCCTTCGTCGCTTCGATCCGTAGGCCTGTATTATAACAATTGTGACTATTTCTGACGATTTGCAAATGACACGTTCTGCGATTAAGGCGAAGGGTAGGGCAAACCAGGTGTTTTTGACACGTTTCCTGGCGTAATTAGAGCATGTGGAGCTTTGAGATTAATATATCATGTAATTCATTTCATTAAGTCTTTTGTGATGTCCACAAATACAAGATTAATAAATATAGCTATTTGAATGTTCCAATTTTACTGGGTTTCTATCGACAACATTTATAAAAAACTTATTCCCAACAAACACATATTTTGTGATGACTTCATAATTTTGAAAAACGCTATATAAACACAGATATTATTAAAAACCGTTAAAATCAGTCATTTCGTGCGTTGTCTTTGCCGTAAGCGCCGTGCTGAAGTGCAGACTGAATTGATATTTAAGACTACGATGTTTAGGTCGATGTTTCTTTGAAAGAATTTGGACCTGCTTATATGGCCTTACCCTGGCCTTCACCTTAAGTCGTATGATGAACGCCAGGTCAACCATTTTAGATTCAAAAGTATCGAAAGTTCAGTTACTGTTTAGCTTAACTTAACTCAAATATGAAATATCCTTTTAAAGCGAACATAAACACACAAATATAATTTACATCTTCTCTACCTTTATACTAAAATATCCGGTACTTAAAAGGTTTTATCGAAAATCCCAATAAGTAATATCGTAAATATATTATTATTGATACTTACTTAGTCCTGAAAGAAGAAGATTCGGTCTATCCAGGGAATTGCTTTATTTCCTTTGAGATTATTTGAAATAATAATATAGGTACCGGAGGAGTCTTAGATAACAAGAAAGAAATATCTAGGTATAAGTACATTACTTTACGTAATTGATTAAAATGTCATCATCATGCGAATTTCTTCATATTTTTCATTGGCCAAGCGAACCTTAGCACCCCTTGACTGCTTAGGATGCACCTGAAATTGTGTGATTGGCTGCTCCTGATTGAAGTGAGCTGACCCACTGTCATTTCTCGTCCTAGTCTGAGTTGAGTCTGATGTCTGAATTATGGCTGGTGCCTTCAGCCGAGGAGAGTTCCTCCCTTGAGTACTAACCTTTGTGGTGTCTTGATTGCATAACAATGTATTATGACCAGTCTGATTGCAATGCTTACACCAGTTTTTCTGATTACAGTCCCTACTGAGGTGATCTCTCAAACAGCGGAAGCATAGCCCTGCATCCCACGCCCAATTCTTCCTATTTTTTGGTGTGAGCTGAAGAAACTGTGTACACCTGTATAGACTGGGATCTGACTTTGAACAGTATCTACATGTATGATTCACCTGATCTGATGTGTTCTGAGTATGTGGTCTAGGCTGCGGCGCTGCCTGCACCGCCACCTTCTGATGAATAGGTGACCGTCGCTGTCCTCCCCGAAATGCGCACCTTGTGAAGGAGGTTGCCGTTGTGCTGCATCTGAGACCGTGAGCTGCAGCCTGCACTGCTCATCAAGAAAGTCCATGAGTTCACTGAAGATTGGGAGGTTGCCTGCCTGCTTCCTGTGGCGCTCTTCAAATAGTGTTCTGATCCTGGGTGACAATTTCTGTAATGTGATGAACAACAATTATATACGACCATTCCAACACAGGTAGGTTTAGTTTCTGAAGCGCTTGAGTGCTCTCCCTGAGCGGGTCATACAGCTCCCTTCTGAAGTCTGATCGGTCAGTGATCATAGGCAACTTCATAATACGATCTAGGTATGAGTCCGTAAGTAATCTGATGTTGTCTGTCATACCTTTGTTTAAATAAGTTGAATGCGACATCATAACTTTGCCCACCCATAGGCAAATGTTTAATGATAGAAATTGCCTCTCCACTAACGGATGCTCTGAGGTAGTAGTGCTTCTCCGAGTCTGATAGGTTAGTCCGATCGTGACTAGTGAACAAATCTGAAAACCCTAACCAATCTGATAATGTGCCATTGAAATCTGGCAGCGAAATAATGGGTAGTTTAGTCCTTACCTGGTCAGATGTTGTGCCTTGGGAAGCTCCTGGTTTTACCTCTGATTGGGGATCATTCTTCAAAGAGTCTACCTTTACCGCCAGTTTGTTGAACTCAGTGAAGTCCAACTCGAATTTTTCCATCTCTGAGTCATCTAATTCATCCTGGTACTCAAGTAAGGACTGAAAGCATTCAATGATTTCTGAGTAATGTTTCCTGAAATACCGAGTGGAAACACTAGACGCTGCTGAATCCGCATCAGAGAATATGGTCTCACTAAAATCATTGAGCATGCGGCACTTGGCCTTAAATTGAGCTTTAACTGACTTAATTTTTGACATTTTAATTAATTATTTAACACTATAAACAATCGAAAACACAATAAAGTCTACTAATTTCTGAGAATAGTCCCAATTTTTTCTGACGTAAACAATGATGACTGATTTATCTCACGTTGACGTTGACGTTGATTTGATTTGACATGAATATCAATTAGAATATCACCGAATCTGATTGAATATCACTCGCGATCCAGACCGAAGTTTGAGTGATTGAATGACTAACGGAACACTCACGAACACTGATCGTTCAATATGGCGCGTGAAAAAAGATGATTTTATTCCATGATCACGTGACCACAATTTTTTCACTGAATTAACACTGATCACTGACGCACTGACAATTTCACTATGATGTTGTTAAATAGAAGGCCCTTCCGTCGGCCCTCCCGCAGTGTAATGATGAGTACACGTTACACTCGCAGCACGGTGGCGAGCATCGGCCGGCGGGGTCTGACTTGTCTGAACTTGTTTCTCGCCTGCACCTCCTGTGCGCGCTTGATTTGCCGCCGCTGATCGCCCGGCTGCTTCTTATGTGATCTGAAACTCAGGTCTTCCTCTCATGGGCCACCAAAATATACTTGCCTAGTACAGTGGTGCCTAGTTATTCTGAATCTGAATGATGACTCTCGTGCCGCCCTTGAAGAAGCAGATAAACGCCGGGTCCCCCCCCTCGTTGATCCCGACGTCCTTGTGGGTGGATATCGTGCTGTATTCTGATGATACGCCGCGGGTTCCTTTATTGCTGGGTTTGAAACAACTGCTTCAACTTCAAGTAATTTATTTTCTGAGATAATAAAATGTGGTAAAACTTGGTCCTGTTCAAATTTTGAAAAATTAACAATAATTATGTTTCCACAGAATATTTGATGATCTCTGTCAATCAAGTAGGTGTGGTATATCTTTAGGGACGGCGCACCGATAGCTTGGGACTCTAGGTTAGGATTTTTTTAAAATATTTATGTAATATATTTTTATAGGAATAGTATTTTATATATCTGACAAATCGTCAGTGGATTGTACAGATGGTATTATATGTTTGTAGGAAGTGATTTATTCTTTCCTATTGATCCATGGTTTGAAATTATTGATTAGATTTTGGAATCTAAGGTACAATATCCCTAAAGCTTGGACGAATCCCCCAAGTGATAAGAGTATCTTTTATTGTATGTGCCAGTATTTTATAACTTACTTTTCGGCGTTGAAGTAGATGAGATTGGCCAGGCCTCAGTTTTTGTTGTTGTTGGAGATCGCCATGTTATTGGATCTAATTCATGTATTACTAAACTAAGTAAAGAAAAAAATAATATTACAGGCCCATAATTACTTAAATAAACAAATGAGCCACACAGTTTCACCCGCGTGGACAATGGTTGGCTACGGGTCAGTCTAGTCAAGTCCATACTTCTATTACTGTCTACTTAGTACACCTATAAATAAAATGACGTTATAATGACGACATTTTAACGTAAGTATCCAAATGCCTTATACCGCACGACCACGACTCTTTAATTACCTTAAAATGACGACATTATGCGTACACATACGCCGAATTCCGTACCGACCCTAAAATTACCTTAAAAAGACGTCTTTTTCGTCATTGACGTCAGTTTGCTATCTGGGAAGCGGTGGTACCTACCTAGACGAACCTTGCAGAAAAGTTCTACCGTACCAGTAACACTAGCCTACCCTAGTAAACGTGTGATGATGATGATTATCGGTACTTCTTAACAGAGATCTGTTGAAAGCCCTCAAGGGGCTGGTGGTGATGTCCGAAGCCCTGGAGAACATGGCGGCGAGTTTGGCGCGGAACGCCGTTCCTCTCATGTGGAGCTCGAAGGCTTACCCCTCGCTGAAGCCATTGGGTGAGGCTATTATGCTTTATTTGTGCTCGCCAGAGTGGAAACTCACTATTTTCCTATTATCCCTCAGGACACTTGTCTCTTTTTTATTTGTTCTATGAAGAAAACTAAAACAGTGACAGTAAACAGTAACAGTAAGTAACAGTTACCTATGTTATTGACCGGTCGAATGCTGACGTTTTACATAACAATTGATTAACATTTATTATAACACGTAGGTACAAGCATCCGTATGTGCCATTACATGGGTTATGGTGGTTATGTAAAAGTAATCTCTTTCTTTTTCTATTATAATTTAAATATAATATTAATTATTTTTTTAGTAATATCAATAAATTTTAAATTATCGCGTTTTTAACTGTCCCGGTTAGCCATTCTGACGCTAGCTAGATGCTCCGCTGCTAAGCTAGACCGCTGATACAGGTGATTTTATTAGTATGAATCTATATTTGGCTATTTCCTTGCTTGCAGCGGGAACAAAATTGCATTTTCCTCCCGCTTTTGCGTATGATAATGACTTATTTGAAATGAAGCCTAGAGTTGTGTAGGAGTATGACCGGTAAAAGCTGTCTAAACAAATATCCGCTCCAAAATTATTATTCTCCGCGTATAAACGACGACAAGAAAATAAGTCAACGACAAATAACTGGATCGCGACATCACTCCCCGATAAAAGCGCCTCCGTTTCCGTGAAACAGGAGCCTGTAGCCTGTACATTATCTAGAACGACCATCGAGACAGGACGATTGTAAAAATGAAATGATCACCTCGTTTTCCTTTTCAATTTGGGTCGCCATTTGTTTGGAATGCGATATCTAGCGTTTACGAATTATGTTTATTTAAAAGTATTGTGAAGAGATAGGTCGTCTGTAGTAAGAGAAACGAAATGTTCACAATAACACCGTTTATTCTAGCACTTGCTTGACACTACCGCTTACAATGTTAATTTTTAAGTTTATTAGGTGACCGTAGTCCCGAGACTAAATGAATAAGTGGATATAGACAACAGTGATCAGAAATTTAAGTAATTAGTTACGAATTTGTAATTAGATGCGTTTGCAACCGCAAGCGCGCACGTGTATGTCGGTAAAGCTAAACTCTCGAACGAAGTTGGTGCGTCTCTCTCTGGCATGTAGTAAGAGCATAGCCGAGCTCGGAGCTTACACGCGAGTTTGCCGCGACGTGTTGGCACTACCTTCTTAGACATAAGATTTAAATTTGACTTGCATTCCCCGGTGGCGCGCGGGACGTTGAGAATGGTGCGAGAGCCCACTGCACAAAAGCCTACGTCATCGGGTACCCCAATAGGCTCTCGCACCAGAAGTAGAGTTTGAGTTTGCGACAAAAGTTATATTGTTTATTTTATTTTGATGTTGTTTGTAGGTACTCGATCAATTTGTAACATCTTGCATAATAATTATTGAAGGCTTTTTCGGGCCTTTGCTAAATAACAACAGTAGGTAAATTATGAGGCAAGTGTGTAAGGTTGATCATTACACTCGAGGCGGTGCTATGCCAAGGGAGTCGAGAGTGTAATGATCAATGCACACGCGTTGCATACGAAGTTTTTTTACCACACTTGCGAGGAAAAAACCGACTTACATGGTTTTTTTTTGAAAATTGAACGGCATCCCCCGTCTTTTCCCGTGGGTGACGTAAAACCCGGAGAAGGGAATATCCAGGGTATGGACAGCAGCATTCTCCTCGGTACATAAAAATTTTCTGCGATCACCAAGCCGCCTGCCAAGCGTGGTGATTATGGCAAATCCCCCCTATGATATGCGTCCAAAGTGACGTTTTGTGGGGGAGTCCTGTGTTCAGCAGTGGACGTCTTCCAGTTGATGAAGTGAATGGTGTCTAGAAGCCTTTAGGTCGCGGCCTCGACGTTCAACAGATACTACCGAACCAAATGTGCCGGCCCGCAGTATGTAGCGCATCTTATGAGCGTCTGTGATGCTTAACACTAGCTAAATGACTAATCGACTACTATTGCTAGATCGTCACTTCATATAAAATATTAATATACACAGCGGCGTGGGTAAAGGACCTATGCCAGCGCGTGGCGTTCATGCACACGTGGTCGGAGCGCGGCATACCGAAGGTGTTCTGGATCTCCGGGTTCTACTTCCCGCAGGCCTTCCTCACCGGCGCGCTGCAGAACTATGCGAGGAAACATGTCATCGCTATCGACACTATCGCTTACGCTTTTGAGGTGCCTACTTAGCTGTTATTTTTAAGCTTGGCTGAATTCAAATCTTTTTTGTTTATGGACTTGCGTTTGAAAATTGATGTTAAGTGACAATGCGGTCGACGATGTAACACCTCGCTGCTGGTGCTGCAGCTGTTCGGAAACAT
Organism: Ennomos quercinarius; assembly: GCA_910589525.2. NCBI lineage: Eukaryota > Metazoa > Arthropoda > Insecta > Lepidoptera > Geometridae > Ennomos > Ennomos quercinarius. The sequence goes on along the minus strand of OU342505.1, from coordinate 13,969,509 downwards.
AGGCACTGGTGAGAAAAGTTTCATCACGCCAACGATGCCGAAGTAACGATGGTAAAAATAAAACCGGCCAAGTGCAAGTCGGACTCGCACAGACGGTTCCGTACCATTATCTATCCCTGCCATCTAGTGTTGAGTAGCAGTACTTTTTAAAACAGCGCCATCTATAACTTATCTGGAAAATCTGTTCACCATCACCAACAGGCCTCCCCCACAGAGCGCCACTTTGAGCGGCTGCTTGGCTCCTACATCCATTAGCTCGCCGCGGTTTTCACCAGATCGTCGGTCCACCTAGTGTGGGGCCTACGCTGCGTCTTCCGGTTCGTGGTCGCCACTCGAGAACCATTCTTCCCCATCGGTTTTCAGTTCTATGAGCGATGTGGCCTGCCCATTGTCATTTCAATTTGCTAACTTTAAGAGCTGTATCGGTCACTTTAGTTTTCCTGTGGATCTCCTCATTACGGATCTTATCTCGCAGGGAAACACCGAGATAACGTTATACATTTTCAAGTTGTTTATGTCGTATGTCCAGCCTCTAGCAACCGCGCCTGCGAAGAAGCCAGATGACGGATGTTGCGTGCGTGGACTGTACCTAGAAGGTGCACGGTGGAACATGGGCGATCTGTCGCTGGAGGAAAGCAAGCCGAAAGAGTTGTATACTGGTGCGTACCTAGTTCAACTGAAAGTCAGTCTGATTTTTTAAAATTCTTTATAGGCAAAGCATTTGACGAGTCTCACCTGATGGAAAGTGATGACGCAGTCTACGATGGTGCATGCTTGCCTAGAAGATACCTGTTCACTCTCTACTTGAAGACACCCAGATTATAGTTAACTGGAAACCAGAACACCCGCAAGGTGATGGAATTTCAACCATAATGGGTGCCGTGTTATTTATTATAAACGGGCTATTTTTGAATACTATAACAATAGTTAGGAAAACTATAGAAATACTAATTACAGGAATACTATAGGAATAGAAATAAGATAGTAATCGTATGGTTTCTGATGGAGTAGGTAGATAACAGTTTATCGCACAAAATGCTGTAGGTATTATTTTCTCTAGCGGTCAATTTAAACCCATAGTCATCAGGGCAGGTTCAGCCGTTTAGCCGTTTAGCATGGAGAAGTAACAGACAGACATTAGAATTCATAATAAGGATGTATGGGTTTCGGCCAGGGAGTTGTATAGTTGAGTTTTTTGGAACGTTTGTATATTTTTTTTGTTTGTGTGTTTTTATGACAAAACGGTCGAACTGATTTGGCTGATGTTTTGCACATAGATTGACTGACATAATCAAGATCAACATATGATTTATATCTTTTCATCATCATCAACAGCCTGAAGACGTCCGCTGCTGAACGTAGGCCTTTTTTATAACTAAATGGACCCGCGTTTGACCGCAATCTCACTTGATGGAAAGTGACGACGCGGTCTACGATGGTACATGCTTGCCTAGAAGATACCTATTCACTCGCGACTTAAACAGCTCCAGATTGTACTTATCACGAAACAAAGACGCTGGTAAAGTCCCAAGCGCCACTTTTAGCGACAGCTTGCTTCTTGCATCGATCGGCTCCCTGCGGTTTCGACCAGTTCGTCAGTCCTCCTTTTTATTTGTTATTCCGGAAAAGAGTTAGCGAGATAGTTTCTTCAAAAAAAATACGGTTTTAAAATTTTACTCATCATTGAGTTTGGAAGAAGAAATAAATATCATTAGGGTCAAGCAATGTTTCTTTTAAATTTAGGTTGTACTAGTTATTGGTATTATTGAAGTAGATTAAGTATAAAGGCACTTTGCCCGTTTAAAAATACCATATCCATTTCCCCTCCCCTAGAAATGGCAATACTATACATGAAACCTGAACAGAACCACAAGTTGCAACAAAACCTGTACGAGTGCCCGACGTACAAGACGCTAGTCCGCGCTGGCACGCTGTCTACCACCGGACATTCCACTAACTACGTCATGACCATCGAACTGGCCACGCATAAGCCACAAGCGCACTGGATCAAGAGGGGGGTTGCACTGTTCTGTGCACTGGATTACTGATTGACACAGACAATATACGAACATTATACAGACCGCTGATATTATTATACTAGGGCTTTTGATTCGATTTACGACATGACCAGATAATGGGATGCCAACTATAGAAAAAGAATTGGGGTATTAAAAAACGAGACACTGATACAGATCATTCAAATGAGTGAGCTGATGAATCTCTCATTGAAATGTTATGCGCTTTGATCAAACCTTCCGGACTGCAGGTTTTCTAAATAACAATGACGATTATGGATCTGAATCGTAGTTTGCGGCCTCATACTAACATTATAAATTTTATTGCATTATGAGTGATTGACACAGATATCACATATTATTCTGAACTGTAGCCATCACTATTCGTTTAGGTGTTTTTTTTTTCTTATATTTTGGCTCCACACATAGTGTATTTAGCCAGTGTCAAGTTATGTAATATTTCATCGTATTATGGAAATTTTCACTTAAAGTCAAGTCATAGTCACAGTCAGAGTAGTCATAGTCTAGTCTAAGTCATCATCCAGTCTAAGGCATGCCCTAGTAAAGTGGTGGCAACTTTACTAGAGACTTCTATGGGATTTTGGAAGCAACACGAAAAACCACGTTTCACTACATTATATCACTTGCCCACACCGTAATTCAGCACTTTATGCGTAAAACACCACCAATTTTAAACACTTAACACTGGAAAAAGCATATAAGTTTTGTAAAATAATACAATGCACCGACGTGAGCTTTTCCGCGTTCCCGCCAAAACTCCCGTTTAGGTGTTGCAACATTATTTCGTGTTTTGACATGTATACCTATTTTGTTAGTTGTCAAGTCGTGAATCGAACTAAAAGTCGTGGTATAGTATCGTGACACGGACTCGACGTCATTGATACAAGCAAGCAGTTATTTTCACTTTGGATGTAATAATGTTGATTATCACTTAGGTGTGTCACCATCAGGCAAGCTATCGCAGATTGTGACGGATTTTTAAGTTCAAGAGAATTCCATTTTATTTCTTAGTATCTTGTGTAGTTATTAGTTTCGTATCCCGTCTTAATTAATTAGTATTGTTATACTGAACTATTGTGTTTCTCCATTCTTTTTAAATAAAGTGGTTATCCTGGTGTCACACGGGTTTAACTTACTGAGGCCCGATTTCACCAAAGTTTATTCCAAGTATACGGCTATTCGTTACTCTTGGATACAGCTAATTGACAAATAAAATTACTTATTCTCGGAAAGTTATACCTGGAATAAAATTTATTCTAGTTTGGTGAAATCGGGCCTAAGATAGCTAATATTACTATGTACAGTGGAATGGGGTGAAAATTGAAAATGATCAATTTCAACTTTCTACTGTCGGTATTTGGCTATAACAAGTTCCTGAAAAAAATTAAAAAAAATTGTAATATCTACTATTTACTATCTTTCTATGTTTCTAATTTCAATAAAAAATATTATTAATTTACGAGATAGCTGTGATCAATGACAAACCGAGGTTGGGGTTACTCTACCAGTATACCCCCAGTTTTCTAAACGGAAATCGAAAGAAACCCCCCCTCATAAATAGTCTTTTTTCAAAAAGAAAAAAAATCGGTCAGCGATATCTAAAGTTATGAGACTTTATTACACTGGGGGTTAGTTTGATCAAAAATTACATGCATTAATAAATCATAATCAACTTTATTCGTTTATAAACTTAGGTTTAAACACCATTTAGGCAAAAAATAAAAAAATCTTAGAAAAAGCTGAGATCAACCACTGAATTTTAATATAAATCAAATTGATTCATTAGGAACCAGTTACATAAATCATATTATTGTGTTGTTTTATTTTGAGCAATATTGATATCAAATTGAAATTCAACATAATCATCAAGTTGTAAAGGTTTTGGCAAATATGACACAATGCCAGTAGAGTCTATCTGTGATATATCAGCCTTGGGGCTTTGTGAACTTGGCACCCGACTCTGGAAAAACTATTTCATTTTGTGTTTTACGAAAGCTTTCGGTAGGTAGTGGATAGTAGTAAAACTATTTTCATTTGTAGTAATACCAATAAAAAAAAAAATATACAAAAAATGTCCGCCGACTTTGGAAGTCACCAGTTTTTCCAGCTGTTTCTCGTAAATAAACGTTAGTAGTTGATTGTAGTAAATTTGATTCGTAATTTGTAAAACAGTTTATTTTTTAAGAATATTTTACTTATGGTGTATTTATTTAAAATGATTTTTATGCTTTAAATTGTGTTTTAAGGGATATACGATTACTACTAAAGGCAAAATTGACTGAGAAAGGTTTGTAGAGGTTAGTAGTGGAAGAAATTTTGATGGTATTAAAAAATAAGTTTATTTGAAGTGATTAGGTTAAGAAAACCTTATTTCAGCGTCATTTTTACTGAATATTACTCGTTTAAATGAATATACGATAACTACTAACGGTAGAATTGACAGAAGAGTTAGTAGAGGTGTGTAGTGCAAGAAATACTGATTGTAGTAAAAAAAATGATCAAAAGCCATAAAGTTAAGAAGAAAATTTCGCTCGAAAAAACTTACGATTACTCCAAAACGCTTAAATTGACTGGGAAATGTTAGTAGAGGTTTGTAGTGGAAAAGTTATTGATTGTGGTAAAAAATATGATCAAAAACTATCAAGTTAAAAAAAAATCTCGTTCGAAAAGATTTACGATTACTACAAACGCTTAAATTGACTGGGAAATATTAGTAGAGGTTTATAGTTAAAGAATTATTGATTATAGTAAAAAAACATGATCGAAAGCTATCATTATATTGATTAGTCGACATTGACTCACGTTCAAACAGATTTACGATTACTACAAACGCTTAAATTGACTGAGAAATGTTAGTAGAGGTTTGTAGTGGAAGTGTGTTTATGATAAAGATCGAATTCGTGGTATGCGGCTAGCATACTCTGTACGATGGAGTCAAATGCGCACGTGTTCCGCACACCAATAAATCGTTTACAGATTTTAACAGGGTCCAAACTGTTGCCATTCACGAGTAGAGGCAGAGTCAAATTGAATTTCAGGCGCTGGCGTATTATTTGTACCTATATCAGGACACGGTGTCAGATATTGTCCTCGTTTTTTGGATCGACTTTTCGGTCGGACTGGTTCAGTCTTTTTTGTAAGGCCACGCCAATCTTCGTTCTCATTGAGAAAAGCCATTAAATATTGTTCCGCTTCGAGCGAAATATCGTCTATTGAATTTATCCGAGACGCACCATCATCTAGCTCCTTTTGTTTTTGGTTCAGATCACCACTCTTATCCTCATCCTCACCCTCATCTTTAAATACGCGTTTACGAACAAATCCACATTTACATACCCTCTCATTTCCCTGTTCACAACCTCGCTCTTGTACCAACTCGTCTGCAATTGAGAGATTGGGGTTGAGCTCGTGAAATACGTTTTCAACTACATTTACAGACTGCGTGACCAGGAAGGTGGATTTTTCCTCTACCGGTTCAGCTACTCGGGGCCTCAAATGTGTTACATTGGGTTACTACTAACATTCCCTAGTCAATATAAGCGTTTGTAGTAATCGTAAATCTTCTTTAACGAGATTTTTTCTTAACTTGATAGCTTTTTGTCATATATTTTGTACTACAATCATCAATTCCTTCACTACAAACCTCTACTAACATTTCCCAATGAATATAAGCGTTTGTAGAAATTTGAAATCTATTTAAACGTCAATCATGCAGTAAAAATGTTGACTAAGCAATGTTTTCTTAACTTGATAGCTTTTGATCATGTTTTTTTTACTGCAATCAATTTTTCTTCCACTACTACTTATCTCTACGAACCTTTCTTAGTCATTTCTGCCATTAGTAGTAATCGTATATGCCATAAAACACAATTTAAATCATAAACATCGTTTTGAATAAATGCACCAAAAGTAAAATATTAAAAAAACCTATTTTACTAATTACGAATCAAATTTCACTGCAATCAACTACTAACGTTTATTTACGAGAAACAGCTAGAAAAACTTGGATTTTCCATAGTCGGGGGACTTTTTTTATTCTTTTTTTATGTATTTTTTTTAATTACTACAAACGATACTAGTTTTACTACTATCCACTACCTACCGAAATCTTTCGTAAAACACAAAATGAAATAGTTTTTCCAAAGTCGGGTGCCAAGTTCACACGGCTCATCCTTGACTCTTCTAAATCTCTGTTTACCACCTGCTGAGTGGGAACCTTCAACCACTAAAGGAGCAGTGTCTATTATTCGGCAAACGTATCTGTACGTTTTTTTTGCCGTGAGTAGTAAAAAACTTCGCCAAAACAAATCGTCCAACAATGCATTCTAATTCTTCATCTTTGCGACCAACTAAATCTTCATCTGTAGTGCTTTCATTCTCTCCTCGTGATTGTTTATCATATATATCCTTTTTTTTGCAATGAATTTTTGGTAGGTTCTGTCATAGGATTGTTCTTAGACGTAACATTAATCACTTCAGATGCATCGTTGGTCTCGGTTCTTGAGTCTCTAAAATCGATGGACTTAACTGGTGTCTTCAGCACGTGAAGCAATGCTTTTCCCGGGTGCTACATCTAATCTATTCTTTTTTCTTGTAGGTTGATTGGATGTCTCTCCATAATATGCAGAAAAAAGAAGAAATTAGATGTAGCACCCGGGAAAAGCATTGCTTGATTATTAGTTTAAAAAAGCTGCCAAAGAGCTTTCCATTTCATGCTCAGTTATATCTTCACTTGAGAATCGATCCAAAACTTTTTGTTTGTCAAATGGGAAAATTTCAGTTGCGCAAACCCGCTCTTCATGGTGCGTTTGACTCCTGAGTTAGTTTCACCGTAGGGAGAGTTGGGCTTTGGTGGCACGTCATTCATTTTGTTTATAGCTTTTGTCAGGAGGAAAGGGAAGGTATCCGTAGAAACTGTGGCCGCCTTAGAATGCTGCAGCTTCCAACTCCTCAATATTTGTCGCCATTCCGCCTTCATTGGGCGGGAAAACGCCACGTTTGAGCAAATAATAAGCCCAGCCTACTCCAGGCAGGTTGTTAGTGAACTTTGGGACTGTTCTTTCTCGCCGGTCTAGTAACATTTTAGCAAACATACGCATGTCCATAGTAGGTACTCAGAGAAAATCTCCAATCAGCACATTTTGCAACAGATTGTAATATGGATTTCTCTTCGGCTTCAGATAATACTGGTAGACCTCTAGGGTTTTCACATATATACCATGGCACATGTTGAATATGGTCCCATATGGTATTTTACACTCTTCTGCAGCATCGCGCAGTGTTGAGCGACCTTCAACGAGACTTCTTCTACTCCAAACACGCTCTTAGGTACGTTGATGATAACTCCATAGTCGTGCAGCGCAGGAAAGATGACGACACCAATCACACCAATCACCAACCAACCACTTCACCAATCTGCTCTCTTTCCAGTACTCGTCGAACCTTTTGTTCGCGAGAGTCGGAAAACCTAGAAATAATCGCATCCCGCAATTTTGTGTACGGCTGTACCTTCAGTGGCTCTATAATGATATATTCTACTTCCCTGGTGCAGTCGGTATCAAGATGCGCAATTGCATAATTAAATTTTGTTGTTTCTTGTGTAATATTATTGATACAGAATTGCGCTTCTAGGCTAGCACACCATAACGCCGGGCGATCTTTACAGAAGGGAGGGGTGCGGATGGATACTCTATTTACGATCATCTTTTCCATGCCCGCTCGTGTCAGCCCCGATATTAAAATCAGGTTGGCCATGATTCGGCGGTAGTGTAGAAGCAGGCCTGAATTCGTCGACCTCACTATCACTCATATTCTACCACCAAAACCGGTAAGAAAGTCAACCGAGAATGTTCACCGAAAAACATGCGTATATAAAAAGGCAACCATAAAATAATTCAAAACATGTCGGTATAAAGAGTGTATAAAAAAATTAATCCGCTCCGCCTTAAATAAACAATACCTTCACCTTAAGTAAGCCTTATTATCACCATACAAAAATCAAACATTTTAATAAGGCGCAAAAAAAAAATTGCACGAACACTTAATACCGTGACTGTACTTTTTCTCGCAATGCTCGCATGCACGAAAATTATTCCATCACCAATACGAACGAAATAATCAAAGTTCGGTACGTCTAGACATCCATAAATACAATCGCAGCCTGTGGGTCACTGTGGGAGTAGAGCCAGGGGCGCGACCTCGGGCGTTACTGCTCCTCGAAGAAAACGCTCACGAGTAGCGACGCACGTCCTCAGCGTTGCACGTCGCTAACTCGCCAGAGCCGTGCAGTCGTGCCGTGCGGTGCGACGTCACTCGTCAGCCTCGCACGCTGCCTGTATCTCCCAATATTGTGTATAGAGCCTGTGAAATTCCGCAGCATTTCGGTGCGTCGTATGAAGGAGTCACCACTTTCCTTCGGTATCACGTCGGGGTCACCAATTTGGTGGGCTGAAGGGTCGCCTCGTCGTCGTCTGTAGACCTGCGACGACCATACGACTTCGCCACCGTTGTTGCTTGATTTGGTTTTTTTAGCTTTCATTATTTTATTCATAATCCATTTAATGATAGGGTACGAGACTAATATCAAAACTGCAGCTAACAATGAGCAAATTATTTTAATTATAATTGACAGATGTGAAGCTTCATCAAGCGCTTTTTTAGCTTCTTTAGAGCTTTAGACGCTCTTGATCCAGTTGGTCGATTTGCTCACTGATATCTTTTAATTCAATCTCATTTTTCCTTAGATGATCTTCTGACTTCATTGTCTTGTTAATTATTTCGGACAAGTCATAAATAGGATTTTGTGATTCAAAATATAGATCCGCTGTCTCTCTCTTCGATCTCTTCCCGAGCAGCTCTTCTTTTCTGGAGCACACTCGGTTTTTTGACAAAGAGGAGGTATTTTGAAGAATGGCATCTGACTCACACATAATAAATCCTTCGTCAAGACAGGACTCGGGATCTATTAACAAAGGGTCACGAATACAACCTCATGTTTAAGATAAATCGGATAAGCTAAGTAAAGATACGATTTAGGTGAAGTGTAGCATTCTCCATCTATTGATATTTTGGGCTCCCATTTAATGTAATTGAGTATCTGAAATCTGGTATTGTATCTATTTCAGGTACATCGACTGGTAAAACCAACTGAATGTTTTCTTCATCTATAGCTTTCAGTTGTAACCTCAGATGAGGCGAAATACTCCCTATATGATTCAGTAAAGCAGAAGGGACATTTGACTCTATCCATGTTCTTTGACTGGTCAGCGACATTAAATTTGTCATCAATTTTCCTTGTAAGAGCATGACCAATGACATACCCAAAGAACTTATATAATTGTTAAAGCTACTGGACATTTGAGAGTACAACTCGACCTCATTATTAGCCGAGGATATAATATCATTTATGTCGGCTACAATGTCTCTCACTTGTCTATTAAGGCTAGTTGATGCCAGAGTGATGTTCTTCATTATTTCTAGACTACGTATTTGGTTATCATGAAGAATGTCAATCTGTCTGGTGAGTTCTTGGTATTTAACGTCAGGAATGGCTTCGAATATGTCTGCCATATCATAGGCAAAGACAGCAGGCGTCGCCCCATATCCGGCGTATTTTGAAAGTTTTATGAATTTACCATATTTAGTAAGTTTCCCAACCACTCGAGCTACAGGCCGTATTAGTCTGAGAAAGCTTATAATCATACGAAGAGGAGACCTTTTCTCTCTATAATATTGTGAAATGTTCAAAGAGTGATTCTTATCTCTTTGATTTACTATTGGATACGGTGTGGCTATCACTTGTTGAATGTTTTCTATTAGATCATTGAAGTTCTATGAGGCGGCTTTTTCTACGTTTCCAATAATTTTCCTTATCCCTGTGCTTATTTGTCCGGTCATTTGAGGGAAATCTATTACTTTTACTGATTTAAGGATGTCTTTCGGGTGAGTAAGTCGTATGATTATTGCTTTAGTACCATAGTCATCTATAAGAGCTCCTCGTATTTGAGCAGAGTTTGAAGTTATCAGATCTTCAGCGTCTCAGAGAGACGCGAATGAGAGAGAGTACGATCCAAATGAGCTTCATTTTGTTTAGCAATATTTCCGGTGATGTGGCGTCGCACAAAGGTTTTATTCTTAATTGCTTAAGTTCTCTACGAGAGCCTTTGAAATTAATAATAAACCTTTGTGCGACGCCACAACTACTTATGAAAATATTCTTTTGGGATAATCTAGGTACGCAAATACTATACTGATCTAAAAAAAATATTAATGTTTTTTTTGTGGCAACTGTCTTTTTGACATTCCTGCCAGCTTCACGTCAAGAAATTAAAACGCAATATAATAAATATGAAGACACGAAATTTTGAAAACGATATGATCAGCGTAGTTTACAAACTAAATAATAAGTATAATAACAACAAAAGATGAGATGAGCTAAATAGCAATTAATACATGCATGAATGACGAACAAACAGTAATACTAATACTTTGGATGTAATATGTACACTAAAGGTTAAGATTATTTAATATGAGGAAATCGATAAGAGCCAAATATATATTAGGGTCAATGGATAATAAAAGTTCGTGTAAATGAGTAGAGAATGAAACATGTAAAGAACTAAGAGAATGAAAAAAAGATGAATGATTCAAGCGAGGACATGAAAAAAAGATATGATTAAGGTCCTCTTCATCTAACCCACATTCGCAGAGAGAAGAATCTTTTACGTGAATTTTTTTAAGGTGAGACGGAGAACAGCTTGGCCCAGCCTTAAACGAATCAAGGTAGATGTAACGCGCTTAGGAAAGTGCCACCGTGAGAACCAAGGTTTAGGAGGGATGTCTGGTTGAACTTGGCAAATGCAGAACCTTTAAGTCTACTGGATGATCTCCAGCCAGAAGACCACAATTTCTTTAAATACAATTTGGGTAAGGAAATGAGGTCATGAGAGTAATTAATAAACAGGACCTTATCACCACAAACAACTGCCTCTGGCCACACGGTCAACTCGATCATTCGCATAGATACCAACATGTCCAGGAATCCAAAGTAGCACTACTTCAAAGCCCTTCAATAAACATTCGAATAGAGATTTTTTAATTTGGAATATCAAAGGATTAGTGGTTTTAGAAGAGAAAGGATTGGAAAGTATAATTCTAAAGAGCTACGAGAATCAGAGAAGATGATGGTGCGATGTAATTTAAATAAATGAATATATTTCACAGCCTGATAGATAGCTAAACATTCACCAGTGAAGACAGAAGATTCTGGAGGGCACTTGATTTTCTGAACAATATCATACTGAGCATGAAAAACACCACAACCAACACAGCCAACAGGGGAAAGCTTCGATGCATCTGTAAATATAGTATGCCAACCGCGCCGCTCTCGGTGAAGAAGTTCCCGAAAATACCGATTGGCAAACATATCACCTTTGCAGATATCGAAATTTTAAATAACTGTAGGCTGTAGTAAAATAATATCAAACCCGAAACTGAAAATCGGAAGCATTAGAAACCGGAGCGTAGGATCCTTTATTGATTTAAAGCGAGAGAAACTTTTCAGAAGCAAGGGGAGATGTTTGTGCCTCCAAAACCGGAAATTAAAAGTGTATTGTAGAAGAAGCTGAAGCTGAGGCACAAGAGGATGGTTAGAAAATTTAAGAGACCGAAAAAAGAAACGATCGGCCAGGAATTGGCGGCGAAGATAAAGGGGAGGATCAACACATTCAACCTGAAGTGCGTTAATTGGGGACGATTTCATAGCACCCGCTATGATGCGAAGAAATTTAGACTGAATTAGATCTAGTTTCCTTATACCGGCTTTGTTAGCGGGCTCAAGCAGAAACGTTCCATAGTCCAGGACACTTCGAATAAAGGCATTGTAAAAAAATTTGAGATTGAAAGGATGAGCACCCCACCATACACCCTACAAACACTTTAAGGCATTAAGATTTTTCTCACACTTAGAAGCAATATAATCACAATGCAGATGGCCATTTAGTTTACTGTCCAAGAAAAGACCAAGAAATTTAACTGAATATTTAACTGGAATTTTTGTCTCATTTAACGTAATATCAATGTTAGGGAGGTTACGTTTGCGGGAAAAAAGAACAATGTTGCTTTTAGCTGGGGAAAGCTCCAGACCATTGATAAGGAGCCAAGAATTAAGATGCTGAAGAGAAGTAGATATACAATTTGATGCTTTAGAAATTTTACTATGGGAAGTATAGAGATATAGATATCATCAGCGTATTGAAGAATACGACAAAGACCAACAGAAGCCTCAAGATCAAATGTATACGTGTTATAAAGAACGGGGCTTAAAACAGAACCTTGAGGGAGCCCGCGCCAAATAACTCTACTGAAGAAATTGAAAGATCTTTACAACGAAAATACACGAATCTCTCTGAAAGAAGGTGCATTACAAAATTCCCTAATTTGGGAAGGATTTTGCCTTCAGCTAAAAAATGGTTGCTGTCCAAAGATATCCCAGAAAAGCTCTTTAGCATGCTTAGAGCCCCGACATTAGTTGGGCCTTGGTCACAAACTGTTGCGATTGGTGTCATGCTAATATCGGAAATAGCTTTAAGGGCTTCTTTAATTAGCGCAACCAATTTTTCCGAAGATATTGTGCCTTTTACAAAGAAATTACCCAAGGGCTGCTTGAATTTCTTATGGATACCTTGAATCATAAATACTAAGGCTTTGTCAGCTATAGCTTCTGTTCTGCCATGGTTGCCTAAGTCCTGATAGCCTTCAATTTTGTCACTAGCTGTATTATATATAAGTCTTTTCTTTAGTGATATCTCATCAAACAATAACACAAAAATTTTATCCTTTTCCGTCATTTGTTCCGCTTGTTTTTGTAAATGATTAAATATAGGTTTATTAAATCCTGGTTCCATAGGCAGTATTTGAGGAATAGTCTGGAGAGTTCTACTTGGCATTGGTATAAGTTGTCTCAAATATATGTATACTTTGGGAGATTTTTTGTAAATAGATAATGCTAATCCTTTATCAGCATTTGACCAACGTCTTGCCTTAGGAAGTCAATCTTGATTTTTTATAGCAGACAAGATGATGGTTTTTAAAGCAGAGGACTTAATTTTATCTAGCATCTTTGTCTTCTGTACCAAACGTTTCACAGTCATTTTGCAACGTTCTAGTTTTCTCACCAATTTTTTCTTTCTAGGTGGCATATCTAACTGGTTTTTACGTAGTTGTCTCGTTTTTGGAACCGAAACAAAACTATTATTAAAATTCTAAATATAAATTAATTAGGTACTGTAAGCATAATTATATTATTCATAGTATGAAATCATATAAAAACATAAGCTCATCAGGGGTAACAGTCTCACAAACACGCAAATCACCACACAAATCACGCAAATTAACAAGCAAACATTTTAATATCCTTATTATATACAAGTGAAACTTTGACTGCTTATTTGTTTGTATAGCTTTAACGCCAAAACGGACAATCCTGTTTGGATGAAACTTTGGATAACCACGCATTGCTTATTACCATGTGGATAAGCGAGATATTTTTCCCCGGAAAATCAACGATTTTCTGCGAGAAAACGGGCTCATTACGGGTGACATTAGCCCCTTTAATTAGGTACCTACTAATAAAAATATGACACTTCATTGCTCTTTTGGTATAATTTCAACTCCATTTAAGATTAAGGGTGGTGGCGGCACTCCTGAAAATGAATAAAAACGATCATAATCACCACCAGCACAGCACTACCAATTGATATGAAATCATTAGTATGACTGAAAAAGTTTTCATTCATCTATTGGTATGGCAATATTATACATTTTCTGAACGTACTGGATTCAGACGTTAGCACTTCAATTTCATTTTCTGCCGGGGGAAGGTCATATAGAACTGAAACAATACAAAACAATAATAACCACCAATTACCACCACCACTACCAATAGGGTCTTACACCGTAACTAAATTATGGTCTAATGCTATCTTATAAAAAAACTTAGGTCAAAATATATTTTTAGACATTTTATTATTATTATATTTATAACTCGTGATTCCAATTATTAATTGAAAATTATCTACATACGTGGTCTTTCCTGAACATCGCTTCCACGGAGTTGCGCCGTTTGTTTCTCCATCGCTTTTAGATAAACGCACAGGCCTACACGCTAACGCTTGAAAAACGTCTGAAAAGAATTACCGTATTCAGAAATACAAAAATAAATTGAGGGTAGAACAAGCATTATATTTAGGTAGTTACCTTCGTTCTGAGAAAATCTATTACTATAGAACCTAGTAATATAATAAAAGAAGTCGCAAGAGCTAAAACCTAAGCCTAAACAGGGTGGTTGAAGGGCATAATGCCCCGAGTAGCGTACAGTGAAAATGGACCCAAACTAGGATTCCCCGAATCAAGGGACCTAAGAACTACGAGGACCATAGTCCCACAACACCCAGACACAGAACAAGTGTTTTGCGCAAGTATTTGTGTGCACAAATACTTGTACTGTTGCGGGAAACGAATCCGCCGCCTTCGGTTATGAACCAACCTGCTCACACCACGGAGGTTGATGTTGATTATTGTTGATAATATATTATGTGTGGCAGTTGCAGATTTATTATATGTGCATACATATAATAAATCTGCAACTGCCACACAAAAAAAAAAAAAAAATTTTTTTTTAAATTTCTTTAATGGGCAAATTGCCTTTATTACTCAAGCTAACTACTACAATAATAAAAACTAAACTAAACTAAGCTAAACTAAACTAGCTACACTACCTACTACAAAGAACACTTACCCCCCCCCCCCCTTATGGCCTGTATAATAGCCGCGATGGCCTATAGACAGTCCAAGTGCCCCAGCCCACTACCGGTAGGTAGCGTACCCAACATGCTGGCCGCATTGCCACGTTGAATTGTAATGCTGATGCGTTGGGCCAAATAAGTGCCAGCATTTTAGTCACGCGTCGCATCGACCAGGCGCTCTGATACGCGGTGTCTTCCGACAAATTTACATTAAAACTGTCATCACCAAAAATCACGCTATCGTCACCTCCAAAACACGCCAGTTGAGCTCTCTCCAAGGGTAGCAGCGACGCCAAACACGCCATCAAATACACCGTATTCATTATGAAAGTGCTAGCGTCACCCGACTTACGCTGGTAACTGACTTCACAGGACACCTTATTGCGGTGATCCAACAGCCTTGTTCGAATGTGCGAGCCAACCCATGAACGGATGAACTCATCGTCCACACCAAACAATCGCAGAAATTTTTCCTCAAACCTAAGCATGAGTTCACCCTGAGACTTGTCATACTTAGACATGTCAACCTCCAACGACACTGGGGGGAAGACTTTGCCGATAACCGCGCGAGTCATTGCGTCAGACAATTCAGATATAGACATACCAATGTTGATGATGATGTTAGGCCTTAAGAGAGGTATCAACCTTTCAGTCACCTCCTTAAAAATCGGACAATAATTGGCATTCACCCATTTCTCAGAATAGGCTATCGTCTGCAGAGCCTGGTAGGTACAGGGAGCCGTCGTGTCCAATTGTGGCTTCACATTTGGTTTTATCTTGAAATTGTACAAGTCATGCCCCGTCGTCAAAATATCGCTCGGCTGTTCTATCATCTCGCCAACCAAGGCGTCCTGATTTTTTTTTTTTTGGTTATCAAACAAAAGCATGCAGAAGGCATGCACAAATAATAATAAGATACATAAAGAAAACAATAAAAGGAAATTGTCTCAAACCATAGACACTTACATTAAGCTGATGTTTAGGCGTTGGAACGTCAAACCCAACAATTAACGACTCAAACCTTCACCTCACCTAAATGATATAATAAAGAATATAAATACCAAAGTTAAGGCGTTGGGGCGTCAAACCCAACAATTTTGACTCAGACCTCACTTTTTCTTACCATTAATTAAGAAATTGGTTAAAGTCTTCGTGTTTGAAAAGTGACTTCCCTTTTCCAACACGAATAAAAGCGACGAACGTGCAACCATAATCATTGCAGCTTTATATCTTCTTACCAACTTCTTTTATAAACTCAGACGGTGTAGGAATAATCAAGAAGGCGGACTACGCTTTGGAAGCTCGGAATTAAATAATTTTTATATCGTGTACCTAGTGTAAGTAAGATAATTTATTTTAAAAACTTCTGCGCGCGCGCCCCTCTGTAATCTCGCGCCCCTAGGCACGTGCCTACTTTGCCTTAGGGACAATCCGCCACCTGCCGGTACCTAATTGAACAGATTTGATCTTATCATACTGGGTTTCATTGGCGTATCTAGGAATACTTACCAGGGAGGGTCCGGGCCCCTGAAAATTTGTGGCCGATGGAACTTCACCTACTCTAGGCTTCTAGGTTTGTAGAGGTCAGGTAGTAACATATTAATCTAATTTTCTCACTGATTTGATAATAACAAAAATTGAAAATGCACAAAGAATGCACAAGCTCGAAAATTTACCATTCGGCCCAGTGATTACCTACCAATGACGGGTTGCGGCATTACTTTTTCTATATACCGCAGCACAAAAGCCCGTACAGTGGGTTAGTTATGTTATGAGTGTTATGACCAGACTTTACACCAAATAATTACTCACATATTGTATAGGAGGAATTGTGTGGCTCTTCATAAAGCTGAAAATGTTTATATAAGTATTTTAGTAAATGACAATGGTTGTTTATTAATTATAAATCAAACTTTTATCATAATAGAGTTATTGGAAACATGCAGTTAAAAACATGCAAAGCAAACCAACAATAACAGGTATCCTGAGTTCAGGATCTCCCTCCACTGCCACCTTCCCTAGGACACAGACAACCCTTTGTTCCAAATCTGAGAGTGGAACTAAGGTGTTTGGTCCACCCCCAGTTCCACTCTGATTCCGTCTGTTATCAGCCGCCTTTGCCTTGATGCGGCACTTCAACAGATGCCAGTACTAGCAGAAAATTATAAAAACATGTAAAGCCTTACTAAAAGGACTCATATATATCAATTGGTTTTCACTTCGAGAGTATGTCCTAATGCGCTGCCTTATTTCTTGTTTGCAAGAATATAATCAGTATTTTCAAGGATTGAGTGAGTAGGTACTATCTCGCTTTATGAACTTCGTCTTTAGCCACACTGTTCAAAAAGGTATTAGTGGTTGAATATCCATCACAAATTGAAAAAAAAAGACTATTAAACAAGCATTAGTGCAAAATAAATGGTAGATGTGCTTAATGCACATGCTGTAAGTTTGTGCTTCATCCTCGGCCACACCATTGCTCAGTATTAGTGGTTGAATATCCATCACAGTGAAAAATGAATATGAAACCAGCTTTTTTGAATTGTCATTTACATGCATGTTGTGTACCTTCCAAACAAATACTTCACAGAGAAATCATAATAAAAATCCACTGAAATTACCCGTTTCCACTGCTCGGCAGTTTTGGTAGTCCCTTCACCACAACCGTTAAGCATGCGAGACAAAGTCTCCCAAGCCTTGACAGCTTTTTGGTGGGCGAGGGGACCACTGCGGCAGCTGTTCGTAACTATACCGCGGTTCAGCTCAGCGAACTCCACTAGCTGTTCGAATTGCCGCGGTGCCACCTTTCTAATTGGCGCCATTTCATTGAAACAAAATTACAAGCCTATAAGATTGCATATACTTATAATAGTATGTACTTACTTGGTTATCTTACAACACAACACAACGCAATTCATAATAAACATCAACTTTGAAATAGCACTACAATTTCACCAATGTCTACAATACGAGAAATTACACGGAATCTGCTTGTACTTACCTTTTATATATAATTTTCAAATAACCAACACAAAGTCTTTGCAACAATCTAAAAAGTTCACGTGGTCAACTGGAAGAGATAAATAGGAATCCAAAGAATACTCCAAGGAATAAATACCCTCAAGTTTGAGGTTGTTTAAATTTTAATCACTTTTCGTTGAGCTTGCCACACTTTGTTTCAATAAAAACCATAGGCAAAAGAGCCGTATAGTCATTTCAACATGTTTTGCTGTTATGACCTTGCTTTTGAAATCGGTCGGGTTAGCTGCAACTTCACATTGGAACTTATCGATAACAACCCATAGAAATCGAGACTTATACCGTTACGTGATCGCAAACTATCGATAGCTACAAATTACTATTACAAATGAGTTGGCATCAAGTCAGTGATAGTAACAGTTTTACGTGATCGCCCTGCAGGAATAAGTACTGCATTGGTTAAAGTGCCCTTACTGCCGTTGCTTCTTCCTTATGATATGAATTCCATTATGATTTGTTTAGGCGTCGTGATTGCGGGCGAGAGCTCATTGTATGTCTTCTGCACACCCGCGCTCTTTTAGTATTCGCTAATTAAACATAATTAACTCAATTAATAATATAATGACCCCTCGCGCGGTTCTAAATTGTATTTACATATTTAGCCTTTGTAAAGAAGGAACTTTCTAATTTATTAATTTGGTCAGTTTCGGTACATTTTGATTGAATTATACCTATTTTGGTCTTTGTAAATAGTAACTTTATTTAAAGCCCGTTCCAGTAGCTGCTACGAACGCCAATAATGCCAAAAACGATTACATTCATTCATTTACGTTCCACATGGCCATAAATGAAAATAACGAAATTTTTGTTCAGAACGTCTCAGTGTGACTGGAACGACTATTCACAGACCATTCCTGACACTTTTACGGATCATATTGGCGCTAATTGTGTAAATCTGAATAAATCAAATCAAATCAAATCAAATTTTTTTATTGCAAATATGCTATTTTTAGCACTTTTACAAGTCAAAACTAGATAATGTATTTAAAAATAATAAAAATTAAATTATTGTACATTCTAAGCAAGCATAATTAAACAAACTTACACAGTGCTTAATGTCAAAAACGTCAAAATATTATAATTATAACAAGCCCATTACAATACGAGTTTGAAAAATAAAGTTTATTTACTTACATCGTTACCTTGTTTTATTTAAGGGTCGCTCACATATACCAAAAAGTAGCATGCGTTTTGAGAAGGCGTTGGTTGTAGCATGACCACAATGTATGTAGTGGGGGCCAAGCCAACAAGAATAAAGATTCCAATTGGCCCACCATGGGGCTAACACGGAAAAAATACCATTGGGCCCCATGGGGGCATAAATTTGGGGGACCAAACTCAAAAGGAAAAATCGTATTACATGTTCACTTGTACATGTAATTTGAACTTACTCTCAACATTTTCTGCAGCAGTAGAACTGTTGTGCCTATGCTGAGCTTGACCAGCTGTATCTGGAAAAGTGGCAGTGGTAGGTACCATTTTGTACAAAATTATAAGCTATCCAAATCCATCTTACAATACCTAAGTGAAGGGGTGATAATAATTGTTAATGGATAGGTGTAATTAATTCTAGTCTTATGTTTTAAGCCCTAGACCAGATTCGAGGTTGTTTAGATCACCTAACAGTTCTATCCTTGGTATATTGTGCTCTCATGTATTCCCGGAGAAACTTTTTATCTGTAAATAACACACATTACACATGTATTTATTTACGTATATTCTGTAAAATATAAGATAAGATTCAACACATTCATATCTGAGCAAGTGAAGTAAGATAATAAGTAAAGGCCGGTAATTTTTATACTCACTATTTCTGCATCTACTGAAGTTCTCTATAGACATAAGCATTTTTATAGATCGCCCGGTTTTAAAATCATTTAAAGTCACGGGTGTTAACAACACTTTGGGTGTAGTATCGCTTTGTGAAGGCTCCATGATTACTTCTGAAACGTTTTAGAACACGAATTGCGTCTTTGCTGCACACGACAAATACATATAGCACCAAGATATTATTATTTTGTTACACACCTTGGTGCTTCATGTAAGCTAGCTGTTGCAATTGATCTTTCTTTTCATCTCATAAATGAGAAACACAACGGAATAACTTTCAAGAAAATAATTTCAGGTGTACATCAGTGAACACAAATCAGCCCAAAGCTAACAAATATGTAATCTGTGCCAACAAATGTCAAAAAGCGATAATTTTCACCCTTCGCCTTGGGTGGGTAAAAAGTGGCAAAATTCGGTATCGTTCTTAGCACTTCTACTTCAAGTGGAACAGGGGAAAAAACTGTCAAAAACGATCACAGTGATTACTTTTACTCCAAGTGGAACGGAGGTTGTGAACGAAAATAACGATATTTCAGGCCAAGTGGAACGGGGCATTAGGTTTACCGGTACCTCGTAAGGCCCTCTTTTTGCAAAGCTTTCTTATATTGATAAAATTAAATAATAAATGCAAAAATTCTATCCTTTATATTTTTTAATTGTGAGAGCAATCATCATTAAATTTTTTACATAAAGTTGAATATTACTACCAAAATATAGTATTTTAAAAATGCTGCAGATGGGCGTTATTAGGAAAATAGTAGCTTAAGTAGGCCCGTTACACAAATATTGCTTGTATTTAAATAAAAACAAGGTCGACAACATTTTTGATGTTATTTTGGGTCATGCATTTGGACCACACTATTTTAATTTCTTTATTAAATTGTGTTTTCGTGAGCTGCGTTCTGAATGTTTATATAAAGCACATGTAGTCTTCTTCTCGTGTAGGCAAGTGGTCAGCCCTGCTGTCAGAATTATCAGCCCGGGAAAGACTTCTGACTTGGCTTAACGACTATTGTCTTACGACAACAGCTGGGACCGACGGCTTAGCGGCCCTCCGAAGCACGGTAGCGCTCAATTGTAAATACCACATTTTGCTGTAGCGGTCACCCGTCAAAGTAGTGACCGCAGCGAACGTTGCTTAACTTTACCGATCGGTTAGAAACGGCTAGCCATGCTTCGCTATGAGCGCTACATGTAGCATGTAGTAACACCTCTTCATCCCAATAATGTTCATATGACTTGTTCACGGACTTGTCAAGCGCCTGTAATTCGTGGGTAGTGTTAGATGGATGGCAATATAAAACGATGTCGTTTTCGTCAGCCGCATCTACAACCCTGGCGTCTAGAGGGGAGGAAGCGCCGTTGAAAACTAGCAAACATTTTCCTGGTGTTTTAAATTTGGCAAAGTGATCAGTAAAATTATCGAAAAGGTCAGTAGTTTTGCTGCCTTTAGGTGCTAGTTTAAACGGATCACTAACAAAAATAGGCAAACAACAATTTTTTACGGAGAAATTCGTAAAAATGTATGAACTTGAGGGTATAAATTGACCTGCATTTGCAGAGTTACGGGTAAACTCCGAGGGAGTTCCGAGTGTTACTGCAATATGTTATGGGCGGCCGTGACGCTTAACACCAGTCGAACGACTTGCCCGTCACGTCATTCGTTTACATAAAAAAACTGACGGTCGTTACCAAAATGGTGGCAGGCCCGTGTCTGCTATTTGTTTCACTTCACTTCTGTCTATGGGTGGAACCGCGTGTGCCCCCGAGATTTGAAACTGTTTGAATACTGCAAGCAATATGCGTTTTTTTGTAAGTTGCAACGATGATTTTTAGGGGGTTGGAGTCCCCGCGTCCGTAGGTTTACCCTTGAGGCCCTACACGTGGCCCCCGGGTGGTGCTAGACGGGTGACAACATACTGGTGGTAGGATTTTGCCGCGGCTTGTAGCCACCCACTGAACAAAGCCTTGCCGCCAAGCGGGTTTACCGTGTTCCGGCATGATGTTCAGTGCAGCCATTTCTGGTAGACGGGTCGGAATAGTAGCGTTGCTGATGTAGACTGGTTCTTGACACACAATGAATGTGAACAGGTATCTCCTAGGCAAGCATGTACCATCGTAGACTGCGTCATCGCTTTCCACCAGGTGAAACAGTGGTCAAATGCTTTGCCTATAAACAAAAAAAAAAAATATTTTGGTCAAAGCTGCTGACCGACTGGACTCACCGTTTCGCATGAGAAACGCCTTCGTACTATGCCTAAGATGGTCTTTGAATGAAACAACTTGTTTTTCCACTTGTTGGCGAACATCAAAACACGTCTTTAATATCTTAACACCTTTATTTGCCTACTTCATGTTTCTTTTCTCAGACTTTGCAATAGGTAGATTCTTCAACGGTTTCTTTAACTTCTATCTTCTTTTTCACCAGTAGTATTAATACTCCCAAAATAATTAATCCTTATCTCTTCCGTCGTTGCTTCTTCTTGTACTTTTTTTTTCGTTTTTTCATCGTAGTGTCCGCCATAAGCTGTCAATGTCTTGCTCCGTCCACTTTATCTTGCAGCGCCCTCTGTGCCTCCCGTGCACGTACCACCATAACGCTAACACACTTAACACCATAATATGTATTGTCAATAATGATCCGAAGAATACATGTAGGCGTAACACTGCACAGTAAGATGGTTCAAGAACTTACGTCACAAATTAACACTCATGGACACCATACCTTAAGTCTCTTCCAAGCAGCATCTTCAGCTAAGTGGCCTGACCGGGATTGGACCTGACCGGTCATGTGCTGTGCTCGGAACTATGCGAAGTGATTCCTGGACATGAGTACTTCTGACATTGGTACCTGGCAGCGTGTTGCACTAGGTTGCCCTTCCTAACCGCTCTTGACAATACTTAATGATTGCTTAAGTGTTAATCCTAATACTTAAGATGAAGTTGAAGTTGCAGTTGGAGCCTGTTAAAAGAAAAGAAGCTCGTGTTGAGGTTATGTGTGCAACGCGGTCACTATTTTCATAGAAAATGTGTTTTATGTTCAATTACTCACATATCTCTATGGTCCTTCATTTTAGGAGAATTTCCTCTCCTCGCCAAGGTCATGTGTATATTATTTAAGATAAATTTAGACAAAAATTGACAACGCTTGTCGTTATTAAAAGGTTTAATCTCAAAATGGCCGATCTTTATGTGTCGCACCTATTATTGTCTTCATTTAATGCATTTGGATACGGGTAGCGA
Source organism: Ennomos quercinarius (assembly GCA_910589525.2). NCBI lineage: Eukaryota > Metazoa > Arthropoda > Insecta > Lepidoptera > Geometridae > Ennomos > Ennomos quercinarius. The sequence goes on along the minus strand of OU342505.1, from coordinate 13,946,558 downwards.
CAGCTATGAGACTCGATGGCATTCTCAACCTAACCGAAATAAACATTCAATTGATTTCTTATGAATCATCGGTGTCAAATAGAAGCTTCTCACGCTTCCAAGAGCTTCGTTCAAAACGCGACAGATGTCGCTAATATAAATTCGTGCAAAATCTACTTTTAATATTTTTAATTGTTACAAAGTGGGCCATCATAGGAGCCGGGCTATCTTAGGCGCTATAACTTTTCCATTTTGTAAATCGTTTTATGACAGCTTATAGAAAGTTGTGGGGAAAGAAACTTTGTCGTAGTGTCTTGAAAATAAAATCCATATAATTAAATACATTTTTTTTTAATGTTAAAGGGAGCAAACAAGCATACGGCCCACCTGATGGGAAGTGGTCACCGTAGCCTATGGGACTACCCTGTAGGGCTCTTTTAACCCTCCTCTTAAAGTACTCCATGTTATAACTCTGGGGAAAGACCGCTTGGGGCAACTCATTCCACATTTTGCAGGTGTACGGCAAGAAAGAACGCATGAATCGAGTAGTATGAGATTTCCACGACTCAATAATATGTGGATGAACTTTTTTGCGGTGGCGAGAGGTGCGATGGTAGAAACGCGATGCCGGAATCAGGTTGAATAGCTCTTCAGAACATTCACCATTATAGAGGCGGTAAAATATACATAAAGACCCTATCCCTGCGAATATTGAGTGGTTCCAGGTGTTTGGTGATCTTGGGACTGTCGACAATTCTGATAGCTCTACGCTGTATCGAGTCAAGAGGCTGGACTTGATACTTGGGTGCTCCGTTCCAGAGGTGAGAGCAGTACTCCACGTGAGGTCGGACTTGTGCTTTGTAAAGCACAAGTCTTGTCTTGTCTTGACATGTAGGATATTACCTACGAGGGACTTGTTACGTCATTGGAACTGCAATCATAAATCACTATAGTCTGTATTTCAATAAAGTTCATCATAGTGTATCAAATAGAAACAGATCTGGAGCTTCGATTACACCCGTGAAGAAGAAGCTACTAGAAACTTCACGGTGATAATTATTATTCATTTTATCATTAACTCTGTTCCAATGTACAACCGTAGACAGAGAAACTACTCTCTCTATAGGTGCATGTTAGTTAAGCAACATTTTCTCGTTGTCTGTTGATCATCAACCAGTACCTACTTGTTTGTCGTGTTACCTTGCCACTAGTAACTAGTGACTAGTTAGACTAACGTAAGAAAAACCGCGGGCTAGAGAGATAGGTGTGAACTTAGGGGCTGCAAGTGCAGACGGGCATTAGCCCTGTCCTGTTTATTTTAATTTCGTAATTATCTAAACCAAGACAGTACACAATACATATCACAATGTCACATGTACCAAACTGCAGGCAATATATTACTAGCATAATATCAAAATTCCATACTTTATTACGGATGTGTTTCTATTTACATGTCTTACTACACATACATAAGTCGCGTGTCATAAAACAAACTTGTTAACGCTGAAGTCCGAGTCACCAAGATACAGGCACTACCGAGTTTGGTGCCCACTGAGAAATATATCATGTAACATGTCGCCCTATAATAACTCTTGTATATTCGTAACTAAGTAGGTAAGACTTTGCTATTTACATTATAATAAGGTGCAAGCTATTAACATTATAATACGCATGCAATGTTTCTGTGTGTGTGTGTGTGTGTGTGTTTGTAAGTTTGTGTTATGTGTGTGTTAAACATTTACTTTACTTATTATAAGACCTCTAAAAATATGTTTCAGTTTGTCACGTAGGTACAGTACCTAATCCGTCAGCTAGTGTCGAGTACATAAATAGCAACATGTACCTACTACTTTCTTTACACCTACACATTTGACCAAACTACGTGATTTACTTACACACGCGAATCCAGTTTTACTTTCGTTTTTACATTATATTTTACATGTGCTGTACAGTCACACAGAGAGTTTTGAGTAAAATGTTATGAGTGTCCTTACCATAGACATTTTAAAAATAAGTAGTGAATTTTCGTTGATTGAATGTCCTTCTATTAACATTGTCCATTGTTTTATATTAACGAAATAACATTTCAATAATAAAGAATGTGTATATTAAACTCTTTTAGATAATGCAATGATACGATATTGGAAGCGTCTGTGTAGCTTAGATGATGTACCTACGTGGCCAGTACAGTGTTTCTCGCTTTTACAACGTGTGTTGCTGTTTAAAAATTGTGTCACTTAACTTCAAACTCGGATAAATCCACCCTACCCTAGACAGTTCCCATGGATAATTCTATTAAAATAATGTCACCAAATAACGCTCGGGGTGCGTTAACTCAACGCGCGCGCTGCTTTTTAAAATCCTACCGATTGCGCCAATTATGAAGGACACAGCCGAAGGTCTTAAAAAAAGAAAAAGATTTACATGAAAATTTTGCAACTGTTTCGGGCAATACAAACTCCAAATCCATAAAATAAATGTTATGTTTAGCTTATCGTCATCAGTGTGAAGACTTCTAATGTTGAACATAGAGATCCCCCATAGAGCGCCCATTCCTCCTCTTACCTGGCTTTTACGGCACCCATGGGAAGAGATGGAGTGGGCTTACTCTTACGCAGGTCAGGGACCACCACCAGCTCAGGTACCTAACCATAGTCATAAACTTCAGCAACCTACAAATGCCATGTAAATAAAAATTTCAGATTAGTTTTTCGAACTAAAGTCGTTCGATCGGTCGGTTTTCGATACGATGAGTTTTCGAACTGACGTCCCATCAACAAAAATTTTAGCAACAGCGCGCGTCGCACCAGTGTTCTTTGCAATGCAACTACATAGGACTTCCAAGCATTCAGTAGCACGCTAGCCACCTGAGAATTTCTTTGTTCACCCCAAGTATATCATACCCACGACAGTTTTAAAGTACAGCCACCTGGTTTTAAATATATTCCGCGTCTCCTCTTGGTCGACGGTTCCGGTGTTAAATTTTGCGGGAAACGGGACATGCACGTCAGTTTTTTCCACATTTTCCTTCAGCTGCATTTATTTGCATAGCTGCTAAGATTTCAGCTTGCTGGTGTGGTATCAATTTAAGCAATAAACGACGTGCGCTTAGTTAATTTAATGATTAATATTTAAATTTTCTCGTAAATAAACGTTAGTAGTTGATTGTAGTAAATTTGATTCGTAATTTGTAAAACAGTTTATTTTTTAAGAATATTTTACTTATGGTGTATTTATTTAAAATGATTTTTATGCTTTAAATTGTGTTTTAAGGGATATACGATTACTACTAAAGGCAAAATTGACTGAGAAAGGTTTGTAGAGGTTAGTAGTGGAAGAAATTTTGATGGTATTAAAAAATAAGTTTATTTGAAGTGATTAGGTTAAGAAAACCTTATTTCAGCGTCATTTTTACTGAATATTACTCGTTTAAATGAATATACGATAACTACTAACGGTAGAATTGACAGAAGAGTTAGTAGAGGTGTGTAGTGCAAGAAATACTGATTGTAGTAAAAAAAATGATCAAAAGCCATAAAGTTAAGAAGAAAATTTCGCTCGAAAAAACTTACGATTACTCCAAAACGCTTAAATTGACTGGGAAATGTTAGTAGAGGTTTGTAGTGGAAAAGTTATTGATTGTGGTAAAAAATATGATCAAAAACTATCAAGTTAAAAAAAATCTCGTTCGAAAAGATTTACGATTACTACAAACGCTTAAATTGACTGGGAAATATTAGTAGAGGTTTATAGTTAAAGAATTATTGATTATAGTAAAAAAACATGATCGAAAGCTATCATTATATTGATTAGTCGACATTGACTCACGTTCAAACAGATTTACGATTACTACAAACGCTTAAATTGACTGAGAAATGTTAGTAGAGGTTTGTAGTGGAAGTGTGTTTATGATAAAGATCGAATTCGTGGTATGCGGCTAGCATACTCTGTACGATGGAGTCAAATGCGCACGTGTTCCGCACACCAATAAATCGTTTACAGATTTTAACAGGGTCCAAACTGTTGCCATTCACGAGTAGAGGCAGAGTCAAATTGAATTTCAGGCGCTGGCGTATTATTTGTACCTATATCAGGACACGGTGTCAGATATTGTCCTCGTTTTTTGGATCGACTTTTCGGTCGGACTGGTTCAGTCTTTTTTGTAAGGCCACGCCAATCTTCGTTCTCATTGAGAAAAGCCATTAAATATTGTTCCGCTTCGAGCGAAATATCGTCTATTGAATTTATCCGAGACGCACCATCATCTAGCTCCTTTTGTTTTTGGTTCAGATCACCACTCTTATCCTCATCCTCACCCTCATCTTTAAATACGCGTTTACGAACAAATCCACATTTACATACCCTCTCATTTCCCTGTTCACAACCTCGCTCTTGTACCAACTCGTCTGCAATTGAGAGATTGGGGTTGAGCTCGTGAAATACGTTTTCAACTACATTTACAGACTGCGTGACCAGGAAGGTGGATTTTTCCTCTACCGGTTCAGCTACTCGGGGCCTCAAATGTGTTACATTGGGTTACTACTAACATTCCCTAGTCAATATAAGCGTTTGTAGTAATCGTAAATCTTCTTTAACGAGATTTTTTCTTAACTTGATAGCTTTTTGTCATATATTTTGTACTACAATCATCAATTCCTTCACTACAAACCTCTACTAACATTTCCCAATGAATATAAGCGTTTGTAGAAATTTGAAATCTATTTAAACGTCAATCATGCAGTAAAAATGTTGACTAAGCAATGTTTTCTTAACTTGATAGCTTTTGATCATGTTTTTTTTACTGCAATCAATTTTTCTTCCACTACTACTTATCTCTACGAAACTTTCTTAGTCATTTCTGCCATTAGTAGTAATCGTATATGCCATAAAACACAATTTAAATCATAAACATCGTTTTGAATAAATGCACCAAAAGTAAAATATTAAAAAAACCTATTTTACTAATTACGAATCAAATTTCACTGCAATCAACTACTAACGTTTATTTACGAGAAACAGCTAGAAAAACTTGGATTTTCCATAGTCGGGGGACTTTTTTTATTCTTTTTTTATGTATTTTTTTTAATTACTACAAACGATACTAGTTTTACTACTATCCACTACCTACCGAAATCTTTCGTAAAACACAAAATGAAATAGTTTTTCCAAAGTCGGGTGCCAAGTTCACACGGCTCATCCTTGACTCTTCTAAATCTCTGTTTACCACCTGCTGAGTGGGAACCTTCAACCACTAAAGGAGCAGTGTCTATTATTCGGCAAACGTATCTGTACGTTTTTTTTGCCGTGAGTAGTAAAAAACTTCGCCAAAACAAATCGTCCAACAATGCATTCTAATTCTTCATCTTTGCGACCAACTAAATCTTCATCTGTAGTGCTTTCATTCTCTCCTCGTGATTGTTTATCATATATATCCTTTTTTTTGCAATGAATTTTTGGTAGGTTCTGTCATAGGATTGTTCTTAGACGTAACATTAATCACTTCAGATGCATCGTTGGTCTCGGTTCTTGAGTCTCTAAAATCGATGGACTTAACTGGTGTCTTCAGCACGTGAAGCAATGCTTTTCCCGGGTGCTACATCTAATCTATTCTTTTTTCTTGTAGGTTGATTGGATGTCTCTCCATAATATGCAGAAAAAAGAAGAAATTAGATGTAGCACCCGGGAAAAGCATTGCTTGATTATTAGTTTAAAAAAGCTGCCAAAGAGCTTTCCATTTCATGCTCAGTTATATCTTCACTTGAGAATCGATCCAAAACTTTTTGTTTGTCAAATGGGAAAATTTCAGTTGCGCAAACCCGCTCTTCATGGTGCGTTTGACTCCTGAGTTAGTTTCACCGTAGGGAGAGTTGGGCTTTGGTGGCACGTCATTCATTTTGTTTATAGCTTTTGTCAGGAGGAAAGGGAAGGTATCCGTAGAAACTGTGGCCGCCTTAGAATGCTGCAGCTTCCAACTCCTCAATATTTGTCGCCATTCCGCCTTCATTGGGCGGGAAAACGCCACGTTTGAGCAAATAATAAGCCCAGCCTACTCCAGGCAGGTTGTTAGTGAACTTTGGGACTGTTCTTTCTCGCCGGTCTAGTAACATTTTAGCAAACATACGCATGTCCATAGTAGGTACTCAGAGAAAATCTCCAATCAGCACATTTTGCAACAGATTGTAATATGGATTTCTCTTCGGCTTCAGATAATACTGGTAGACCTCTAGGGTTTTCACATATATACCATGGCACATGTTGAATATGGTCCCATATGGTATTTTACACTCTTCTGCAGCATCGCGCAGTGTTGAGCGACCTTCAACGAGACTTCTTCTACTCCAAACACGCTCTTAGGTACGTTGATGATAACTCCATAGTCGTGCAGCGCAGGAAAGATGACGACACCAATCACACCAATCACCAACCAACCACTTCACCAATCTGCTCTCTTTCCAGTACTCGTCGAACCTTTTGTTCGCGAGAGTCGGAAAACCTAGAAATAATCGCATCCCGCAATTTTGTGTACGGCTGTACCTTCAGTGGCTCTATAATGATATATTCTACTTCCCTGGTGCAGTCGGTATCAAGATGCGCAATTGCATAATTAAATTTTGTTGTTTCTTGTGTAATATTATTGATACAGAATTGCGCTTCTAGGCTAGCACACCATAACGCCGGGCGATCTTTACAGAAGGGAGGGGTGCGGATGGATACTCTATTTACGATCATCTTTTCCATGCCCGCTCGTGTCAGCCCCGATATTAAAATCAGGTTGGCCATGATTCGGCGGTAGTGTAGAAGCAGGCCTGAATTCGTCGACCTCACTATCACTCATATTCTACCACCAAAACCGGTAAGAAAGTCAACCGAGAATGTTCACCGAAAAACATGCGTATATAAAAAGGCAACCATAAAATAATTCAAAACATGTCGGTATAAAGAGTGTATAAAAAAATTAATCCGCTCCGCCTTAAATAAACAATACCTTCACCTTAAGTAAGCCTTATTATCACCATACAAAAATCAAACATTTTAATAAGGCGCAAAAAAAAAATTGCACGAACACTTAATACCGTGACTGTACTTTTTCTCGCAATGCTCGCATGCACGAAAATTATTCCATCACCAATACGAACGAAATAATCAAAGTTCGGTACGTCTAGACATCCATAAATACAATCGCAGCCTGTGGGTCACTGTGGGAGTAGAGCCAGGGGCGCGACCTCGGGCGTTACTGCTCCTCGAAGAAAACGCTCACGAGTAGCGACGCACGTCCTCAGCGTTGCACGTCGCTAACTCGCCAGAGCCGTGCAGTCGTGCCGTGCGGTGCGACGTCACTCGTCAGCCTCGCACGCTGCCTGTATCTCCCAATATTGTGTATAGAGCCTGTGAAATTCCGCAGCATTTCGGTGCGTCGTATGAAGGAGTCACCACTTTCCTTCGGTATCACGTCGGGGTCACCAATTTGGTGGGCTGAAGGGTCGCCTCGTCGTCGTCTGTAGACCTGCGACGACCATACGACTTCGCCACCGTTGTTGCTTGATTTGGTTTTTTTAGCTTTCATTATTTTATTCATAATCCATTTAATGATAGGGTACGAGACTAATATCAAAACTGCAGCTAACAATGAGCAAATTATTTTAATTATAATTGACAGATGTGAAGCTTCATCAAGCGCTTTTTTAGCTTCTTTAGAGCTTTAGACGCTCTTGATCCAGTTGGTCGATTTGCTCACTGATATCTTTTAATTCAATCTCATTTTTCCTTAGATGATCTTCTGACTTCATTGTCTTGTTAATTATTTCGGACAAGTCATAAATAGGATTTTGTGATTCAAAATATAGATCCGCTGTCTCTCTCTTCGATCTCTTCCCGAGCAGCTCTTCTTTTCTGGAGCACACTCGGTTTTTTGACAAAGAGGAGGTATTTTGAAGAATGGCATCTGACTCACACATAATAAATCCTTCGTCAAGACAGGACTCGGGATCTATTAACAAAGGGTCACGAATACAACCTCATGTTTAAGATAAATCGGATAAGCTAAGTAAAGATACGATTTAGGTGAAGTGTAGCATTCTCCATCTATTGATATTTTGGGCTCCCATTTAATGTAATTGAGTATCTGAAATCTGGTATTGTATCTATTTCAGGTACATCGACTGGTAAAACCAACTGAATGTTTTCTTCATCTATAGCTTTCAGTTGTAACCTCAGATGAGGCGAAATACTCCCTATATGATTCAGTAAAGCAGAAGGGACATTTGACTCTATCCATGTTCTTTGACTGGTCAGCGACATTAAATTTGTCATCAATTTTCCTTGTAAGAGCATGACCAATGACATACCCAAAGAACTTATATAATTGTTAAAGCTACTGGACATTTGAGAGTACAACTCGACCTCATTATTAGCCGAGGATATAATATCATTTATGTCGGCTACAATGTCTCTCACTTGTCTATTAAGGCTAGTTGATGCCAGAGTGATGTTCTTCATTATTTCTAGACTACGTATTTGGTTATCATGAAGAATGTCAATCTGTCTGGTGAGTTCTTGGTATTTAACGTCAGGAATGGCTTCGAATATGTCTGCCATATCATAGGCAAAGACAGCAGGCGTCGCCCCATATCCGGCGTATTTTGAAAGTTTTATGAATTTACCATATTTAGTAAGTTTCCCAACCACTCGAGCTACAGGCCGTATTAGTCTGAGAAAGCTTATAATCATACGAAGAGGAGACCTTTTCTCTCTATAATATTGTGAAATGTTCAAAGAGTGATTCTTATCTCTTTGATTTACTATTGGATACGGTGTGGCTATCACTTGTTGAATGTTTTCTATTAGATCATTGAAGTTCTATGAGGCGGCTTTTTCTACGTTTCCAATAATTTTCCTTATCCCTGTGCTTATTTGTCCGGTCATTTGAGGGAAATCTATTACTTTTACTGATTTAAGGATGTCTTTCGGGTGAGTAAGTCGTATGATTATTGCTTTAGTACCATAGTCATCTATAAGAGCTCCTCGTATTTGAGCAGAGTTTGAAGTTATCAGATCTTCAGCGTCTCAGAGAGACGCGAATGAGAGAGAGTACGATCCAAATGAGCTTCATTTTGTTTAGCAATATTTCCGGTGATGTGGCGTCGCACAAAGGTTTTATTCTTAATTGCTTAAGTTCTCTACGAGAGCCTTTGAAATTAATAATAAACCTTTGTGCGACGCCACAACTACTTATGAAAATATTCTTTTGGGATAATCTAGGTACGCAAATACTATACTGATCTAAAAAAAATATTAATGTTTTTTTTGTGGCAACTGTCTTTTTGACATTCCTGCCAGCTTCACGTCAAGAAATTAAAACGCAATATAATAAATATGAAGACACGAAATTTTGAAAACGATATGATCAGCGTAGTTTACAAACTAAATAATAAGTATAATAACAACAAAAGATGAGATGAGCTAAATAGCAATTAATACATGCATGAATGACGAACAAACAGTAATACTAATACTTTGGATGTAATATGTACACTAAAGGTTAAGATTATTTAATATGAGGAAATCGATAAGAGCCAAATATATATTAGGGTCAATGGATAATAAAAGTTCGTGTAAATGAGTAGAGAATGAAACATGTAAAGAACTAAGAGAATGAAAAAAAGATGAATGATTCAAGCGAGGACATGAAAAAAAGATATGATTAAGGTCCTCTTCATCTAACCCACATTCGCAGAGAGAAGAATCTTTTACGTGAATTTTTTTAAGGTGAGACGGAGAACAGCTTGGCCCAGCCTTAAACGAATCAAGGTAGATGTAACGCGCTTAGGAAAGTGCCACCGTGAGAACCAAGGTTTAGGAGGGATGTCTGGTTGAACTTGGCAAATGCAGAACCTTTAAGTCTACTGGATGATCTCCAGCCAGAAGACCACAATTTCTTTAAATACAATTTGGGTAAGGAAATGAGGTCATGAGAGTAATTAATAAACAGGACCTTATCACCACAAACAACTGCCTCTGGCCACACGGTCAACTCGATCATTCGCATAGATACCAACATGTCCAGGAATCCAAAGTAGCACTACTTCAAAGCCCTTCAATAAACATTCGAATAGAGATTTTTTAATTTGGAATATCAAAGGATTAGTGGTTTTAGAAGAGAAAGGATTGGAAAGTATAATTCTAAAGAGCTACGAGAATCAGAGAAGATGATGGTGCGATGTAATTTAAATAAATGAATATATTTCACAGCCTGATAGATAGCTAAACATTCACCAGTGAAGACAGAAGATTCTGGAGGGCACTTGATTTTCTGAACAATATCATACTGAGCATGAAAAACACCACAACCAACACAGCCAACAGGGGAAAGCTTCGATGCATCTGTAAATATAGTATGCCAACCGCGCCGCTCTCGGTGAAGAAGTTCCCGAAAATACCGATTGGCAAACATATCACCTTTGCAGATATCGAAATTTTAAATAACTGTAGGCTGTAGTAAAATAATATCAAACCCGAAACTGAAAATCGGAAGCATTAGAAACCGGAGCGTAGGATCCTTTATTGATTTAAAGCGAGAGAAACTTTTCAGAAGCAAGGGGAGATGTTTGTGCCTCCAAAACCGGAAAGTAAAAGTGTATTGTAGAAGAAGCTGAAGCTGAGGCACAAGAGGATGGTTAGAAAATTTAAGAGACCGAAAAAAGAAACGATCGGCCAGGAATTGGCGGCGAAGATAAAGGGGAGGATCAACACATTCAATCTGAAGTGCGTTAATTGGGGACGATTTCATAGCACCCGCTATGATGCGAAGAAATTTAGACTGAATTAGATCTAGTTTCCTTATACCGGCTTTGTTAGCGGGCTCAAGCAGAAACGTTCCATAGTCCAGGACACTTCGAATAAAGGCATTGTAAAAAAATTTGAGATTGAAAGGATGAGCACCCCACCATACACCCTACAAACACTTTAAGGCATTAAGATTTTTCTCACACTTAGAAGCAATATAATCACAATGCAGATGGCCATTTAGTTTACTGTCCAAGAAAAGACCAAGAAATTTAACTGAATATTTAACTGGAATTTTTGTCTCATTTAACGTAATATCAATGTTAGGGAGGTTACGTTTGCGGGAAAAAAGAACAATGTTGCTTTTAGCTGGGGAAAGCTCCAGACCATTGATAAGGAGCCAAGAATTAAGATGCTGAAGAGAAGTAGATATACAATTTGATGCTTTAGAAATTTTACTATGGGAAGTATAGAGATATAGATATCATCAGCGTATTGAAGAATACGACAAAGACCAACAGAAGCCTCAAGATCAAATGTATACGTGTTATAAAGAACGGGGCTTAAAACAGAACCTTGAGGGAGCCCGCGCCAAATAACTCTACTGAAGAAATTGAAAGATCTTTACAACGAAAATACACGAATCTCTCTGAAAGAAGGTGCATTACAAAATTCCCTAATTTGGGAAGGATTTTGCCTTCAGCTAAAAAATGGTTGCTGTCCAAAGATATCCCAGAAAAGCTCTTTAGCATGCTTAGAGCCCCGACATTAGTTGGGCCTTGGTCACAAACTGTTGCGATTGGTGTCATGCTAATATCGGAAATAGCTTTAAGGGCTTCTTTAATTAGCGCAACCAATTTTTCCGAAGATATTGTGCCTTTTACAAAGAAATTACCCAAGGGCTGCTTGAATTTCTTATGGATACCTTGAATCATAAATACTAAGGCTTTGTCAGCTATAGCTTCTGTTCTGCCATGGTTGCCTAAGTCCTGATAGCCTTCAATTTTGTCACTAGCTGTATTATATATAAGTCTTTTCTTTAGTGATATCTCATCAAACAATAACACAAAAATTTTATCCTTTTCCGTCATTTGTTCCGCTTGTTTTTGTAAATGATTAAATATAGGTTTATTAAATCCTGGTTCCATAGGCAGTATTTGAGGAATAGTCTGGAGAGTTCTACTTGGCATTGGTATAAGTTGTCTCAAATATATGTATACTTTGGGAGATTTTTTGTAAATAGATAATGCTAATCCTTTATCAGCATTTGACCAACGTCTTGCCTTAGGAAGTCAATCTTGATTTTTTATAGCAGACAAGATGATGGTTTTTAAAGCAGAGGACTTAATTTTATCTAGCATCTTTGTCTTCTGTACCAAACGTTTCACAGTCATTTTGCAACGTTCTAGTTTTCTCACCAATTTTTTCTTTCTAGGTGGCATATCTAACTGGTTTTTACGTAGTTGTCTCGTTTTTGGAACCGAAACAAAACTATTATTAAAATTCTAAATATAAATTAATTAGGTACTGTAAGCATAATTATATTATTCATAGTATGAAATCATATAAAAACATAAGCTCATCAGGGGTAACAGTCTCACAAACACGCAAATCACCACACAAATCACGCAAATTAACAAGCAAACATTTTAATATCCTTATTATATACAAGTGAAACTTTGACTGCTTATTTGTTTGTATAGCTTTAACGCCAAAACGGACAATCCTGTTTGGATGAAACTTTGGATAACCACGCATTGCTTATTACCATGTGGATAAGCGAGATATTTTTCCCCGGAAAATCAACGATTTTCTGCGAGAAAACGGGCTCATTACGGGTGACATTAGCCCCTTTAATTAGGTACCTACTAATAAAAATATGACACTTCATTGCTCTTTTGGTATAATTTCAACTCCATTTAAGATTAAGGGTGGTGGCGGCACTCCTGAAAATGAATAAAAACGATCATAATCACCACCAGCACAGCACTACCAATTGATATGAAATCATTAGTATGACTGAAAAAGTTTTCATTCATCTATTGGTATGGCAATATTATACATTTTCTGAACGTACTGGATTCAGACGTTAGCACTTCAATTTCATTTTCTGCCGGGGGAAGGTCATATAGAACTGAAACAATACAAAACAATAATAACCACCAATTACCACCACCACTACCAATAGGGTCTTACACCGTAACTAAATTATGGTCTAATGCTATCTTATAAAAAAACTTAGGTCAAAATATATTTTTAGACATTTTATTATTATTATATTTATAACTCGTGATTCCAATTATTAATTGAAAATTATCTACATACGTGGTCTTTCCTGAACATCGCTTCCACGGAGTTGCGCCGTTTGTTTCTCCATCGCTTTTAGATAAACGCACAGGCCTACACGCTAACGCTTGAAAAACGTCTGAAAAGAATTACCGTATTCAGAAATACAAAAATAAATTGAGGGTAGAACAAGCATTATATTTAGGTAGTTACCTTCGTTCTGAGAAAATCTATTACTATAGAACCTAGTAATATAATAAAAGAAGTCGCAAGAGCTAAAACCTAAGCCTAAACAGGGTGGTTGAAGGGCATAATGCCCCGAGTAGCGTACAGTGAAAATGGACCCAAACTAGGATTCCCCGAATCAAGGGACCTAAGAACTACGAGGACCATAGTCCCACAACACCCAGACACAGAACAAGTGTTTTGCGCAAGTATTTGTGTGCACAAATACTTGTACTGTTGCGGGAAACGAATCCGCCGCCTTCGGTTATGAACCAACCTGCTCACACCACGGAGGTTGATGTTGATTATTGTTGATAATATATTATGTGTGGCAGTTGCAGATTTATTATATGTGCATACATATAATAAATCTGCAAATGCCACACAAAAAAAAAAAAAAAATTTTTTTTTAAATTTCTTTAATGGGCAAATTGCCTTTATTACTCAAGCTAACTACTACAATAATAAAAACTAAACTAAACTAAGCTAAACTAAACTAGCTACACTACCTACTACAAAGAACCCTTACCCCCCCCCCCCCCCTTATGGCCTGTATAATAGCCGCGATGGCCTATAGACAGTCCAAGTGCCCCAGCCCACTACCGGTAGGTAGCGTACCCAACATGCTGGCCGCATTGCCACGTTGAATTGTAATGCTGATGCGTTGGGCCAAATAAGTGCCAGCATTTTAGTCACGCGTCGCATCGACCAGGCGCTCTGATACGCGGTGTCTTCCGACAAATTTACATTAAAACTGTCATCACCAAAAATCACGCTATCGTCACCTCCAAAACACGCCAGTTGAGCTCTCTCCAAGGGTAGCAGCGACGCCAAACACGCCATCAAATACACCGTATTCATTATGAAAGTGCTAGCGTCACCCGACTTACGCTGGTAACTGACTTCACAGGACACCTTATTGCGGTGATCCAACAGCCTTGTTCGAATGTGCGAGCCAACCCATGAACGGATGAACTCATCGTCCACACCAAACAATCGCAGAAATTTTTCCTCAAACCTAAGCATGAGTTCACCCTGAGACTTGTCATACTTAGACATGTCAACCTCCAACGACACTGGGGGGAAGACTTTGCCGATAACCGCGCGAGTCATTGCGTCAGACAATTCAGATATAGACATACCAATGTTGATGATGATGTTAGGCCTTAAGAGAGGTATCAACCTTTCAGTCACCTCCTTAAAAATCGGACAATAATTGGCATTCACCCATTTCTCAGAATAGGCTATCGTCTGCAGAGCCTGGTAGGTACAGGGAGCCGTCGTGTCCAATTGTGGCTTCACATTTGGTTTTATCTTGAAATTGTACAAGTCATGCCCCGTCGTCAAAATATCGCTCGGCTGTTCTATCATCTCGCCAACCAAGGCGTCCTGATTTTTTTTTTTTTGGTTATCAAACAAAAGCATGCAGAAGGCATGCACAAATAATAATAAGATACATAAAGAAAACAATAAAAGGAAATTGTCTCAAACCATAGACACTTACATTAAGCTGATGTTTAGGCGTTGGAACGTCAAACCCAACAATTAACGACTCAAACCTTCACCTCACCTAAATGATATAATAAAGAATATAAATACCAAAGTTAAGGCGTTGGGGCGTCAAACCCAACAATTTTGACTCAGACCTCACTTTTTCTTACCATTAATTAAGAAATTGGTTAAAGTCTTCGTGTTTGAAAAGTGACTTCCCTTTTCCAACACGAATAAAAGCGACGAACGTGCAACCATAATCATTGCAGCTTTATATCTTCTTACCAACTTCTTTTATAAACTCAGACGGTGTAGGAATAATCAAGAAGGCGGACTACGCTTTGGAAGCTCGGAATTAAATAATTTTTATATCGTGTACCTAGTGTAAGTAAGATAATTTATTTTAAAAACTTCTGCGCGCGCGCCCCTCTGTAATCTCGCGCCCCTAGGCACGTGCCTACTTTGCCTTAGGGACAATCCGCCACCTGCCGGTACCTAATTGAACAGATTTGATCTTATCATACTGGGTTTCATTGGCGTATCTAGGAATACTTACCAGGGAGGGTCCGGGCCCCTGAAAATTTGTGGCCGATGGAACTTCACCTACTCTAGGCTTCTAGGTTTGTAGAGGTCAGGTAGTAACATATTAATCTAATTTTCTCACTGATTTGATAATAACAAAAATTGAAAATGCACAAAGAATGCACAAGCTCGAAAATTTACCATTCGGCCCAGTGATTACCTACCAATGACGGGTTGCGGCATTACTTTTTCTATATACCGCAGCACAAAAGCCCGTACAGTGGGTTAGTTATGTTATGAGTGTTATGACCAGACTTTACACCAAATAATTACTCACATATTGTATAGGAGGAATTGTGTGGCTCTTCATAAAGCTGAAAATGTTTATATAAGTATTTTAGTAAATGACAATGGTTGTTTATTAATTATAAATCAAACTTTTATCATAATAGAGTTATTGGAAACATGCAGTTAAAAACATGCAAAGCAAACCAACAATAACAGGTATCCTGAGTTCAGGATCTCCCTCCACTGCCACCTTCCCTAGGACACAGACAACCCTTTGTTCCAAATCTGAGAGTGGAACTAAGGTGTTTGGTCCACCCCCAGTTCCACTCTGATTCCGTCTGTTATCAGCCGCCTTTGCCTTGATGCGGCACTTCAACAGATGCCAGTACTAGCAGAAAATTATAAAAACATGTAAAGCCTTACTAAAAGGACTCATATATATCAATTGGTTTTCACTTCGAGAGTATGTCCTAATGCGCTGCCTTATTTCTTGTTTGCAAGAATATAATCAGTATTTTCAAGGATTGAGTGAGTAGGTACTATCTCGCTTTATGAACTTCGTCTTTAGCCACACTGTTCAAAAAGGTATTAGTGGTTGAATATCCATCACAAATTGAAAAAAAAAGACTATTAAACAAGCATTAGTGCAAAATAAATGGTAGATGTGCTTAATGCACATGCTGTAAGTTTGTGCTTCATCCTCGGCCACACCATTGCTCAGTATTAGTGGTTGAATATCCATCACAGTGAAAAATGAATATGAAACCAGCTTTTTTGAATTGTCATTTACATGCATGTTGTGTACCTTCCAAACAAATACTTCACAGAGAAATCATAATAAAAATCCACTGAAATTACCCGTTTCCACTGCTCGGCAGTTTTGGTAGTCCCTTCACCACAACCGTTAAGCATGCGAGACAAAGTCTCCCAAGCCTTGACAGCTTTTTGGTGGGCGAGGGGACCACTGCGGCAGCTGTTCGTAACTATACCGCGGTTCAGCTCAGCGAACTCCACTAGCTGTTCGAATTGCCGCGGTGCCACCTTTCTAATTGGCGCCATTTCATTGAAACAAAATTACAAGCCTATAAGATTGCATATACTTATAATAGTATGTACTTACTTGGTTATCTTACAACACAACACAACGCAATTCATAATAAACATCAACTTTGAAATAGCACTACAATTTCACCAATGTCTACAATACGAGAAATTACACGGAATCTGCTTGTACTTACCTTTTATATATAATTTTCAAATAACCAACACAAAGTCTTTGCAACAATCTAAAAAGTTCACGTGGTCAACTGGAAGAGATAAATAGGAATCCAAAGAATACTCCAAGGAATAAATACCCTCAAGTTTGAGGTTGTTTAAATTTTAATCACTTTTCGTTGAGCTTGCCACACTTTGTTTCAATAAAAACCATAGGCAAAAGAGCCGTATAGTCATTTCAACATGTTTTGCTGTTATGACCTTGCTTTTGAAATCGGTCGGGTTAGCTGCAACTTCACATTGGAACTTATCGATAACAACCCATAGAAATCGAGACTTATACCGTTACGTGATCGCAAACTATCGATAGCTACAAATTACTATTACAAATGAGTTGGCATCAAGTCAGTGATAGTAACAGTTTTACGTGATCGCCCTGCAGGAATAAGTACTGCATTGGTTAAAGTGCCCTTACTGCCGTTGCTTCTTCCTTATGATATGAATTCCATTATGATTTGTTTAGGCGTCGTGATTGCGGGCGAGAGCTCATTGTATGTCTTCTGCACACCCGCGCTCTTTTAGTATTCGCTAATTAAACATAATTAACTCAATTAATAATATAATGACCCCTCGCGCGGTTCTAAATTGTATTTACATATTTAGCCTTTGTAAAGAAGGAACTTTCTAATTTATTAATTTGGTCAGTTTCGGTACATTTTGATTGAATTATACCTATTTTGGTCTTTGTAAATAGTAACTTTATTTAAAGCCCGTTCCAGTAGCTGCTACGAACGCCAATAATGCCAAAAACGATTACATTCATTCATTTACGTTCCACATGGCCATAAATGAAAATAACGAAATTTTTGTTCAGAACGTCTCAGTGTGACTGGAACGACTATTCACAGACCATTCCTGACACTTTTACGGATCATATTGGCGCTAATTGTGTAAATCTGAATAAATCAAATCAAATCAAATCAAATTTTTTTATTGCAAATATGCTATTTTTAGCACTTTTACAAGTCAAAACTAGATAATGTATTTAAAAATAATAAAAATTAAATTATTGTACATTCTAAGCAAGCATAATTAAACAAACTTACACAGTGCTTAATGTCAAAAACGTCAAAATATTATAATTATAACAAGCCCATTACAATACGAGTTTGAAAAATAAAGTTTATTTACTTACATCGTTACCTTGTTTTATTTAAGGGTCGCTCACATATACCAAAAAGTAGCATGCGTTTTGAGAAGGCGTTGGTTGTAGCATGACCACAATGTATGTAGTGGGGGCCAAGCCAACAAGAATAAAGATTCCAATTGGCCCACCATGGGGCTAACACGGAAAAAATACCATTGGGCCCCATGGGGGCATAAATTTGGGGGACCAAACTCAAAAGGAAAAATCGTATTACATGTTCACTTGTACATGTAATTTGAACTTACTCTCAACATTTTCTGCAGCAGTAGAACTGTTGTGCCTATGCTGAGCTTGACCAGCTGTATCTGGAAAAGTGGCAGTGGTAGGTACCATTTTGTACAAAATTATAAGCTATCCAAATCCATCTTACAATACCTAAGTGAAGGGGTGATAATAATTGTTAATGGATAGGTGTAATTAATTCTAGTCTTATGTTTTAAGCCCTAGACCAGATTCGAGGTTGTTTAGATCACCTAACAGTTCTATCCTTGGTATATTGTGCTCTCATGTATTCCCGGAGAAACTTTTTATCTGTAAATAACACACATTACACATGTATTTATTTACGTATATTCTGTAAAATATAAGATAAGATTCAACACATTCATATCTGAGCAAGTGAAGTAAGATAATAAGTAAAGGCCGGTAATTTTTATACTCACTATTTCTGCATCTACTGAAGTTCTCTATAGACATAAGCATTTTTATAGATCGCCCGGTTTTAAAATCATTTAAAGTCACGGGTGTTAACAACACTTTGGGTGTAGTATCGCTTTGTGAAGGCTCCATGATTACTTCTGAAACGTTTTAGAACACGAATTGCGTCTTTGCTGCACACGACAAATACATATAGCACCAAGATATTATTATTTTGTTACACACCTTGGTGCTTCATGTAAGCTAGCTGTTGCAATTGATCTTTCTTTTCATCTCATAAATGAGAAACACAACGGAATAACTTTCAAGAAAATAATTTCAGGTGTACATCAGTGAACACAAATCAGCCCAAAGCTAACAAATATGTAATCTGTGCCAACAAATGTCAAAAAGCGATAATTTTCACCCTTCGCCTTGGGTGGGTAAAAAGTGGCAAAATTCGGTATCGTTCTTAGCACTTCTACTTCAAGTGGAACAGGGGAAAAAACTGTCAAAAACGATCACAGTGATTACTTTTACTCCAAGTGGAACGGAGGTTGTGAACGAAAATAACGATATTTCAGGCCAAGTGGAACGGGGCATTAGGTTTACCGGTACCTCGTAAGGCCCTCTTTTTGCAAAGCTTTCTTATATTGATAAAATTAAATAATAAATGCAAAAATTCTATCCTTTATATTTTTTAATTGTGAGAGCAATCATCATTAAATTTTTTACATAAAGTTGAATATTACTACCAAAATATAGTATTTTAAAAATGCTGCAGATGGGCGTTATTAGGAAAATAGTAGCTTAAGTAGGCCCGTTACACAAATATTGCTTGTATTTAAATAAAAACAAGGTCGACAACATTTTTGATGTTATTTTGGGTCATGCATTTGGACCACACTATTTTAATTTCTTTATTAAATTGTGTTTTCGTGAGCTGCGTTCTGAATGTTTATATAAAGCACATGTAGTCTTCTTCTCGTGTAGGCAAGTGGTCAGCCCTGCTGTCAGAATTATCAGCCCGGGAAAGACTTCTGACTTGGCTTAACGACTATTGTCTTACGACAACAGCTGGGACCGACGGCTTAGCGGCCCTCCGAAGCACGGTAGCGCTCAATTGTAAATACCACATTTTGCTGTAGCGGTCACCCGTCAAAGTAGTGACCGCAGCGAACGTTGCTTAACTTTACCGATCGGTTAGAAACGGCTAGCCATGCTTCGCTATGAGCGCTACATGTAGCATGTAGTAACACCTCTTCATCCCAATAATGTTCATATGACTTGTTCACGGACTTGTCAAGCGCCTGTAATTCGTGGGTAGTGTTAGATGGATGGCAATATAAAACGATGTCGTTTTCGTCAGCCGCATCTACAACCCTGGCGTCTAGAGGGGAGGAAGCGCCGTTGAAAACTAGCAAACATTTTCCTGGTGTTTTAAATTTGGCAAAGTGATCAGTAAAATTATCGAAAAGGTCAGTAGTTTTGCTGCCTTTAGGTGCTAGTTTAAACGGATCACTAACAAAAATAGGCAAACAACAATTTTTTACGGAGAAATTCGTAAAAATGTATGAACTTGAGGGTATAAATTGACCTGCATTTGCAGAGTTACGGGTAAACTCCGAGGGAGTTCCGAGTGTTACTGCAATATGTTATGGGCGGCCGTGACGCTTAACACCAGTCGAACGACTTGCCCGTCACGTCATTCGTTTACATAAAAAAACTGACGGTCGTTACCAAAATGGTGGCAGGCCCGTGTCTGCTATTTGTTTCACTTCACTTCTGTCTATGGGTGGAACCGCGTGTGCCCCCGAGATTTGAAACTGTTTGAATACTGCAAGCAATATGCGTTTTTTTGTAAGTTGCAACGATGATTTTTAGGGGGTTGGAGTCCCCGCGTCCGTAGGTTTACCCTTGAGGCCCTACACGTGGCCCCCGGGTGGTGCTAGACGGGTGACAACATACTGGTGGTAGGATTTTGCCGCGGCTTGTAGCCACCCACTGAACAAAGCCTTGCCGCCAAGCGGGTTTACCGTGTTCCGGCATGATGTTCAGTGCAGCCATTTCTGGTAGACGGGTCGGAATATTAGCGTTGCTGATGTAGACTGGTTCTTGACACACAATGAATGTGAACAGGTATCTCCTAGGCAAGCATGTACCATCGTAGACTGCGTCATCGCTTTCCACCAGGTGAAACAGTGGTCAAATGCTTTGCCTATAAACAAAAAAAAAAAATATTTTGGTCAAAGCTGCTGACCGACTGGACTCACCGTTTCGCATGAGAAACGCCTTCGTACTATGCCTAAGATGGTCTTTGAATGAAACAACTTGTTTTTCCACTTGTTGGCGAACATCAAAACACGTCTTTAATATCTTAACACCTTTATTTGCCTACTTCATGTTTCTTTTCTCAGACTTTGCAATAGGTAGATTCTTCAACGGTTTCTTTAACTTCTATCTTCTTTTTCACCAGTAGTATTAATACTCCCAAAATAATTAATCCTTATCTCTTCCGTCGTTGCTTCTTCTTGTACTTTTTTTTTTCGTTTTTTCATCGTAGTGTCCGCCATAAGCTGTCAATGTCTTGCTCCGTCCACTTTATCTTGCAGCGCCCTCTGTGCCTCCCGTGCACGTACCACCATAACGCTAACACACTTAACACCATAATATGTATTGTCAATAATGATCCGAAGAATACATGTAGGCGTAACACTGCACAGTAAGATGGTTCAAGAACTTACGTCACAAATTAACACTCATGGACACCATACCTTAAGTCTCTTCCAAGCAGCATCTTCAGCTAAGTGGCCTGACCGGGATTGGACCTGACCGGTCATGTGCTGTGCTCGGAACTATGCGAAGTGATTCCTGGACATGAGTACTTCTGACATTGGTACCTGGCAGCGTGTTGCACTAGGTTGCCCTTCCTAACCGCTCTTGACAATACTTAATGATTGCTTAAGTGTTAATCCTAATACTTAAGATGAAGTTGAAGTTGCAGTTGGAGCCTGTTAAAAGAAAAGAAGCTCGTGTTGAGGTTATGTGTGCAACGCGGTCACTATTTTCATAGAAAATGTGTTTTATGTTCAATTACTCACATATCTCTATGGTCCTTCATTTTAGGAGAATTTCCTCTCCTCGCCAAGGTCATGTGTATATTATTTAAGATAAATTTAGACAAAAATTGACAACGCTTGTCGTTATTAAAAGGTTTAATCTCAAAATGGCCGATCTTTATGTGTCGCACCTATTATTGTCTTCATTTAATGCATTTGGATACGGGTAGCGACAGCTATGAGACTCGATGGCATTCTCAACCTAACCGAAATAAACATTCAATTGATTTCTTATGAATCATCGGTGTCAAATAGAAGCTTCTCACGCTTCCAAGAGCTTCGTTCAAAACGCGACAGATGTCGCTAATATAAATTCGTGCAAAATCTACTTTTAATATTTTTAATTGTTACAAAGTGGGCCATCATAGGAGCCGGGCTATCTTAGGCGCTATAACTTTTCCATTTTGTAAATCGTTTTATGACAGCTTATAGAAAGTTGTGGGGAAAGAAACTTTGTCGTAGTGTCTTGAAAATAAAATCCATATAATTAAATACATTTTTTTTTAATGTTAAAGGGAGCAAACAAGCATACGGCCCACCTGATGGGAAGTGGTCACCGTAGCCTATGGGACTACCCTGTAGGGCTCTTTTAACCCTCCTCTTAAAGTACTCCATGTTATAACTCTGGGGAAAGACCGCTTGGGGCAACTCATTCCACATTTTGCAGGTGTACGGCAAGAAAGAACGCATGAATCGAGTAGTATGAGATTTCCACGACTCAATAATATGTGGATGAACTTTTTTGCGGTGGCGAGAGGTGCGATGGTAGAAACGCGATGCCGGAATCAGGTTGAATAGCTCTTCAGAACATTCACCATTATAGAGGCGGTAAAATATACATAAAGACCCTATCCCTGCGAATATTGAGTGGTTCCAGGTGTTTGGTGATCTTGGGACTGTCGACAATTCTGATAGCTCTACGCTGTATCGAGTCAAGAGGCTGGACTTGATACTTGGGTGCTCCGTTCCAGAGGTGAGAGCAGTACTCCACGTGAGGTCGGACTTGTGCTTTGTAAAGCACAAGTCTTGTCTTGTCTTGACATGTAGGATATTACCTACGAGGGACTTGTTACGTCATTGGAACTGCAATCATAAATCACTATAGTCTGTATTTCAATAAAGTTCATCATAGTGTATCAAATAGAAACAGATCTGGAGCTTCGATTACACCCGTGAAGAAGAAGCTACTAGAAACTTCACGGTGATAATTATTATTCATTTTATCATTAACTCTGTTCCAATGTACAACCGTAGACAGAGAAACTACTCTCTCTATAGGTGCATGTTAGTTAAGCAACATTTTCTCGTTGTCTGTTGATCATCAACCAGTACCTACTTGTTTGTCGTGTTACCTTGCCACTAGTAACTAGTGACTAGTTAGACTAACGTAAGAAAAACCGCGGGCTAGAGAGATAGGTGTGAACTTAGGGGCTGCAAGTGCAGACGGGCATTAGCCCTGTCCTGTTTATTTTAATTTCGTAATTATCTAAACCAAGACAGTACACAATACATATCACAATGTCACATGTACCAAACTGCAGGCAATATATTACTAGCATAATATCAAAATTCCATACTTTATTACGGATGTGTTTCTATTTACATGTCTTACTACACATACATAAGTCGCGTGTCATAAAACAAACTTGTTAACGCTGAAGTCCGAGTCACCAAGATACAGGCACTACCGAGTTTGGTGCCCACTGAGAAATATATCATGTAACATGTCGCCCTATAATAACTCTTGTATATTCGTAACTAAGTAGGTAAGACTTTGCTATTTACATTATAATAAGGTGCAAGCTATTAACATTATAATACGCATGCAATGTTTCTGTGTGTGTGTGTGTGTGTGTGTTTGTAAGTTTGTGTTATGTGTGTGTTAAACATTTACTTTACTTATTATAAGACCTCTAAAAATATGTTTCAGTTTGTCACGTAGGTACAGTACCTAATCCGTCAGCTAGTGTCGAGTACATAAATAGCAACATGTACCTACTACTTTCTTTACACCTACACATTTGACCAAACTACGTGATTTACTTACACACGCGAATCCAGTTTTACTTTCGTTTTTACATTATATTTTACATGTGCTGTACAGTCACACAGAGAGTTTTGAGTAAAATGTTATGAGTGTCCTTACCATAGACATTTTAAAAATAAGTAGTGAATTTTCGTTGATTGAATGTCCTTCTATTAACATTGTCCATTGTTTTATATTAACGAAATAACATTTCAATAATAAAGAATGTGTATATTAAACTCTTTTAGATAATGCAATGATACGATATTGGAAGCGTCTGTGTAGCTTAGATGATGTACCTACGTGGCCAGTACAGTGTTTCTCGCTTTTACAACGTGTGTTGCTGTTTAAAAATTGTGTCACTTAACTTCAAACTCGGATAAATCCACCCTACCCTAGACAGTTCCCATGGATAATTCTATTAAAATAATGTCACCAAATAACGCTCGGGGTGCGTTAACTCAACGCGCGCGCTGCTTTTTAAAATCCTACCGATTGCGCCAATTATGAAGGACACAGCCGAAGGTCTTAAAAAAAGAAAAAGATTTACATGAAAATTTTGCAACTGTTTCGGGCAATACAAACTCCAAATCCATAAAATAAATGTTATGTTTAGCTTATCGTCATCAGTGTGAAGACTTCTAATGTTGAACATAGAGATCCCCCATAGAGCGCCCATTCCTCCTCTTACCTGGCTTTTACGGCACCCATGGGAAGAGATGGAGTGGGCTTACTCTTACGCAGGTCAGGGACCACCACCAGCTCAGGTACCTAACCATAGTCATAAACTTCAGCAACCTACAAATGCCATGTAAATAAAAATTTCAGATTAGTTTTTCGAACTAAAGTCGTTCGATCGGTCGGTTTTCGATACGATGAGTTTTCGAACTGACGTCCCATCAACAAAAATTTTAGCAACAGCGCGCGTCGCACCAGTGTTCTTTGCAATGCAACTACATAGGACTTCCAAGCATTCAGTAGCACGCTAGCCACCTGAGAATTTCTTTGTTCACCCCAAGTATATCATACCCACGACAGTTTTAAAGTACAGCCACCTGGTTTTAAATATATTCCGCGTCTCCTCTTGGTCGACGGTTCCGGTGTTAAATTTTGCGGGAAACGGGACATGCACGTCAGTTTTTTCCACATTTTCCTTCAGCTGCATTTATTTGCATAGCTGCTAAGATTTCAGCTTGCTGGTGTGGTATCAATTTAAGCAATAAACGACGTGCGCTTAGTTAATTTAATGATTAATATTTAAATTATATGTATTTATAGTAAGTAGAGAGTATGGCGTTTCGAGGATGTGGACTTTCGATGGCCGTGCGGAAGTGGGCTTCGCTAAAACAACTTTCGGTATCGAGTAGGAAACCCAGTAGTGATACACTTTGCCGGGTTTATCACCACATTAAACCATGGCCACGCTGCATGGTTTAATGTAACCTGTTCAGGATTATGGGCCGAAATAGAACAACAAGAATGAACTTTACTAACTTTTAATTTTTTTTTAATACCTTTACCTTTTTTTTACTTTTTTTTTGTTCTACATGTTTTTTAAATTGATTTAACATTATTACGAGATTGCGAGAAGTCAACCATAATTATTTATCTCACATTTTCATGCAAAGATTATAAAGACAAATACAAAATTATCTAAATCTAACAAACCACACCCATAGGTAAAACGACTCACACTCTCAACTGTAAAGTCCATAACAATTTTAGCTTCCATCGGTTTCAAAAGTCACAGATACATGATTGCTTAACAGGTTAGATTATACTAACTACCTTCTTATACTTAGGTACAAGACACACATGCAAGGCTTTATTGCCTCAACTGTACATACATCAGTCTCACTATATTTGACTTCAGTAGGGAGGCTGAGCACCTCGGATAATCTTTATGGATGTCTGTAAAAAACCAAGCAGGTATTTTTTTAGGGCGTATCAATTTGAATATTTTTGAAATGGAGGAATAAGAAGTTTGTTGGGAGAGCACGGATGAAATAATAATAGTTGTTAACGCGGCAGCTAAGCTTTATAGCTGAGCACGTCTCCAAAAATGCGGGGGTAGGATAGTTAGCTGGTGAATTATGAGAGTATTATGATGACTAAACCTGGTCTCCTACTGGCACAACACTCAACAAGCTACGATCACCTCAGTGCGGGCTCCGATCCTGTAGCTAGTATCCAGCAGAGGTCCAGCCTTGCGGTACTGCTTCTTGGCTTCTTCAGGTACGTCACTCAAGCGGCCTTCAATATTCTAATGGTGTGAAAGTGGACTATGGCGCGGCGCGGTAGAAACTGTTAGTGCACAGCTTCTTCAGCTGATTAGCCCGAAGGATAGACAATCAGGATACACTCCGAATTTAAAGCGGTAGCGGCAGCCGCGATGAACGAGGGTCGATCGCAGACTGCTTGTCCAATGACAAGCAAATTGTCTCGTGCATTCGCGGCGTGGGTGACAGAGATAGTCATCGAATGGTGTGAATATTAGGAGTGTAGGTAAAATAATAAGCGCAGTTACGACTGGCGTGAACAATAGTTATAGATTTAATTGAAAGTATGAATGGACTTTTTTTAGCGTGGTTGGTATCTGCAGGAAGTACGATTACTCGTAGATAGTGATAGTTATTGTCTCACCAATGAAATATAAATGCAGGAACAGAAATCTAACGAACTACAAAGGACAAATAAAAAAAAAATTAGGTAAATTGGTGTTTAGTTGATACATAGGTCGGGATTTTATTAGATCCATGGTCGGGATAGGCAACTTTAGAACAGTGTAGGGTGACCGAAACTGCTTAATGTAGGGGAAAATGGGGGAAATACGAACACCTAAGAGAAAACTTAATTAAAACAGTGGAATTTGATCAAAGAGTTTCTTTATTTTTTAATTATTAAAGTTTACTTAACTCTGTCTAACGAATTCACTAATCAACATTTATATTTTTTTAATAAAGATAAAGATAAGTTTATTTGTTCAAACATGTGTATACATACTAGTAGCATGCAAGATATTATTAGATTAATTTACCAACATGTTTTGCCTGACAAGGCGTCCAAATTTAACTATTGCAATAATTATTATTAACGCTTATTATCATAAATCAGAATCACCATGTCATAAATGAATTCTACTTTGAGTTCCATGAATATTACAATAATGTCAACAAGTTATACATAAATAATAAAAATAGCAAGAATAAATAAATCATATCAATATGTCGTTAAATTTATCCAGCAAAATATCATTTAACTGATAATAACACTTGTCTGCTACTAGATTTCTAACTTTTTTTTTAAATAGATTTATGTTCAGCTTTTTTATTGTTCGAGGTATTTTATTATAGATAACAGGTGCCATACGAAATACGCTTTTATGTGCAAGCGTAGTCTTAGTAGTATGCAGACGGAGTATACTGTTGTCATGCCTATTCCTAACAACAGTATCTGCAAGACGTGGAAACAATTTTGGATTGGTTTTAACAAATGTTGCAACTTCTAATATGTATAGTGAGGGTAATGTCAATATTTTATGCGTTATAAAATATGGCTTACAGCTGTTGGTGGACTGGAGATTAAACATGGCTCTGATACATCTTTTGTGGGCCTTAAATGCAATTTCTTTATTAGTGGAATTACCCCAAAAAATGATGCCATATCGCAAGGCTGATGCAACTAACCCATGATACGCAGTCATCAGTGCATCTATGTTGAGTTGAGGAGCTAACTTGTACAATGCATAAGAAGATGTACTCAATCTTTTACTCAAATGTTCAATGTGTGGCTTCCAGTTCAGCCTCTTGTCAATAATAAGACCTAGAAATTTTGTGGAGTCAGTTTCATCTATCACCTTATTGCTATACTGTACCTTTATTTCAGACACTGAGCTCCGTTGGCTAAAATGCATAATTGTTGTCTTGTCCAAGTTAATTTTTAAATTATTGCTGTCCAATCATAATACTATTGATGATAAATTGTAACAATATTTTTAAAAATCAAAACCCTTAGTGTTCGGCTTTACCCGACATTAGTCGGGTAAACACGAACACCAAGTGGGGTAATTACGTACTAACATTAATAATGACAGTGATCACATTTATAACCCAACGATGTTGACTGTCCGTCAGTACAATTCTCGTGAGCCCATTTTTTACACACGTAGCACATAATCCAGTTTCAACGGGGGGATCTATATATTTATCTCCACAAAAAATACAAAAGTAGTCTTCATTTTCCTATTCGTCTTTTTCTTTTTCTCTTTGTTTTTTTTTCGTATTTTGACTAGGGTCACCAAAGTATTTTTATATTCTTGAAATTTTTTAATACACTTTTAGTCTCTTTGTTTAAAGGTTTCTTAACACTACATTCCAGTATTTTTATTTAGTTTAGTTTAGTTTAGTTTTAATTATTGTAGTAGTTAGCTTGAGTAATAAAGGCAGATTGCCCGTTAAAAAAAAATTTATTTGAGATCCTATTTTTGCATTTTTTCTGGTTTTTTCTTGATTTCTTCTGTTTTAGCTCTTTTTCTGTTTTCCTTTTCCTCTAACTGGTCTTTTATAGGTGTGCTCGTAAGAATAGTTGATCGTTTCTTCCTGATATTGCGTTTTGAAATTTTTGGAGGAATAATAGGCAGTTCAATGATCTCGGATAGGGAAACTGCATGAGTGCTTGTATCATCGCTTTGTGAATTAACAAAACCTGTATCGGAAGCCTGGACATCAAGATTTTCAACACTGTGAAGGCTTTGCATATGAAATGAAGTGTCGTAGCCAATCAACAAATAGGCTTTCATTTATCCATCCAGAGTCTGACACAGCGCCAACCATGTTAAGGTTACTACTTTTTAGTAATTGTGGATTCATACGCTTCCTTTTATATAAAAAATGGAGGAATGTATTGGCCGGCTGCACTAAATGCACTTACAACTGTTGTTGTAGACCCTTTTTCAGCACTGGTTGCCTTACCAACATGTTTCTGACCTCTTACTGCCACTATTTTCTGATTTCTTTGGACCGTTGATATACCTGTCTCATCGATGCCTTCAAATTATCATAAAAAACTTTAACTTCAGTTTCATTGAACGCAGTGATACGGTTCAGTGAAATCGCCTCAGGTGTCCTCAGAGATATGCTGGGATGTCTTTTCATGAAATTGTAATACCAGTTTTTTCCGGCTAGCTGTTTCACTCGGTGGAAATTATGCGGAAGTTTGTTCTTCTCTGCATACTGGTACGCGATTTGGCGAATTTTTTTTATGGTCAGGCCATAATAGAGTTTACTGCACTTTATGATATAATCGACAAGTTGCGTTTCCTGCTCGTCTGTAAAAGGTTTTCGTCCAGACCTTGGCTGTTTTATCACTGCTTTCCTTAGGTGGTCAAAAATGGTTGTTTTTGGAACATTATAAGTTTCTGCTGCTCTGCCGATGCTGAGTTTTTTGGCTTTAACGTCGTCTATAGCCTTTTTGAGATCTTCAATACTTCGGTTCGGTCTTTCTTTTGTAATTACGAGGCATCTGAAACAATAATAAAAAAAGATGAACGGGGAATCAACAAAAGGGAGGGGGATACCCCGCTGGATCGACAATAAAATGGAAAAAACCATTTAGGTTATATTTCTTTTGCCGAATGCGTCATTGTCATTTAGCTGATTAATATGTGAGTATTCCACTATGTAAAAGTTAAATTACTATTGTAGATAGAAATAAATTAACACCAACTTGAATTTACCAAAAAAATTACATCAAAAACATGCAAATTATTGAAAAATGCATACCTTGACAAGTACGTGCGTCCGCGTCTCCCGTGTTGTTGACTGGCACTAGTGGTGGCGTGATCTCCGAAATGGCGGCAAGTAAAATATTAGCCATATTTTACTTGCCGCCATTTCGGAGATCTTTTTCGGATTCTCTTTCTAACATATTAGAACCATTGGATTCGAGATTACCCCGCGTTTGCGTTTCCCCCACTCTCCCCTAACAATACATCCGGGCGGCGATATCGGTAATGCGATAAGGCCGCTAGTTCTACCATTGTTTTGTGAATTTTCACATGCATTTTCATTTATTGGTGTTATTGTAAAAAGTATTATTGTATTGTATTGTACTAGTTGTATTGTACATTTAAACATACCCAATGAAAGGGTGTTTTGTAAATTGTTGCATTCTAAAATATCAAACCCTTTTCAGTTTTGAATTTATGCAATCTTTGATTCCAGCACTTGTGTATAATCCATATAATAAATAAATAAATGTACGTATGCATGTTTGCCCAGTACACTCCATGTAGTCACTGAATAGATTTAGCTAGCACTTATTGTTACCTTTCCCTTCACTTATCTATATAAATTGAAAAAAAAAAACACCAATTTGCTAAGGTTGTATTTTGAACATCTGTGAATCAATGGCACATTAATGGTTTCTTCTGAAGTGATATAATTAGCTATTGTTCATCCTGTTGCAACTAAACTCTTTTGTTGCATGCAGACTGCAATAGCTGGTATTGTTTGTTAAGTTCTTGTTTACAAATTGCATGCCTTAGAGCATAAAACACAACATCGGCACAACAGCAAACAAAGGGCTGTAAAAGAAAGTATTATAGTGAATTTACTATTACTATTAACTTTTCGTATTGTGGCTTTTTGTGATAGGTTAATCCGCCTATGTCGCGATGCATAACATAGGCTTCACATCAATAACTGCAAAACACAGGCGTCCTGCATAAGACGCCACTTTGGACGCTTATCATAGGCGGCTTGGTGATTGCAAAATGCAAAGATTTTAATGTATGGAAGAGAATTCTGCTGCCAATTCCATGGAGTTTCCCTTTTAGCCGGCTCTTAAGGCTAACGGCACCCACGCACGGCCAACGTAGCCTTATCATCGGCTGAATTCTGAACAACACAAAACATTCACAAAGAGGGATCCTTTCCAATCCAACGCATTTGGGTAGTCGCGCATTGTGACGCATTTCGAGAATTTCTTTGCTTTTCCTCTCTGTGGGATATAATTTTTCAGATGTTTAATTTAGAAATAAGATATAAATAAAATAACGAAATAGGTACTATATACGTACTATTTCCATGTAAGCTCTTTTAAAGTTCAATGATTTGATTTCGCCAATTGTTATACGTTCGGAACATTTAATATAGGTTCCTACACATCCACATTCAAGATTCCATTTAGAAATGCCGTCGGTACCTAGGTACATCCTGAAGTTTACTTGTTGTACAATTAAACCCATAATTAATCTGATAGTTGATATTTTTCCTTTACTACTACATTAGACACCTTCGCCGTAGCACCAGTTGCCTTGATGACTTGAAACAACCTCTTTGTTTCCATCTCAGCTCTCCAAAGCGAGGTTGTATGTACTTATCTAAAAATTGCATAGGTAAGCTGGATTTAGGTTGGTTGCAGTGGTGGGATCTAACTTCCTAACAAGCAGGCACATAAGTATACAATTCCATTCATGCACGTATTCACCTAAATTTTTAGGTGTTGCAATATGTTGCTTTGTGCTGGATATTAAAGCTCCTGAGTAACAATGCTTGCTTTATTCATGGCAGGCATATCAAACAATGCCCACAAATGTTGATGTATGATTCCATATTTATTATCGTACCTGACAGGATAGTTAGTGCTTCTCCATAGCTAGACTTTATTATGGGAAGATACTTTATTAAATCGTAAGCTACCAAAAAATGTTGCTCCACAAATAGAACAACCGAGAAATATTTTTCCTGCTTGTTCTATTGGTAGAACAGATTACATGTTTTCTATCATTTCTTGTGTTGGTAGAACAGCCAAGACTTATTTTTCCTACTTGTTCTATTAGTAGAACAGACGTGATTTTTTTTTCTAGTTGTTCTACTGGTAGAACAAATAGTAGAACAGATGGGAACTACCCTAAGACTCCCCGATAAGGAAACCCCTCAAATAGAAGAACTTTTGAATATCATCCATATTTTTGTCGTTATGAATAAAGGCATTGAACATTTCAATGTAAACGGATGGCTCGAATAAAACGCTAAATATCCAAGCATCCGTGTTTTATTAAATTATTGAATTAGTAGGCGTCTGCCAATTCACCATTACTAGAAACAATACACTCGCGAGAGGATGCGCGCGCATCAATAACACTTCCTTCTAAGGAGGATACGCACGTCAATGCAAGGAGGCGCGCGGGGAAGCAGGTCTCACCACCCATCCCGCAGCACAGCTACACGATTCACGGCGCCATAAGCATTTGGTTCTCTTTCAAATGAAATGTTTGATTTGCACATCAGGCAATTTTAATTTTGATAAGGCAAGAATGATTGCTGTGAGAAGCCTCAAACTGCTTAATTTCAGCGATTTTTGTTCGCAGTGATCCCTCCCAAGGATTCGTAGTGACACGTTTCGGTAGGATTCTCGTTATCACAAATTTACTAAACAACATATTATATTTTTATTTATTTAATACTTTTTGCTCAAGGACTAGAATCATTTCCAAGGATTCTTCAAAAATGTCTCCCGCATCAACTTTGGTTTTGATTCTCTTCAGGGCACCTTTTATTGCCCCTGTCTTTGCGACGAGTTTATTGGTTTCTTTTGTAGCAACCTTCTCCATTTTAGGATATTTATAAACAGTAAGAAACTATTTAATTAAACTATTGAAAACATGTTACAAAACATGTAAAATTAAATTTATTTACAGTAATGTAAATAAAATTAATTTTATATCACAAAATGGCAGCGTAGAAGCAAAGATGTGTAAAGCGTCGTCGTGTGGTGTCGCTGCTCGTTGCACTTCCGCTTAATTTGCTTGTTAGTAAAATTGAGCTGGGTTTTGCTTGCTTCACAGGTTACAGATTAAATATTGTCCCGGAGGTCCCCCCAAAGCTTCTTCCCGGTAGCTCAGAAAGGGGAGGACACTCACGGGAACACGTAGGTAACGTTTGGGAAATCCGGAACTATTGTAAATAACAAGGGATGGCTTCGGGAGAACGGGTTTATTCACAGATGTTACAATAATTTCGTATGTTTAAAGGCCTGGAAGTCACTGAATATATTATAAAATGGCAGACTCGTTCGACTCGAACGGCCGTAAAATAAAACTGCTCGAATAGAGCACTGATTATTGTATAAACAGAGGAATATTAAAATTTGGTGTAGCACAAGCGAGAACCGTACGCCTCGGTGGTTAAATGAAGAATGACGAAAATGTATGGAAAATGAAAAGAATGTGACTAATGTTCTAATTTTGAATTTAAATCTAGATTATGAGTGGCCAATATTGGATGCGAAAACTAAGAAAGCAGGTGAATAGCTGAAACGATGACGAAGGAGGATGACATCGTCACAATATAAGCGTTGCTTCTTCTTATTTATGGCGAACCTCAGAAAACGTTCCGATTCACGTAGGGAAAGAAAATTGCAGAATGAACAATAAGTTGTCTGCTCAAAGAAGCAGACCGACCGCTGCTCGAGTTTCCCTGATCCTTCCAGCTGCACGGGCTTACACACTTCCCAGCACTTGCCTTGTAGTTGCGATGGTACCAGCATAAGGATAAACGTGACACTGATCTAGGCCTCGAAAGTAATACTATCAGTTGGATGTTCAATAATGTCAGTCACTTCGCCGACGATTTTCTAATCCAACATTGTCACCACATGGCTATATTTGGTCTGGTCCTGTTTGATGCTGGCGATCTCAAACTGAGCCTCAACTTGGCCAAACCATACAGTGGGTTTTTAGGCCCAAAAAGCCTACAAACCCACCAAACAACAAACACAACCACACAACAACACAACAACAAACTTAACTACATATTCAGTAATCTGTGCTGAAACTGACATTGTGAGTTTTTCCTTGTTGACCTGGTGCTGCTTAATCTGCTCCTCGGATGTCACCATGTCCAAGATAAGAATAAGTGTTGAGAACAACAGTAAAATATTATTACAATAATCAACAAACAGCAGTAAAATGTAAATTATTGAATTTCACTACTCGGCTGTGGTAAATAAATCCTTCCTACTATAATCATGCTGAATTTCGGGATAAAAAGTATCCTACGTCCTACCTCGTAGTAGGATCTCAAATCATGCCAAGTTTCATTGGAATTCATTCAGTGGTTACGGCGTGATGCTCAGCCAAGATACAGACAGAAAAGCAGATAGACCAAAGTGCTATTTTTGCGCTTTTCGTATATATCTAAGGAACATCACTACGAACAAGTGAATAATGAAAGTGTCTCCTACTGGAAAAGCTACGGATTGATTACCTATACCTAAGTATAGATACCACGCTACATAGTTTCATGTAACTGTGGCGTTTTGCGTTTTGCTAGTTCTTTTATTATTCGTACCGCTGAGGAGTGGAGTTCACTTCCTGCTTCTTTGTTTCCTACAAATTACAATCTGGGTCCCTTCAAATCAAGAGTGAATATGCACCTCATGGGCAAACGTCCTCCAACATAGACCGCATCATCGCTTTGCATCAGGTGAGATGTTCAAGAAATTATAGTTTTTAAAATTTTAGCAACCAGCGGGATTTGAACCCGCGCCTTCCAACTCACCGGATTAGACGCTCTACCAATTAAGCTATAGTCGCATGGCCGCTGACTGCGAAAATCTTAAGGACTATGTGTTTACCGACTTAGCAGTCGTGGCGACATCTATAGACATTTATAGATATACCTGAAGTGTGTTGTACACTTAAAAATCAATCCACGATAGGTGAGATGTTGTCAAAAGTGAGCCCATTCAAGCATACAGAAACAAAAAAGAACTTTCTATAGGGGTTTCTCGTACTACTCGACGAAATTATTAATTCAGAAAAGTCCTGTCCATCCAATGGTAACCTGGAAGAAATAGATTGTTGCGATAAGGCCACCCGTTGTTCTATCATTCGTGTTCTGTGCTATGTGCATTGTTATATTATTTGTGTGTTAATAAAGTATCTCTGTATTGCATTGTTTGCACTATGGCCGCCCCCAAAAGACGCGAAGGTCTAAATCATTATGTTCTTAGATAGGTATCTACCCTGCAGATATTCACGACGTTTCTGCCATGACATATGAACCACTCCTTTTCTGTTGACGTGTCATTTATACAGTTTTTTTTATAAGGAAAATGGAACTGTATATTTTGGAAATTAGATAAAAGGTACCGTAACATAATGTGATGCATGATTCTTGCGTGTTGAAATGAATTTGATTAAGTGTTAGAAGAGAATGTAAGGGTACAACACGTTGGCGCGTGACGGCTACCGGAATGCCATTAACACATGGACGTGTCATCTTCGTCCAAGTATGAACACCATCGTAGACCGATTGCAACCAATAGAAACACAAAGTATACATTTGACATTGACAGTCTCAATACGCAGACTATATGCATAGTTACTATGGTAATTTTCAAAATAGGAAGGAGCGCTAGGCAGTGTAACTGTATTGTAGTCCTACCTAGTACTGAGTGTAATTGAATTCTTTAGCATCCTTTGAAACTAGGTACCTATTTATTTATAATAACTCCAAAAAATAGGATAGCTTATTTAATCAACTGCTACAGTACAAAATTAAAACAAAAATAATTAAGTATTGTTTTAATTATTACAAAAACTTTTAAATATATCAAAATCGTATGTTCCAGCTACGTTAGGCGCCAGGCAATATTCAGAATATACAGTAGTAATTAAATTTAACACTTTCACTTTTGATCTCAGCACTGATTTATGTCCTCGCAGATTCACAACATTCCGACGAACAATAAACTGTATTATTTATAAAAACTGAGGCATTTTGTGATTTTAAAATGAATTAATAAAATACTCGCGGTTTGCCGTTCAAACGTCGAACACAGAAAAAATGTCAGCCGATTTTAAACTTTTTTTTTTTTCTTATATTTTGGCTCGACACATAGTGTATTTAGCCAGTGTCAAGTATTGTAATTAATCATCGAGTTATGGAATATTTCACGTGTAAAGTCAAGTCTTCAAGTCTTAGTCACAGTCCAGTCTAAGTCAGGTAATCATAGTCCAGTCTAAGTCATACCCTAGTAAAGTGGTGGCGACTTTACTAGAAGCTTCTATGGAATTTTGGAAGCAACACGAAAAACCACGTTTCACTACATTATATCACTTGCCCACACTCATGCTCGTAATTCAGCACTTAATGCGTAAAACACATTTTCAAAAAATATTTTCATTTGTATTCTTTACTCTTTTTTTTTTTTTTTTTTTTTTGATAAACTGATTAGTATTTATTCCACAAAAACTTAAAAAACATAATATAACTTTTTATAATAATAATTATTAAAGCATTTGAAATTATACTACGTATATCTATGTACACTAAGCCTAAGAAAACAAAATAAGTGAGTAATAAAAAGTTATCTCTCAAAATCTTTTTACTCTTTAATAACCATCAGTAACCGATGTACTATCATGTACTCAATTTATGCTAATGATTAATCCTGTATATTTTTTCATTTTAAATACACCCAGAAATCAAATCAAATCAAATCAAAGCGTTTATTTGCATAAAAACATGGTTAAATATATAATAACAGCAGGTCTTCGGTATGTCATAAAAATAGTATATACATGCATGTTTTTTGCTATAAATATTCATAGTGAATGTCAAATGGTTCACATTAAAATCAGGCAATGTCAATTATTCAATTTGAATTAATATGATAAAGTGCACAAATAAAATAAAATAAAATAATCAGTCCGCACATTTTACACTGGAACAAATTTGAAATAAATTAAATTAAAATACATCATTTTTGTCACATTTTAAAATTTAAAAATTCATTCAGGCTGTAATAAATATTATACCCACATCTGTAAGCCTCTATTCTAGTTGACTTCGACTTCTTCCAGTCTAGGGCCTCATCAATCTACCTATCCTTATATGCCAATTCTTGCGTTATGTGGACGGAGTTTTCAAAAGTGAATTCTGTCATCTAGAGATAAGACACAAGTTCTACATAGTTCCACAGAATAAATAGTAGTGTAGTGACAGAAGTTTTGAATAACAAAATTTAGTAGACTATAACAGAGATTACTAAATATGTTAGGTATTACGTAAGTAAACTTTATAATATGTAGGTACGCTATGCGTTAGGCGTTTCAAGTAGTCACCGAATAACCAACAGACATAGTTGCCCTCGACAGGCAAGCGAAGTTCTCTCCATCCACTTGGCTTCCCTGACTTAGATCCACTGGGGGATTCAATTGGATTTTTTTCTTCACACAGATCTTCTCGGGGATTCATTTGGATAGTTTGTCAACATAGATTCAACTGTGGACTCGGTGTTATTTATATGTACATAATCTTAAATAGGTACCTGCAGGACGTAGGTGACGAGACCCATCTAAGAAAATAAACCAATGCTTTCCTGAAAATGCGTTAGTTATGAACAGAGAGTTTTGTATTAATTAATTAATAATTTCAAGTGTCGCGAAAGCCTGACATACATGCACATTTTATTACCTCGTCTATGTTTACCTAACGTAAAATATTGGAATTTTATCGTAGTTATAATATCATAGAAACTAACGTGAGTAGTATTCATAACTAAACAACTAGTAACCGGCTAGCACTCACGTAATTTTAGTCGAACAAACTCGACCGGTGTTCAGGCAATAAAGATTCCCATCTTCATGGAGTATGCGCGGCCACGGCGGCGGCTCTGCGCTGAGTGCGGACCAGCGGGGTGATCATGTAACTTTGATAGCAATGCAACAAGAAATTTCAATCCAAATTTGAAAATTTCCATAGTAACTCTGTACATAAGCTGCGTACTGCAACTGTCAAATCCATACATTTTTGTGTTTCTATCGGTTGCCAACAAGTTACATGATCGCCTAGCAAGGCCCGCGTCGCCCGCTGCGAGGGCGGTGCGGGGGACGCAGACCGCGGCGACAGGTGCTCAGTTGTTGGAGCAGCGGCGCACACGCGTATGTCAGTGTCAATGTCACAATCACAAACGTCAACCCAGCGCGTAGGGACGTCACACACTACACCGACCGTATCAGCTTCACGCACAAAAGGTTCCACACTCGCCACTTTTATCGTAGTTTACTTAGTTTTTATTTTACTAGAAACACCTTGAGATTTCGCATTTGCATAATAATTATAAGTACTTACCTAATTATTATTCTACGTATAACCACCTTTATTAGTTAGCTAGCCTACGTATTACTTACTCACAGAAAGACTTGAGATCGCTATTTTCAAAAAAACCTTAAAATAAACACTCGATAATTAAATAACACAATCATGGAGTTGCCTCTATTATTAAAGACTCATAAAAAGTAGCCAATTACGAAAGTGTACCTAGCCTAAACAAAGTTATGGCACGTAAGTACTTCATTGAAAGGGCCGCGGTAAGTAGGTATGAATTCACCCCTCTCGAGTGGTTTCTATTTATAATAATAGCTACCGTTTAAACTCAGCCCGATAAACTGAGCCCGAAATATAAAAGTTAATGTTCATTTGCTTTTCTATAATTTGAGGTTAATTATAAAGGAGCTGTGGGTTCAACTGCTGTGTAAATGGGCCTTGATCTTAGGCATGGGCTGGACATTTTTGAAGTACCGGAATTTCATAATAAATAGGTTGGTACCACCGTTTTGTTAGGTTTTCTCCCGCCAAGCACTACTGCGTTTCGGTTTGAAAGGCACTGTGGCTAGTAATTCATATTTTCTAAACACGATGCGCACACAAAAAAATATTGCAACGTTTTGGGAGTTGAATAACCATACAACTTAAGAAACCATAAGAAAGCAAAGCACATATAATAAGAAATGATATAAATTCAAATAAAATTTTGAAAAAAACTTACTTTTTGAATTTTTTTGCACACAGCCGTCGTATTTACGCAACAGCGACTCGTGCGTCATGCATGCGGTGTTGGCAGCTCGCTACCTATATATAATAGGTTGGGAGAAATCGTGCTTGTCACAACTAACCTCTGTCACAACTCTCCTAGGTCTCCCCTACTTTGATATCCTACTTACCTAACCAAGATAAATAAGTGCTTACCAAACGGACAAAAAAAAATTGAAAAATACTGCTTTAGTTACAATGGCTAGGTACTTACTCATAAAAGAATCCCCTAACTTTGGAAGTCCTCACACTTGGAGAAGATCAATCACTTCTTCCATATCTCTACGACCTAGTACACACACAAACGAAAACACAAAAATCACATGAAACCCATGAAGTTCAAGAATGTTCTTCAAGAAAATATCAAAATGAACACATTGCTGGATGATGTTGCCCGATCCACAAACTAAACGAGGTCCAATTTGTCCTTTAACGGAAGGTCCTATAATTCCAAGAGATATCCGATCGACGCACAGACTATTATGAGATATGGATCACCGTGCTTTAACCCAACACGTGAAGTATTCAGTTGAATAACTGCAATTATTGAGTCTATAATTACAAATGCATGTAATATGTTCTTTTGTAAAACTAATCATTTTTCCATAATGGTATGAGTACGCAATGAAAACAATCAAATGTCGTTTTTTAATGTGATTAAGTCTATTTATCCAATAAGAAAAGTGAATTATAGGAGCTGCTATGTTCTCATAATTTATGAAGTAACATAATAGTATTAAATATTTGTACTTTGTCAAGATATTTTATAATGTTAGCTTTATTATCTAAACAATTTGCAATTTACTGTTTCCAACTTTTTTATTGATATAATCAAGTTATTTTTAAACAAGCAAGATTTTAACTTTATTAACTAGGATTTTTTCAGTGCTAAAATAATAGGTGTACTCTTTTTTCACATAGGCTTCTGTAACTTTCCAGAGAGGGACACACCTATTATCTTTTCACAAGTAATAGGTGCATCCTCACAGGATTATATAGTACTGCATTTTTCACTGCTATGCCCAAGCCATAATCACATAGTATCTCAAATAATCTCGATTCACCTAGTACGACCCACCTCTATTTACAAGTCAAGATGATATTAGGTACCTACTTAAAATATTAAAACAAAATTATTGTAGACATTAAACACAATATAGATAACAATATAAAGTGCAATAAAAAGTGTAATGCAAAATATAATGTCAAATATTGCATTGCAAGCCTATTACTACAATTTATATTTATATTTTTTATATTTATTAATTTATATTTTATAGTTGTAGTTTTTTTTTTTTTACTTCCAATGGGTTTGGTGTTTGACTACATCTCACCTGATGGTAAGTGATGATGAGGTCGAAGGTGGAGCACGCCTACCCAGAATTAACGTATTTGCTTTTGATTTGAAGACACTTAAGTTGTATGTGGATGGAAATACCGTTCCCTAGCCGCACGCACAATAAAGGAATCTGCAAAGTTAGTTTAGTTTTATAGAATACCTAGTTTTATTGTTGTAGTTTTGTTATTATATTGTATTTAAGACTTAGGGTAGGTACCTAATAAAAAAATTTACCTTATGTGTAATACCTAATTAATTACTACAATAAGTGAGTTTGAAAATAAAAATAAATTCTCTTTCTCACTACTGGTGCAAGCAATCCGGCACAATGCAGAATAGAAAACTTCGATCCGTAGCTTTTATTACATCTGTAAAGAAGAAGTATCTATCAAAATAGGTACCTATAAGGCTGTGGATGATGATTTTTAAAGCCGATTTAATAAATTAATACAGAGGAAACTAAACTTTATTGAAATCTACCATTACCTTAACAAGTAGGTAGGTATGCAGGTACCTGCCTAAGTCGTGCCCCATACTGATCTACCAGATTTTCAATTAGTACCCGGGCAAGGTGCTTAAAACAAAGAATTAAATACACAGGTCGTTAAAAAGCTTTTTCTTTAATATCTTTCCTCCATTGGTCTTTTAAATATTTTTTCGATGCCTCCCTTTTCCTGATTACAGCTCATTTGTGAACAAAAGATACGCTAGGTACTAGGACATTGTCTGTTGGGTTTGGGAAAGGGATTTTTATTAAATTTTATTATTCAATTTAATATTATGAATTGGAATATTTTCTTGTAGCGGCTGATAGGAAACGGTTGCCATAGTCATACTACTAAACACTTGTACAATTTTTATTTTGTTATATTTTGAATGATTAAATACTAAGTAACATTTTGGAATATACTTATCTAAATATTCACTAAGTGTGCACAGTAGTCTCAGACGCGGCGTGCGGACCGAGTCAGAGACTAAAGAGCTCTGTGGGACGCACCCAGCTGTATCTCTTAGTCTGTGGCGCCCGGTGTCCATAATATCATCATTCTAGTACAGTGTTCTAAAAGTATATAATATACTAGTATTATCTGGGAACATGACAACACGAATGATATGATGGGTGATATGGACAAGACGAAGTTCATGTCTAATACTCATGTTC
Organism: Ennomos quercinarius; assembly: GCA_910589525.2. Lineage (NCBI taxonomy): Eukaryota > Metazoa > Arthropoda > Insecta > Lepidoptera > Geometridae > Ennomos > Ennomos quercinarius. Next base: position 13,905,399 of record OU342505.1, on the reverse strand, counting down.
CACCTATACCGGTAATTGTTGGGAACGATACTCTCGAAGTTGTCGACAAATATGTCTAGCTAGGACAGACTGTCTAATTAGGTACGTTCAATTTCGACAAAGAGGTGGCACGAAGAATCCAACTCGGCTGGGCAGCGTTCGGAAAGCTTCGTCCTATCTTTTCGTCCAAAATACCGCAGAGCCTGAAAACGAAGGTTTTCAATCAGTGTGTGTTGCCAGTGATGACTTACATGGTCTCTTACTGTAGGCTTCATTAGTAAGCTCAAAGTCGCGCAGCGAGCTATGAAGAGAGGTATGCTCGGTGTTTCCCTGCGAGATAAGCTCTGCAACGAGGAGATCCGCAGGAGAACTAAAGTGACCGATATAGCTCTTAGAATTAGCAAGTTGAAATGGCAAAGGGCAGGCCACATCGCTCGTAGAACTGACAACCGATGGGGAAGAAAGGTTCTCGAGTGGCGATCACGAACCCGAAGACGCAGCGTAGGCCGGCCTCCTACTCAGTATACCGCCCCACTCGGTGGACCGACGATTTGGTGTCGGGGAGACAATGGATGCAGGAGGCGAGCAGCCGCTCAAGGTGTAGGCCACTGGGGGAGGCCCATGTTCAGCAGTGGACGTCTTTAGGCTGAGCAAGTTTTCTTTTCTTGGGATTATCTAGAGTCACAAGATTATCCCTAGAAGTTGACGGTATAGGGTTGATATAATCGATCACTCCTATTTTTGATATCAATTTATTATTAGGCAGACTGGGTTGATGACACAATACGTGAGATGTGTCTATTTTGGTAAAATGTAGCTTTTCCTCAAATCAGGGTTTGCGCGATTGAATGGGCTGTATTTGTCTTCTGATAATATTGTGACTTTGTTTGTACATATTTTTTCAGGTACGTTGGATGAATTTGGCGCAGCCAGAATTTTATTGTCTGGTGTAATTTCAGTTTCAGTTCCTGCTGAATTTGTAAATGAGATTTCTCCTGTAATATTAGGTCCTGCTGGTATATGGCTTTAAATATGTAACCGCTACCGAGATTACTATATTTGCGCCGTTTTAGCTGCTCAGCAGAATTAGCCGCGGCGCCGTCACACCTTCCCGAGACACACGTTAGGACTCCTAACGTGTGTCTCGGGAAGGTGTGACGGCGCCATAGTATCGACGCAAGTAGCGTCCCACACTAAAGGCCGCCCCATCTTCCAAGGAACCAGAGTCATTCCGTCGGGTCTTTTACCATCGTCACGCATGAGACCATTAGGCTCGAGAATGGCTGCAACATTGGCGGTGGTAAAAGCCCGGCGAATTATGTCATTAAGACTAGCGTGGCGCGAAATTCGACCAGCGCTTTTTGAACATGAGAGACCATGATGACTAGTGGCTGTGAAATATGAGTAGAATTGGGTGGCAAAATGTGAAACGTATATTTTTTTTTGTTCACATAGGCGTACTACATTCACGTTTAAGTGACTCGAGAGTGAGACCCGGAGTGGACTTGTCCGCGTCTCTGAGTCAGTGTTTGATAAACACTCAATATACACTACATTCTTGATAAATTCATCGCGCATATTACGTAAATTTGAAACGCCGTTGAAACAACAAAAACAATAACATTCTGAATCTTATGTAAAAAAGACTATATACATATTAATCGATCCTAGTTCCTAATAATTACGGACTTGCCTTTTTTCCGGTCATGGGAGTGTCGGTTGCCTCCTCTTTTCCCTCTCCTTGTCTTCCTTTTCTTTTTCCTGTTTGGTTCTCCGCTACGCTTGCCTCGTAGATGGATGCGATGTCGCTTACCTGCGTCTCCCCGTCACTGTTGAGTGCTTCCACTCCCAGCAGGTCGGTTCAGTCTTCTGGTATTTCTATCTCAGGTAGGTCTCCTGGTCCCGTTGTTGGTTGGGTAGCTGAATCGGGGGGCGTCCCGGTCGGTGTCGTGGTTTTTCTTGTGGTAGTGGTCGTCGTGGCTTTTTTTATTTTTTGTTTTGTATCACGCGTATGTTACCGTTGTTGTTGCTGTTGTTTTCGTCGTACTGAATTTTCTCCCTGTTAATTGTACTAATTGGTGTACGGTGGTGAGTTCTGAGCCCTTAATTTAATATTTATACTTTGAAGACATATTTTCATAGATTATGTTTAGTTTTTCATCCTTCGGTAACTTTCCGCACCGGTGCATCAGTGTTTGTATTTCTATAAAGTAGTCTGTGAATTTTTAGCGGTAATTTTGTCTCTTTGTCATTATCTTCCTTAATTGTTCGTTTTCGTAGTTGCGGGTAAAGAACGTGAGTCTGAAGTATGTAATGAACTCACTCCAGGTTTTGAATGCGTCCTTGTTATTCTATTACCATAGCACGGCCTTGCCCTTTAAGGATCTAGGTATCACTTTTTCTTTTTCTACACCACTCGATTCTATTAAATCTTCCAATCTTTCTAGGAACTCAATTGAGTTGTCATCTGTATTGAAATACAGGTTCCATCTTTCAATGCTCTGTTCATACTGTTTTTAGTATCTGGATGTGTTTCTTTTGTTATCTTTCCCGTTTACGTCGGGGTATTCGTCGGATCGCGACATTGTATCTTTATACCCTGGTTCCGACACCTGTTGTTACCGCTTCCTACGTGCGTCGGAGCTATGTTGTGGGTCTGGCGTGCTTCAACTCTTATTGCTTCAGCCAGGTTATGGCGCAATTCTTTCACGGTTTGATTTTCGGTCCTGATAAGGTTGTGATATTTCTTTTTATGCACTCTTGCTCCAATTCAGGTTTTTTCAGGTGATATATCTAGACAGTTTTATCCGACATTAGTTTTTATTATGTAATGGTATTATGCGCTTTGTTTTTGTCTAGACGAATTATATTTAGGCCATCCGCTAAGTAATTTATTCTTTGGGCTTATTTGTCTGAGTGCGTCGCTGTAGTGAGTGAAGTGGCACTATCCCCTGGGTTAAAATGAGGATTATTAGTTGAGCACCAATGTAATGGGGTTTCGTCTAGCTCGCCTGGGCCTCGTTGTATTGGTAAATCGAGCCCTTGCGTTGTAATGCTTTAGAATTTGTTAAACATCTCAAAGACCAAATACGTAGCATTCGCTCTCCGTAGTCCTAGTGCCCCACCTGCACACTTGGCCATTAGAGTCCATTCTGATGGCTGTGTTGATGAACTGTATTGCACCTGCCCCTCGGTAGATAAAGTACCCAACATAAAATATCTAGGCACAATAATTGACCAACAAATGTCATGGCTTCCACATATCAGCATGCTCACCTCTCGCGTAAGAAAACTTATATGGATTTTTAAGAAGCTGAGACACTTTACTTCCGTAAAACTACTTTTTTCAATCTATTATGCCCTTTGCCAATCTATCCTCAAGTATTGTATCACAGCCTGGGGTGGTGCCTTCAAAATCCATCTATTGTCTTTAGAGAGGGCCCAAAGATCGCTTCTAAAGGTTATGACCTTCAAACCTTATAAATTCCCCACTACAGCTCTTTACACAGACTGTAAAGTCCTAACTGTTCGCCAGCTGTATGTACTTGATACTGTTCTTCTACACCACTCAAAAACTCCTTACGATGCCACTTTGAAAGACAAAAGACGAAACCGTGACGTTATAACAAAAAGTATTAGATATAGAACGCATTTTATTAATACTCAGTTTTGTTTCTTAGCACCATTTTTGTATCGTCAAATTAATAAACTACTTAACATTTACCCGCTCAATAAAAATATGTGTAAGAACAAGATAAGACTATGGCTGCTTACACTAAGTTATGCTGATACGGAATCTCTTTTGAAGGTTGTTTGTTAGTTGTTGGTAAAGGAAATGTGAATAAGTACCTACAGGTAAATTGAAAACACAGACATGCAGATGCTCAGACAGTAGGTACGGTAGATATTAACATTCATAGAATATACAGACACAATAAACAAGTTTTATTTTGTGGTACAGTTGTATCTACGTATTAATATTTCCTCACCATTAAAATCACTCTTCTTCAATACATTGCTTACTTTCCCACTCTCACGATCAACATAATATATAAATATACTCACTCACTCCGCCCATACTCATCCACACTCAATTAACGCACTTTCTCAGATCTCCTCATATTATTTTTCCCATCTAACATTACTTCAGTTGTCCTACTCTTTGCTTTTACACTACTATCTGCATTCCTTCAACTGTGACGTGTAGCCTGTCTTAATCCGTTGCTGGCCGGAACGCGAGGTAGGTAACTTTTCCTCAACTTATGTGGGTACCCATTGATAATTATCATTGTATCTAATAAAATTATTCCTACTTGCCTGTAATCGACCGAGAGTTTTAAACACGTAAACGCATCAATTAAACTTTTATATAGTATTAGCAGGAAGACGTTGGCATCTGGGATACAGATATTCTAGTCTAGGTGCCAACACACCGTATTGTTAAATTCGTCATTCTTTCTTTTGTGACGTACTCATGTTATGGTAGAATTAGTTTTAAAACTGAGAATTTTAAATTCATAGTAATATGCAATTTTTTTGTTTTTCTCTTTACATAACTATTTTTGATAATTGGGCCGATCTTGAGGGCTTTAGTTGTTAGATCTAAAACTCGTAGAACTGTTGCTGTTTTAGTCTGATAAACGGCAATGTTAAAAACGGCTTCATTTGTTAGTAAGTTGAAGACTATCAGGTAAAGCCTTTAAAGGCCTAATGTACCGACAACCAGGATACAGATTTTCTGAACTGAATGTCGGTACGGTTTAGTAATCCGGATTAAGTATTATTGATATTGTTTTGATCTTGCATGCAACTTGTTATTTTTGGTAATAACATAGTTATTAATTATACGCCCATGTTATTAATGTACGATTGAAGTGAACCCAAATAAATTTATTATAAATTTATTATTATTATAGAATTATTTGTACAGTCTCTATATAAGGGGTAAGAAAGGAAACACTGCAATCTATTTGATAGTGACTTTATTGCGTTTTTACATTAAATTCTCTCATTATTTCGGTTCTCTTTAGAATGAGGCTAATATTTACTGATATATTTTGGTATCCTACATTTACAGCTGGAAGGTGTTGGGCGCCTTAGAATATACAATGCAATGCTTGTCGGCTATTATGAGACCCAAGTGGGTGTGCAGTACGAGCTAGTAGAGTATTCCTGGTTTGCAACCAGATAGCTATGTTAGTTGGTAATAGACAACACAAAATTTAAATGAAAGCGATCAGTCAGCTACAATGCAAACTGATCCAAATTGATTTACTTTTTCAATAACTGTTCTTATGGGCCTGTCGTTTATACTGAGGGTATTCTGAAAAAATGTCTTACAAACTCGTTCTCTTTTTTTAATGATCCGAAAATAAAAAGCATGTTTAGCTTTTCTGTTGCTATCTATCTTCTTATATTGATACTTCGGTTTTTCGGTTATATTACTGTTGATAAAATCTCATTGCCGACTCAAAGATCCTAATTTCCAGTAATTTTCAAATTCCGTTAATACTATTACTTACGGGATCTTTACCGTGATTTGAATCATTTCTGAGTTCCCGATATTTCGGCACAGTTACATGCACCATGTTCACGGGTAGACTGAAGATGCGGGTGGATGATAAAAAAGTTCGAAATAAAAAAAGTCAGTCTACCCGTGAACATGGTGCATGTAACTGTGCCGAAATATCGGGAACTCAGAAATGATTCAAATCACGGTAAAGATCCCGTAAGTAATAGTATTAACGTAGTGAACAACCGTGAAAGTTTAAAACAGAATTTTCAAATTGTTTTTCCGACACTCCTCGGATATATTTTCCTTGCATTTTATACAACAGTGATCTCCGCATGTTTTTCCCATGCTCCTTGACTTTATTTGTTTTTGGTTTTGCGATAAAGATGTATAAGATAATCCTAAATTTCTTAATGTTTTGGCCAGTTTTTTTTAATTACCTGGTCTTCTTCTTCCCCTTGAAATATTTGACAGCTCATTCTCAAGAGACGTTGATTAGCTTTCAGCTCAGAGATTCGAGAAGAAGGACCTGCGTCAGTTACTTGAACCTCTTGAATAGGTGGCTCATCAATAAAACTATCGTCAACTTGACTTTGCCGTACATTAGCTATCAGATCAAATTCTCGAGAAGGAGCTACCTACATCAGTTACTTAAATCTCTGGAATAAAGGGGGCATTGATAAGACTCTCGCCAACATCACCTTGATGTAATGAATTGCATTGGAATGCAATCTGGTCCTTATTTTCAATTTGGCCTGTTTCCCTAACATGTTATCTTGGGGATGGACGCTTTTCGCGTAACAGTTCTAGTTTGTCTAGTGTGTCAATGTAAGAATGAAATACGGGCCCAAGCATCTAGGTATAGGGTTTGAACTGGTGGTTGAGTGAGATGGCAGTTGTATTAGATTCGAGCCGGATTCTCTTGTTGAGGATTCAGCCAGGAATAGCGTAATAGGAAAGAGGGGGCTTCCTTGTATGCATTTTAATGACGTTTCTTTAAATTAATTAATATAAATATGTAACGGTGGTGTGACGGACGGGGCGCAGAGTAATACGACGGAGGTTGGCAAGATGACGTTTATTACGTGTTAATACAATAATTGCGAACGATACTCTAATTCCTATAAGCGAGGGCCAAAAAACCGTTCATAGCGCCTAGTAGGAGATTTAAACAACGAAGATAGTTTTCAAGAGTGCCGGAAGTCCGTCTGCTCAAGACACCTAGCGCCTAACCGAATTACTATTGCAATTTCACAAAATATGTATATCGAGTTCACTAAATGAAACGTTTGCGTGTTTTAAGGTCGTATCACGCCATCTAGTTCCATTCGATGTAAGCAAAGAAATATTAGCTGGTGTTACAAACATATGAATGTACGTGTCGTGAGCGGGAGTCGCAGCGACCGAATGGGGGAGCGAGCCGCGCGGCCGCGCGGCCAGGCGGCCGAGCGCGACTGGGTTCTTGTTCGTATGCGTGTGTGCATAATGCCGGCCGACGCACACTAGTACGTGCGTGAACACATTGCGTGACGGAGGATTTTTTGACCACTTAATATCATGGCCAAAATGTGTAAGCGTCAAAATGTACAAATGTTAAAACGTTCAAAACATAATGGTCACAATGTATAAGTGACAAAATGTGTAAATGTCAAAATACATGTGGGACAAAATGTATGATTGACAAAATGTCAAAAAATACAAGTTAATTACGTGGCACTGCAGAATAAAAATTAAACGTGTTTATGATGGTACGATGCTGGCTGGACCACAAGCCAACAAACAGTCGCCAGAGTTATTTGACACCTAAACATTTTAACGTTTATATTTTTATGACATTTGCACGTTATTACTATTTCACATATTAACATATGGACATTCTGACACCTGTATATTTTACTATATGCTCACACATGTATGTTCTAACTATGATACAATCAATCAATTCGACATTTTGTCATGTGAACCAATTGGACCCTAAATCAGGCTATGATGGACTGACACCCTAATGGTTCTAATTAATTAAATAAATAAAAAAACTGAGTATGAAAAAATTAGGTTTGCGCTGATCGACTGTAATTCATGTCCCTGTCTTAATTCCTATGGTGTCTTTAAAATTATTGTAATGAAATTAAAAGTAATCTGCGAAATATGTACCAAAAACTCACACACCTATTGGTATTCATAATTCAAAATGATGCAATGTTTGTATTGTACCCATCACGTACCTAAACATACTAAATGCTCTATAATTTTATTTTGTACAGTAAAATGACGTGTGTACGTCCTAGATAAGGAATTATTACGGACAGCCCATAAGAAATAACTGACATAATATTTCTAAATTGTTATGCTGTGTTAACAGTTCATACGCAAAAATTTAATTTTTGGGTTCAAACTTCTTTCATAACATCATATCGTACCAGTAAAAAATTAAAAAAAAACCCTGTTACATTTTTCACATAGATTTGGATTCCACCCGCGTGGTATCCGTGTTCGTTGTGTGACCCAAACTCGGAGGGACTCTTGACTGAAGACTTGCAGATAATCAGGATTGATTAAGATGAAGCACTTGGTAGTGTAGTAAGATTATTTATACTTTTAGAAATATTATAAGTAATTAAAACAAAGTACAATGAGGGATCGAAATGATCTAAGTACAATGGCTAACACACAGTATGACGGCAGAGAATCGAATGTCTAACTGGAGCGCAGCTCCAGTATTTATGTGGATCGATACGGTACGGTAAAATCCCTTGAACAAGGGGTAATTTACGAGTTTTGCTAAAGTCATAAAAAAATATCACACTTTATGTATGAGCTTTACGTGATTTTCCTAGTTTTTGCATGTTTAAACCTAATGTGAATTCAAGAACTTGTATCATAAGTTATTGACTTAGGAGATTAGATTGGTATGCGACCTTATTTGATCTCATTAAGAGTCAATACAACGCCAAATTGCTTAAAACGGCTTAGCTTGAGGCAGTATCCTGTCAACAATATTGCAACAATGACTTTGAAATTAATATATGGTAAAGTTCAGGACTAACGCTACTGCAAATGTATAGTGAAAACACGAATTAATAAAATTTTCTCGATAGGAAAAAATTACAAAGTTACCTGCAAACCGTAAAAATAAACAGCGATTATTCAATGAATACTTTAAATAAGATCATGAAACTTTGTGTAGTAGTTGAACTAAATATAATGGAGGGCTTATGTATAGCGGATTTTTAAAATATATTCAGTGTAATAATAAATTACCTAAACTATTGCGCGTTGGAACCAGTTTAACTTAGACCGCCCCTGCCGTTCGGCCCCTGGCTCATCCCCGCTTTGGCCTAGTACTATACATCTATTCTGTGGCTTTGGCTTGAATTCGCGCTGGCCTTGCACAAGCCCTTAAGCTGTTACAGTGTAACATAGCTGTGGGCTATGGTGACACCATACCACGAGTACATAACTAGGCGCCTACACATTTTATTTCTGCTATTTAGCAAGCTGAAGTGGCTGGTCATATGTGCTGAAATACCGATAACCGTTGAGCACCTGGGGTAGACGCCTACCCCAGGTGCTCAACGGTTATCGGCTCTCTCTCACTCCAGAACACGATGTTCTGGAGTGAGAGAGAGAGCGCGAAGGAGCAGACGTAGGCCTGTATTACAAACGATGCTCACTCGTCGAGCGGTGCTCATATCAACATTTCATTCACAAAATTATGAATTTGTGAATGAAATCTTGACTTGAGCATCTATCGACGAGCATCTTTCTGTAATGCGGGCCGTAGAGTAGGACGACCTGCGGCGATATGGAGCGATGATAGACGCTAGCTGGCAATAACTGGAAGAACAGAGCGCGGCATGCTACTGAGCCCGATCTTTGGCTCTATAGGACCCTTGGGCGAGATTATGTCCAGCAGTGGACTAGTAAAAGATGATGATGATTTTATTGCTAAAACTAACATTAAAAACCTTATTTTTTTCACCAGTCAACCTGGCTTCACTGCCAGCGTTTTGGGCACGTTGCTTACGTAGCGGTTTGTATATTAACACGGTTTTTAATTTTAGTTTTAGCATTAATATTTAATTAAGTATGCCTACTGGTAGTGGGTTTTTAAATTATGATTGTATTATATTGTACATTTTATAGTTTTGGTTTGTAAGTAGTTCAGTTTTATTTTGTTTTATAGGTAGATCTAATTTGATTTGTTATAAGTAATTGCTTATTTAGTGTATGAATATGAATAAATGTAAATAAATTATAAAAAATAACATTGTGTTTTCAATCATAATGAAATAACGAAACCGCAATGTAGTTATTTTGTTTTGTTCTTAGGATTAAGGCCTATTTTGAAGAAGTAAAGAACTGCATTTTTAACAAACCAACACACAAAAAACCAAGCAACAAAGCAAGCTTGGTGAACTCACCAAGCTATTTACACACACATTCTCACACACACCCTCCCTCCTCACACACATACATCCTCTCCCTTCCGTCCACTCATTCTCACCCTCTCCTTGCCCCTTCTTTCTTACCCTCTCCTTTTCCCCCTCACTCTTACACAACACTTCACATACACACTACTAAAACACTATAAAGCGGTTGAGCTTTTTAGGCCTTAAACTTTTTTTTTTAAATAGTAGGTACATTGAGCCATCAAAATGGTTTGAATGGTTTTGTAGCTTTATTGTTTATTGTTTTTATTTATTGTTTTTGTTATTATGTATGTGTGTCACCTGCTGAATAACACTATTATGTAAGCTAAGCGCATTTACTCCACTATTATTTATATTCATGTTACTTGTATAATCCTCTTTTGACCATATATAAAAACTTATATCCTTATAATGTATATACCTACAACGTAACGCTGTAGGATTATTGAAATAAATAAATAACATAAAAAATAAAAAAATGTTGGTACACTTGGGGAATAAAAAGGTACGTCAACAAGAGTCCATTTTTGCTACAACGAGTAAAAAACAGTTCATTCAAGTACTGTAGGTACCGGCTGACCTGAAAAGTGATATTTGTCAAAAAAACAAGTTGGTCTTAGTCACCTTTATTTCCCGATGAGAAAACATATAGTAACGTGGTAGGTCCTACCAACTTAGTAAAATTAAATTTTGCAATACTCACCAAAAATTTCCTTACTTTGTCTGTGTATTGCAGTCTTGTTTGTCCCCGAGTTTGAATTCGGTGACAATTCGGGGACGGACAGGGGACAGACAGGAACAACCCTCAGCGTTTGGCCACATGTCACCTGCACGAGTAGCATGAACTGTTGAAATCTACATGAGTAACTCTTCTCACGAGAAAGTGTTTGACCAATTAACGATCACTTGGCTGACGTCATAAAGCCCTACTCAAACCGGCGCGCTATTCGTACGGCTGTGGGTAGTGGTTAATACTGCGCGGGATCGCGCGGTATTTTGTATTAAAGTTCCGCGCCTACAGCGAAACTTTATACAAAATACCCGGGTGGACTCCCGCGCGGTATACCGCTACCCACAGCGGTACGAATAACTCGCTGGCAACCTTTTGTTGCGTTTTTAATATACTCTTTGTCGAGAAAAGAGATAATGTCGATTTCTACAGCTTACGCTACCCATGCTGATGGTAAGTACAGATGAAGCCGAAGGTGGGAGGGACACTTACCAAGAAGACACCTATTCACTTTGCTCTTGAACATATTTAACGCCTACTCCTAGATTATACTTACAGTATGTTTCAAATTCCCTGAGAAACTCGTACATTGACCTTTGAGGGGACTACAGCGACCCTCAACCTATTTTTTTGCTGGGTCGCTTTATATTTTCAAATTCCCTGAGAAACTCGTAGATTGATACATGTCAAAACAGGTTTAACGCCGCTGATTGACCTTGGGATCTAGCAAAGATACCTTTCCTTTAGCGTTAACGCCAGACGATAACTCAAAATGTATAGGAATGACATGACCTGCGGAAAAGTTATCCGCAGGTAATGTCATAGCTAATGTCATTCCCACACACTTTGAGTTATCGTTTGGCGTTAACGCTAATGGAAAGGCATCTTTGCTAGACCCCATTGTCTCTCACACTTCCTTGTACCACGAAACGCGGTAGATGCGTGACATTGAAGCAATGCATAATAGTATGGAAAGCGATACTGTCGCTTTTTTTGCGGGGCTAACATAATACCGGGGCGCAATGCACGAAGATCTCAGGGGATTTGAAACACACTATACATATTATACTTATGTGGAAGGAAATACCGTAGCAGGAAGCAAGTTTATTGTGGTGTTGGTGTGTAATTTTGTTTTGTTAACTTAAGAAGGATTAGGTTGAGAAAATACTGAAATAACATTAGATGATGCAGTTTCTATTATTTGTTTAATTTAAATTGATTTTCTTTACTGATTACATATAATTATTTTAAACAACATTTAAGTCTTAAAGAGAAACTTACATCTAAACAACTTAAATCTAACCTTACGCTACTAAAGTTGCAATTTTAAATTAAAAGAAAATGTAACAATAATCTGTTTTTCTTTTTTACTAAACTGTTTATACTAGGTACATAATTAAAAAATGAAACCATATTTTATTTATACATTTTGAGTAGTACGTTTTTTTTAAATGAACTTAAAATTATAATTATATTTAATAATTACATAGGTATCACACAGTATTTTTTCCAAGCCTCTACATGATAATAATATGCAAGAGTACAAGTTCCAGCTGAATTATTATAAATTATATATCAAAAATATTAAAATATCGTTATTTACTATAATTGAATACGATTAAAATTGCAACTTTAAATACATAAGTACAATTTTTAACGTTAAATAAGTTAACTTAATTATAGTTTACCAAAATACATTTCAGAATAACTACAGCAGACGTTTTAACAATAATTTACAAAATCAATATATTTTTTATAATTTCTACAACATACTTTGTATGAAGTGTTAGCGACTCTAATAATGAAAAATACTGACTTGGTATAAATAATGAAATTTTGGATAAGTTATTAAAAAGCGGTTTATTTTGTTGACTATTGTTGAATAAATATTATAATTCAGGTAGGTAAATAAAAAAAGAACTACTCAGGCCTTTAGAATACGTATATAGACTTAGCTATATTTCCTAAATAATACAATTTACTTACATCGAAAATATTATAAATGTGACTTTAGTTAGATATTAGGTACATGGAACAGATATTTTGATTAACTAATAAAAACGGTCCTAGTTTATTAATTTTATTTAACATCGCCTTTGAAAACTTACGTGGAACATAAAATGCGTTTTAAAACTCATTAAAATTGTTAGATTCTACTAGATACAACTAAATAAACAGTAAGCTATTTGACTGCTAAAAATGGACGAGTAAATATTGTTTTCTTGAAATAGGTTAATAAATAATGTAATAATTTAAAAAATTAGTAAAATCGGTTAATAAATCACAGAGTAATAAGCTTTTAAAGTCCTGTCCTTTTCTCGCATAACGGAGAGCATGGCGCTGTGACGTCACATACAAGTAGATTGTTAGTAATGAGATACTATGAAGTAATCATTTCTGACGCGAGTGCTGCGTATTTGAGCTGTCTCTTTCTATTCTTGTATTTTAAAATGATTTGTAATTTTTGTGATATTTAATTGTTGTTATCACGATTGCTTATTTATTGAGGAACTTTTTTAATTTATGCAATAAAATTATAACAGTCAAATATCCTATTGTTTACGTAGGTAGTATTAATAATATAATACAAACAGTCGAACATTTCTCTTGTGAAAATTGGCTGGTATTTTCACAAGAAAAATGACTCCGCAAAATAGATAGCGTAGAAACATAATTGGATAGCAAACAAACAAAAAGTAAATAGTCAACAAGTAACATGTTTAAAGTCTTCAAAATACACCATCAAAAAAAAACAAGAAAAAGACAATACTATAACAAATATCTCCAGAAAGCAAACGCGTAAGTTTTCAACAATATAACAAAATAGTTACATATCCATATAATTATCGGGCTCCTCAACTGAGGAGTCCTCTGATCGTTTGCCGAGTCCGAAACTAAATCTGTGCAAATCTCGCTGCCTCTTTCCAAGACCGAAGTTGAATTTGCTGCTCAGCCTTTTCCCCAGTCCAAAGTTGTAAGATCTGGCGCGTTTGCCTAGTCCGAAGTTGTAGAGGGGCAGTCGCTTGCCGAGACCAAAGTCATAGCGGGCCCGTTTTTCTTCCTGTGGTTCGTCTTCAGAGAAACGCTTGCCCAGGCCGAAGCTATAGGGACGAGCGCGTTTTTCATAACCTGAGACAAACATGAAACGAATCACAAATCGACGAAGATTAGTTAATGCTATTTGTCATCTTTAGGGTAAAAATAAATGTGTGTGGATATTTCACACAGCGCCATCTAGCCCCAACCTAAGCAAAGCTTGTACTATGGAAACCATATAACTGATACAATACTTAGATACTTTTTTGTTTGTAAACACATCCGAACAAATAAACATCGATGTTCATCACACAAATGTTTGTCCCGGGTGGGAATCGAACCCACAATCTATAGTTCAGAAGGCAGAGGTACTACCATCTGTGCGATCAGGCCAGTTAAAAAAAGTCAGGTGAACGCGTTGCCACGTTTGCTCTATCCACTATAAATGTAAATTTTCTGCACAGTTTTGAGTTCCGGGTTTCACTGCAACTGTTGTATAATAACATTTTTTTTAATCAACGGTACGCTAACATTTGACCACGGTCTCACCTGATGGTAAGTGACGATAGTGACGACGCGTTCGACGCTGGAGCATGCTTGCCTAGAAACTACTTTAAGGTTATGGGCGGCTTGTCGCTTAACATACGAACATGAACAGTAGGTTCATGCATACGAATCACTAGCTCGTCATGTCATTCCTTGACATAAAAAATTGGCTGTGTAAAATCTGTCAAAAATTGATATTTGCATTACTTATAAATAGTAGCATAAGAAGGCCTGTTGCTTTGATCTCTTTGTTAATTCAGTAGCAAGCCCTCGCATGAGTTGTAGGACCCATATACATAGGTACCTAAGCAAACTTGTAGGTAGGCACTTAAAAACATATGCAGATTTTTTCTGGTAGGTACTAGAGTATGGCTAGTAAATGAATTTGGACTTGCATTGCAATTGTAAGGGCTACCTATTAGGGTAAGGTCAAATATAGTATGACAAATGCCTCAATAAATCAATGTAGATTACAAACTATCTCTTTCAATCATCACGCCAAAACCTCGACCACTTTCAGAACTGGCACTTCTTACCAGCTTCCATGATGTAGTTACCTTTCATTACGTGGTTTTCTGCCAGGAATACTTACCAGGCTCATCGTCATACTGCTCGAAGAGGTCCTGAAGGGTGGCTTGGTTGATGTCGTTGGTGATGTCTTCCGATTGGTCCTCGTCTACTGACCGTTTGCCCAGACCGAAGGAGTAGGGGCGAGACCTGGAAACAACAACATTACTCAGAATGTACCATGTATGTACTTATGTATGTCCATATATTTAGATTTCCGAGTGACACTGCAATCTGTAATGGGCGGCCGTGACGCTTAACACCAGGCGAACGACTAGCTCGTTACGTCATTCGTTTACACAAAAAAAGCGCTCATAGCGAAGCACGACTAGCTGTTTCTAACCGATCGGTAAAGTTAAGCAACGTTTGCTGCGATCACTACTTTGATGGGTGACCGCTACAGCAAAAAGTGGTATTTACAACTGAGCGCTACCGTGCTTCGGAGGGCACGTCGGTCCCGGCTGTTGTCGTAAGACAATAGTCGTTAAGCCCAGTCAGAAGCCTTCGGGCGGCCTAAAAATTCTGATACCAGGGTTGACCGCTTACACGAGAAGAAGTACATAAAAAATATACATATAGGATGTGTGCTGTAGTTATTTAGCTAGAGTAGAGTTCTATGGTCATTCAATAAACGTTAGTCATAAAAATTGATGATTCATGTATCATTTCACCATTCACCTCACTTAGTTTCTATGGTGTTTTAGACTTGAGCAGACTGTTTTTTTTAAACCTCTATAGTTACATATACTAGATTTGTTAGCAAACGCGTTAAATTTTCTAGGATAATAAGTAATCTTATGTATAGGTAAGTTATATAACAAAGAATAAGAATACAAAAGTTTTATCAAAATCTTTTCACCGATTCAGAGTTGAGTGGTAACAAACATCTGCACAAACTAACGGATTTACAATTTTAATAGGGAGTATAATACAACACATAAATATCTTTTTTTGTTTGTAAATACATACATAGAATACAATATAACACCATAGAACGACGCGTGACCAAAATGCTGGCACTTATTTGGCCCAACGCATCAGCATTGCAATTCAACGTGGCAATGCGGCCAGCATGTTGGGTACGCTACCTACCGGTAGTGGGCTGCAGCACTTGGACTGTCTATAGGCCATCGCGGCTATTATACAGTCCATAAGTGTTCTTTGTAGCTTGTTCTAGGTAGTGTAGCTAGTTTAGTTTTTATTATTGTAGTAGTTAGCTTGAGTAATATAACACCCAGACACAGAACAAACACCTATGTTCATCACACAAATGTTTGTCCTGGGTAGGAATCGAACCCACAACCTACACATCAGAAGGCAGAGCTACTACCAACTGAGCTATTAGGCCGGTCAAAATAAAACATTTAATCTCAATAAAATTCTCTAACCTCTTTCCTAGTCCGAAGTTGTAAACTGGGAGCCTCTTGTACTCCGATACGTAGCTGTACGCCCGCTTGCCGAGGCCAAAGTTATAGTGCGGGGATCTCTTCTCCAAGGCGGCGTGGTCGGAGTCTTGCATGTCGGCTGAGTCGTGGATGTGCTGGGTGTCGTGGATGTGCTGGGTGTCGTGGTCGCCGATCTGAGCGTCGCTCTGGACTCGCTCCGGTGCGCAGAGGGCGGCCCCGATCACGAGGAAGTAGACAGGTAAAGATTGGTACAGCATCCTGGAACAAAGAGATTTTTTCTGTTTATTAAATGCGTGGTGAGCCGTTTGATGCAAGAGGCAAGCAACCACTCAAAGTGGCGCTCTATGGGGAGACCTATGTTCAGCAGTGGACTACTTCATACATAAGCAATTGTCCCAAGTAATATACAATAGTTGAACTTTGTATTTTTGTTTGTAGGATTTCTTTTATCTCGGAAAATTATGAATTCCATCAGAAAATGGATAATAGCAGATGAAACTGTGGGGTGCCTCTGTAGTCTGTTTGATTTGAAAATAAATTGGACATTACCCCCAATCCCGTAGAGTGGCGTCACCTTCCGCCATATTGTCTTTTAACATCAGAGCCCTTATTCGCTATGACCATCTAGACACGTAACGCTACGCGTTACGATATCTTCGTGGAATGGATTTGGGTTTTAAAATGCTACTTATGCCGTTGTCAAATTTGACCAATGCAACTAGGCTCGTTATACGCACGTCGAAACAGAAAACACTGGCCACAAACAACGTAACGTGTGGCATACAGAAAAATATAATTCTGTCGCGGCGCGTTAAAGCGCGTTATTGGCAAGGAATCTCATGCGGCATAGCTAATAAGGCCCCAGGATATATGGCAAACGATTCCCTGAAAGTCTAAAGTCGGAAGTCCATCAAATAGTTATTGATGCAAATAATAGCCTAATTTTTGCACATTTTCAAGTTATAATCATAATACTTCAAATACTTAATTTTATCTTTAGTATATTCACAAGAAGAGATTGAAAATATCTCTATTTGCAACTCTTTTTTTGTGAATACACTAAAGTTAAAATAACTCTTGTGGTCTACAACAAAAATGCTAACCTGTATAACTGTTAAGAGCGAATTGTACGTTATAAAATAATCAACAAAGAGTTCTAAGTAAAGGGCTGAAGGCTAACATCGCCGACTCTTTGCCCTTTGCCAACTCAACAGACGTCAAAAGGTGTTCTACCTCTATCTATCTTACAAACATAAAAGCTTGTTTTACGAATTTCCAATTCGGTTAGGGTCGTTTGTTTAGGACGTTATGATTATCACCTTAATGCATGCTGGTGTTGAATTTACTGCGAGTTCATTGAAAGTTTTGTATTACACTATCTTATACGATTAGATTATTTTAATCCCATTTATTTAAACTTTATACATGGATCCACCTATAAAAATAGCTAAGTAATTATCTAGACTAGACAAAATATATTTATTAAAAACAAAAATATTTAGATAGATACTTAGAGAACTCTTTATCGTACCACCAATGAAATATACAAGTACAAAAAAAACCTTAAAAACTAGTGTTATAGTAGGCGGTCTTATCGCTAACAGCGATCTCTTCCACACAACCTTTGGATGGACAGTATAAAACGCAAAAGCGTTAACAAGTGCGGTGGTGTATAACAATTTTAAAAGAATAACAATAACAATAATTAAACAGCAAATACCTGATTCCTAGCAATTAATATACATACAAATACTGAAATCTTAGCAGTAGTAGTAGTAGGTATTTAGTGTTAGGTAAGTATATATGTGAGCCCTCTTTTTTTAAAGTATAAATGAAAATGGACACACGTGTTCATTTTACTGAAGTGGTGTGAGTTCATCTGGTTAAATTGTTTCTAATATACTTTTGAATTTTACACTACAATAATTTTGGAATGCTCTAATTTTTTTTAAATTCTGTTGCGCTTTTTGTATTCTAAAAAGAAATGTGTAGGTAGATTCATCCCTTGGAAAATAAATGGCAAAAACAAAACACAGACAGTCCAAGTCCAAACGAATAAACAGTCAGATGTCATGAAAGGAAACATGCTCGTTCCACTCAGGGGACATTGGGTACGCGTTACTGCAATCGAGGAAAAGGTCCTAATATGTCCCGGAACTCCCAGATTCGGGACAAAATAGACAGAAGTTAGTGAATTGAGAGCCTTCCGGATTTTCGGAGTGCATAGGTCTACGTGAAAGCGGCGGAAGTTTGATGTTGCTTTATTGTTATAGCTACTTACCGCAGGAAACTCGGACATAAGATTTTGTTCGAACCTTATCTAATATATTTATGTAGAGATACGTTGTTGATTTTATTGGTCAAGTTAAATAACACCGGCAAAGCACTTGGTGCAAGATTAACTAAGTTAGTAGAATAGTGCGGTGGATGCTTGGTGGATAACTTCATAAATACGTTGCCTATTCGTAGTGGTTTGCTGGATTAGGTTTTGTTTTTATATTATGCAGGTTATTATAGATTTATTCCTTGTATAAATAGTATATAATTATTCACATAATTTCAAAATGAACTCTATCGAAACTAAATAGGTACCTACCTACCTATCTAAACCATCTAAACATTATTTGCTACGTATGGGGAGGAACAAGATGTGGGTATTTTTTGGCGTTTCTTCTCTCATAATAGCCGAAATTACCTACCTAATTAATTAACTGCCGAAATAATTAGCAGGTAGGTACTTACATAGTGCTAAATTTCCGACATAATAATCCTTATCACCACGCATAAAAGTTGGCATAATGCTGACTATAATATTAATTATCAATCTGTTATTATCTTCGAACAGTATAAGACATTACTATCTATTATTATTTGCTCACACTCTGATAAATATTATACTAATCACAGGAAATTGTTTCTAATGAACGCCTGTTTCCGCTTCATTCGTTAAACGAAACGAATTATAGCTGTTTGTATTCTCTTTTATCAAAACTAGCTACTGCCCTCGGCGTCACCCGCTATTTACCTGTTTTCCCGTGGGCAGTATAGGTAGGTATTAGCAATCTGCGTGCAAAATTTCATCCAAAATAAATTGAAATATTGTAACATCGCGGGAATACTTCTGCGGGACGATATTCCACACTGCATCACTGCACTATGGTACGTAGTACCTACTATTATGTATTCGGTGGCTATGGTAAGAACGAATGCATAAACCGGATCGTGCGAGATTTCAGTTATTGCATTATGATTGTACGGAAACTAAAATAAATAGTTTTGAAACTCGATTATTATTTGAAAATTCAATTGTGATTTTAATCCACGGTTTTCACCTGCAAAACACGATATTCAGCAGAACAATACTCTGGAGTCTGGCCAAGTATTAGCATAAGGTGTTCAGTCCACTTTTGTCCGGTTCTAGCCGGTTTCCACCGGTTTGGAGTTCGACTTCGTAACTCAATCAACGCAGCCTTGGTAATTTTAGATTTAGCTGAGTTTGTGGATAGTTCAGTTGCTAAATCCAATAGGCATTATGTATTATTAATTTAGATTTAGCAAGGGGCAAATAAATTGAACCTGGCAAATTATCTCGGTATCTGCGCACTATGCGATTTGTTTGCATTTTTATTATCATGTAACTTTGATTACAATGAAACAGGAAAAAGGTCATACTTAATTGTCATAATTGTCACAACTAACTATGCGCATAAACTTCACATTGAAATTCTCAAATCCATATAAAGTTCCGTTTTGGCGGGAACGCGATAAGGTTTACGTCGTTGCATTGTATTATTTTTCAAAACTTGTGCTTTTTCCAGTGTCAATGTTTAAAATTGGTTTCGTTTTACGCATTAAGTGCTGAATGTTAATGCATGAGTGTGGGCAAGTGATATAATGTAGTGAAACGTGGTTTTTCGTGTTGCTTCCAAAATTCCATAGAAGCTTCTAGTAAAGTTGCCACCACTTTACTAGGGCATGACTTAGACTGGACTATGACTACCTGACTTAGACTGGGCTATGACTACTCAGACTGTGACTAAGACTTGACTTTACGTGAAATATTCCATAACACGATGAAAAATTACAATACTTAACACTGGCTAAATACACTATGTGTGGAGCCAAAATATATGCAAAAAAATATAAAGTTAAGTTTTTTAACGATGACTCTGGAAAAAATATTCAGACAATAACATCATCCAAGTATTTATCAGTATGAATTTAAGACGATTGAAGTAGGTTTAATCCTTTTTTTAAAGCATATTATAGCAGATAAGATTTGCATTCGACAATGTAGCACGCTCGCCTAGACAAAACCTTTAGAATTAGAGCCTATATAAATCTTTATCTTTATCTTAATCTTTATTGTTATTCTTCACACTATTGGAAGTCAAATCCATGATAAAAAGAAAATGTAGCGTAGGCACTTATGTCCATTATTACTTTTAAATAAATAAGTATTTACGATGAAACCCGCAAAAGCTTTATAATTATTATCATAATAATAGCAGATAAGGTCTGTACTGTATGTAGGCTATATGGTATATCACCTCATTTTAATCCAGCACTTTCCTAAAGTAACTAAATGAGCGTTATCTCAAAACGGATGACTCTGACGAAAGAAATAAATCCCACGAAAGACTAGGCGGTATGGTCTCACGACTTTAGCCTGCCCAAAAGGGCGAAAAAAAAAAAAAAAAATCAAAACGGATGAATAATTTCAGAGCGCGGTCAGACTAACTAACCAAATTAGTGTAGTGGGCATATCGATACTTGACTCTGTAAGTCATATCGATATAATTTTACACTCTTCACACTTGACATGATACAAAAGACGTTACTTTAATTTGCACTTGACTATTGTAAATCATTACAGATAGTTTTATCTATGCTACCTACTTATTAAATAACGAAGTATCGATTCGATAAATAATATAAGCACACTTAACCGCATCACTAATCAAAATCTTATCTTCAGGCATTGACAACGAACTAAAGTTTAAACTTGTCATTGATTAAACTATGCTACCTGGATTGTTTGTTCTACCAATGCAAATTGATGATAGAATTATAAAGTTTAGTTTAGATCCTTGGGGTGTAATAAAATTGTGGTAGGCTTCTGTCAATGGCTTTGGTATTACTATCAAAATTTAAGGCGAATATTTGAAAGCCCAGTGCGACGAAGACACAAAATAATCAGAGGAAAAATTGTGTAAGTGGGAAATAGAACGAAGTAAAACGGTGATCTAGTACAATTTAACGAAGTAGTTTTGTTTTGCCAAAATAAACTGTTGATAGACTGCCAAAAAAATACTTTTTTGCATAGTGCTCCAAATATTCAGCGATATAAGTCCTGGTGTTAACAAATCACAAGTTATTTTTTTAATTTGATATCCCTAACATATACATCCCCATAGAACGCCACTTTGAGCGGCTGCTTGCCACTTCTTGCTTTTCATGGGAGAGGGGTTGCCATAATCACCATGCTTCATACCCCTAACCACCACAGGTACCTAATCATAATCAGATTCTTAAACTTCAACAGCCTACAAATGCTATGAAAATAAAATATTTCAGATTCGTGTTTCGAACGCGAGTCGTTCGATCGGATGGTTTTCGACACGATGAGTTTTCGAACTGACGACCCATCAACAAAAATATTCGAAACAGCGTGCGTCGCACCAACGTTCTTCGCAACTTCATGGGACTCCCATATCATCCATCAAAAACCCGCAAAATTAACACAGTTTCTAACGCCGACTTGACATCAAATATGAACAGCGATTTTCAACTTTAAACAAAAGCCCTCTAGAAACCCTCTCAAAATCATAGAAGTTTTGCATGGTCGCTGCCTGAATGGTTTTTGTAACGCAGGATTTACAAATTAAAATGTACATAAAAGTAGAAATTCGAAACGCCAGATGAATGAAAAGTATTGATAGGTAAGATTAATAGATGCTATAGTTTTTAATTTATGAGTGGCAATGGTAACTAAGAAGACGGCATCTATAACACAGGAGAAGCCGTCGATGCATTACCCAGCTTTGAGAACTCTCCAGCTTCTCTTTATCCCTCAAGTAATAGTAAAAGTAAACTTGTTGAGATATTTAATTGGTGATAGATTTTAAACTTTAACGCCGGTGGTAGCGTTGGGACTTGGGTGGTTTATCCGTTAACGCAACGTTAATTCATAGACGATTAACGTTGAGACCTATTTTTACCGTAAGCAGCATTGCAGGGTTCGAACGAGATTCCAGAGCTAACATCGCTTCCCTATTTTATTTCATAATAATGCCAACTCAATTTAATTCTCTCGCACCTACAAGACGTCTAAGAAAGCAATTTAAAACTATTTCAAGACCCTATTTTGTCCAATCTTGTTTGCATTTTCTTACGTCTTTCCACCATGTGACCATCAATATTAGACCTCGCTATCAATCGTATCGTTGACTCCATAAAGTCGATTTTCATATGGCGAAGAGCTGTTTTTAAACTGGATATCTTGTAAGGCACGCAGGGTTCATTTAAAATTCAATCTTATGGTTTTGTAAACAAGTGTTGGTATTTCTGGAACTTTTATTAGAATAGTGTCTGACTTTTTAGAAGGTGGTGTGTGAATTTTTACGTAATGATTATTCTAGGAAAACCCTTTTGCTAGACATCCTTGTTATGTGATCAAAACTGTAAATAATTTGCTGGGTAGACGGAGCAACTTTAGTTGAAGCCAACTTTTGACATCATAGTTGCGAGTTGCGACTGTTAGGTATGACACAACTTGTCTAGAATTATTGTTATTATATTCTTACAAAACAAGACTCATATTACTTTTAAACCATCGTCTTACGACATAAAATAAAGGAACATTCTAGACTTTGATTGAAGCGACTGGGAAAAGCAATAAAACAGCGAGGTCAAACAAATTTAAGTTGCTTTATTTGTGCTGAAGAGTCCGTGATCACATCTTCGCCTCAGAAGGAACTATGACATTGAAACTTTTTGAATATGACAAAGATTCTTCATAAAAAAGGTTTATTTTGAGTTAACACTCTCTTGAAACAGACATCAATGACAAAAGCTTTTTAAAACAATAGTACCATACTTATTAAAGTAGAGTGTCAGCAGAGGCTGGCTCGGCGTTCCATTTAAACCGCAGGCATAGAATAAATAATAGTACAAATACCACAAACGCAAAACTGTGCGCATTGAAAATTACACGTTTTGTATTGAACCAACTATGTGGCCGATGCTGGTATTAAACATTATAGAAACTGTGGAATTAAATTGTATTCGACTTGCGTGTCCGGCTTTGGATTCAAACAACTGGCTTTTGAAATGTGTACATCAATATTTTCATAGGCATTGTTTTAAAGGAATCAAATTAATAAATTTAAGTGTATAGATAGGTAGGCATATCTATGTACTACCTACGCAAAATATGCTACCTGTACTTCTGCCGTATAGCGAATCCGTACAATCCAAGAATCTTCCCAATCTACGAATATGTCGAATAGAGAATCTGCCATAATAGAATCTGTACAATCCAGAATCTGTCCAACACCGAACAACTACTTATAGGTACCATTGTAGGTAAGTAAGTATTTTTACAAGATCTTCTACATATTAAATTTAGTATGAAACGTGGAAGTTTTCTGGGCTATAATCATCAAAATACATAAATAAATCAAGGTGTAAAAAGAGCTATACATCATTTTGTTAGTTGTCTGGAAGATATACTTGTCACTGATACTTAAGTAATTTGTGCTGATACTGATAACCTATTGTAAAGTTTATAGGGATTATTTTATACCTACTGGTATATTTTATTGGTGAGACATTAAATAGTTCTCCTATATAGTATATTACTATAATTTTGGCATTAAAAACGGTTTCATACGGTAGGTAATATTTTTTGTTCAGTCGGCAAAGCAAAATGCAAAATACGCATTCCTCATCATTCAATGATTACCTACAGTACAGTTTCCTTTTTTTTGTTACAACTTGAAAAAAAACTGATACCTAACCTAATAAAGACACCACCGTAGATCATGGTGAATAGCAATAAAATACCTAATTCATTGGCATCATAGGTAAGGACTATAAGCACTAAACTTTACGTCTCTGGACAGAGTTTACTGCTAATAGCCACTTTGAAATTACGACAATGCTCCTTCAACCTTCAAATAAGACATTTTTATGTTTATTTCAACAAATTGAAAGTCCTGCGTGGTTGTTTTCCTCGTTTTTAGGGTCCTATATTCAAAGAGACGGACATAGATATAACTCTGTAGCTTCCTGTGTGGGAGCTACAGAGTCATGTAATTTCGAAATGCTGTCAAATATCCTTCGGGGCCCAGGACTCCACGACACAACTACTAAATAGGTATAGTTTAGTATGTCAACGTGAATTTAGCATTAGAATATCAACAATTTTATGTTATAAATTATAATATAGTCAAGAGTGAACAGGTATCTTCTAAGCAAGCATGTACCAACGTAGGCCGCGTCATCACTTACCATCAGACATTGGTCCAATGCTATGCCTATAAATTATTTAAAAAAATTGTAGGACTCGGGTCGCTAGTTCTTTACATAAAATATTGTTATATATTTTATAGTATACTACATTTGGGCGAAAATCACTCTTTTACATAATTGAATTTAGAATTCTTTATTTTATTTGGATATATTTTTCTTTATGGAATATATCATATTGGTTGGTATTTTGTCGCGTATCTGTAGACAACTAATTCCATACTCTACGATAAGTCATCGTGGGCAACGAGGAAGAAGCCACTCCTATTATGTAGGAAAAAGAGAGGGGTGGGTTACGTGCCTCCATTCGCTGTTTCATCCTTTTATCCTTTTCCCTTATCTTTTTCTCTTCCTTTGTAGTTTGTGGGAAGCTCCTTCTCCGCTTAATGGGTCACTACATTGTTGACTGGTGTATTGGCTACTTGTGAATGTGTATCTCGAATGTTAAAAATTCCAGCTCGATCTGGAATTTTATCTGTGGCTTTATTCTCGGGGTGAATTAAGAAATGGTGTCTTTTACCACATCGGCGACAAGATGTTTTATGTTTGCAGTTAAATACCGTGTGGTTAGGAATCAAAAAATTGTAGCATGAGGCATTCCTTTCTATGACCTTCTTTCGGTCAGTGCAGTTTAGATTTGTAAATTCTTTGCAATGGTAAATTAAGTGGTTTTGCATTATAGTAGTTGCAGTTGGTGTCTAATGCGGTATGAAACGAAGATTGTGTTAGACCTGTGTGGCTTGGAAGGTCTCGAGCACTTCGAGCATTTCAATTTTTCCAAGTTGAAGATAGTCACAAAAATTTTACAAGTCCAGTTTTATTACTGTTTTTTTTTCTAAGTTCCACTTCATTTGCAAGTAAAGTTCAATATTGTCTATTCTACCTTAAACCGTGCGAAACCAAAACAAAAAATAAATTAAAATACAAACGACAGGGACTCATTAAGAGATTTCGTCTTTAACTGAAGCTAATGAAACGAAATTATATACAAGAATTTGATGTTTGAAAATATGATATGCCAAGTTTACTCAAAACGGATTATAAGTTCTGGGTCGCAACTCCCTTTTACACATATTACTTCTGGTGCCTAGACAACCAAGCGTCTCTAAACACATTTTTCGAAGTGTAAGTGGTAGTGAACTCCTTCAAATTCAGACGTCCGACTCGGCCATATTCAAAAATGTGGTTAGCTAATTAACTATTTGATGCGATTAACGGAATAAAAATGCTATTTGGCCTTAAAAAACTTCGCGTTTAATTTCTAAGATTTCACAATGGAAGAGAAGAAAAAACAGAGTATATTTTACAGACTACAGATGACAGGTTTTTTTTTTTTTTTTTTTTTTTTTTTGTTTCTGTAGTTGCATCATTGTTTCTTCATAAACATTTCGCCCCTCAAAGTGCGTTAGCACTTTCAATTTTAACAAAGAAATCAAAAAATACTGTGTGGAATTAAAGAAGGGAGAAACTATGACGCTGGAATTTAACAATATTTAAATGAATTAACTGAAATACAACTATAAATACAAAAACACAAGTGCGCAAAATACAAGTGCGCAGCATACAAGTGGACTGTACAAATCAATTTTAATTTTACTGATGTATCATCTGTGGACTCTTTTGTCTGAAAATAAAGGATTATTGTTATTATTATTATTCAGTAGGCAGTAGTTAAACATAATTTGTGTATTGGTCTCTTCAATACGGAATCTTTACATTTTAAACTAACTACTCTAATTAAGCCATCTGAACCAGGGTGTACATTGGTAATTCTACCCATCAACCATTTGGTGGGTGGCAATCGTTCATCTTTTACTAAAACAACATCTCCAATTTTAAGATTATTTTGAACACTATTCCATTTGTATCGCTTTTGTAAATTAACAAGGTACTCCTGGCTCCACTGACGCCAAAATGACTGTAATTTCTGTTGTAAATAAATCCATCTTTTATTGTAAGGTACATTAACATTTTTCAAATCTTCATCGGGGACTACTATTGGATTCTCACCAATCAAAAAATGACCTGGTGTCAGTGCAATTGTTACACCATGTTTGTCATCATCTAATGATGTTAATGGACGTGAATTTAAACAACTTTCTATTTGACATAATAGGGTTGAATATTCTTCGTAGGTAAGTTTTGAATCATTGAGAATTCTGTTTATGTGCTTTTTCATTGATTTTATGGCAGATTCCCACAATCCTCCCATGTGGGGAGCTCCAGCTGGGTTGAATTGCCATTCAGTGCCATCTTGCGCTAACAATTCAGCAAGTTCTGGCGGCAAATTAATAATACTTTTACTAGCCAATGAACTAAGTTCTTTACAAGCTCCTACGAAATTGGTTCCACAATCGCTTATTAGTTTTTTACAATGTCCTCTACGGGCTGTGAAACGACGAAAAGCTGACAGGAAACATTCTGTACTGAGACTACTCACAAGTTCTATGTGAACTGCTTTAGTAGCAGTGCAAATAAATAGGGCAATGTAAGCTTTTGTGGTCTTATTGGAGCCACGTCCGCTAAACAATTTAAGAGTTACTGGCCCAGCAAAATCAATGCCACTGACAAGAAAAGGTCTTTGTGGAGTTACTCTATCTTTAGGTAAGTTTCCCATCAACTGCTTCGCAGTTTTACTAGAATTTCTACAGCAAGTTGCACATTCTCTAATTACTTTCTTTATCAATTGCTTCCCAGCTATAATGTGATATTTGTTTCTAATGTAATTTAACATCAACAGGTTTCCACCATGCAAGGTAGTTGAATGAGAGTCCTTTACAATAAAGTAAGCTAGTCTGCTATTTTTTGCTAATATTATAGAATGCTTTGTTGCTTCACTAACATTTGAATTTTGTATACGACCTCCTACTTTTAATATGTTATCATGATCATCGACAAATGGGTTCAAGTTTGCTATATCTTTTTTAATTACAGGTTCAGATTTCTGAGACATCTTTACTAATACAATTGCAGCATTTTGCAGTTCTTTGGAATTCAGGTAAGTGGTATTTATAAAATCAGGTAAGTCTATATTTTTAGCTTTGCTTTTACATTTGTAGTAGAATCTTAGGCAATAGCTTGTTACTCTTAGCAATTTTTTATAACTAGAATGTCTATTAATAATGTTTTCTGTTTCAGGTTCCGGCACTACGCTACTATTTACCAACACTTTCACTTCAGACTTTTTCTCACACTCAGTGGGATTAATTATTTCACTTATGTCTTTCACAGGTAATTCACTATCACTACAAAGCCAGGATGGACCGTTTCACCACAGCTCGTGCAACTGCAGCTCAAGTGGAGAAATTCCTCGGGATGCAACATCTGCAGGGTTGTTGCAGGACTCTATGTGATTCCATCTATCAGTGTCTACTATATTTTTGATTTCTGTCACTCTATTGGCGACGAAGGTATTCCAATAACAAGGTGGGCGCTGTAACCAAGCCAGGACTATCGTTGCATCTGTGCAAGCATACATATTGTTCTGTGGGACATTCAGTACTACTTGAGTTTTATGCAGTAACTTTGCTATAATACCGCCCCACATAACTCCAGTCTAGGTGTTGATATCTTTTTTACAGGCGCTACTCTGGTTTTGGCTTCAATCATAGTCACTTTAATGGAGTTAGGTAGTATTGTGCGACAGAATACTACTGCTGAATAAGCAATATCTGAGGCATCGGAAAATCCATGGATTTCAACTTTAATTGTATCTTCAGTTATGCCTAACCATCTATCTAGCTCTATCTTTGGCATGTCGCATAGTTGCTTACGGAATGTTAGCCATTCTACTACTAAGTCTTCAGGAATATTATCATCCCAATCTAGGCCTTCTATCCAAAGTTTTTGCAGAAAGACTTTTGCTCTCACTACTATTGGGGCTAACCATCCAGCAGGATCGTATAGCTTTGCTATGTCTCTTAATATTGACCGTTTGGTTGGCTTCTCGTTACAGATTTTAATATCAAATCCGAGTTCAAATGTGTCTGTTTTACTATTCCAGTCGATTCCTAGGATCTTTCTAGTATTCTGTGTTGAGCCTTCTATGTTTGGCATATTGGATGCCCACTTATGTAAAGTTAAGCCACCTCTTTTCAGTAATAAAATTAGATTTTCGTTTAGTTCCATGACTTTAGCAGGTAATGATGAGCCAGTAAGTAAATCGTCCATGTAAAAGTCATTTAGGACTGTTTCTGTTACTTCTTCAGGGAAATGGGCTTTCTCATCAATAGCTAACTGCTTAAGCGTCTTAATAGCTAAATAGGGTGCACATGATGTACCATATGTAACAGTAGCCAGTCTGAAATGTTGCACAGGCTCGTTTGTATCAAATCTCCAAAGGATTCGTTGAAAGTCTCTGTCATGCTCATGGATTTATATTTGTCTATACATCTGACGGATATCTCCTATCAAAACTGAAGCATGTCTTCTCCATCTTAAAGTGATGTCTCTAAGATCACTTTGAAGTGACGGTCCTATTAATAAACTTTGATTCAATGATTTTCCATTACTAGTTCTGGCAGATCCGTCATAGACAACACGTAGCTTTGTGGTAAGATGCTGCTCATTAATTACAGCATGATGCGGTAAGTAGCAAACACTTTGGCGTGGAGTGATGTCTGATGCTTGAATGGGTTCCATGTGTTTCTGTTATAAGTAGTTTGCCATGAACTCATTGTAGCTACTTTGTAAGTTTGGATATTTTTTGTATTTATTCTCGACTGTAATTAATTTTTTTAATGCTATTGTTTCAGATTCACCAATGTCTGGAGGATTCACAGCAAAAGGTAATCGAACTTTATATCTTCCGTCTTCGTTTCTACTATGTGTTGTACTATAATGCTTTTCACATTTCATCTCATCATTTGTCATTATTCTTTTTCCAGGTGCGGCTTCTTCCAGTTCCCAGAATCTACGGAGTTCTGCTTCGAGTTCTAGTTTTACATGATGAGTGAAGACTTGGGTGTGTTGGTTGTTGTTTCTATTGTTCCGACCGGAGATCAACCAACCTAGTGATGTCTCTTGTGCCACAAGTGATTGAGATTTTGTTCTATGTACTAGTAGACCACTTTGAACTATGTCGGCAAAGACCCCTGCTCCTAAGAGGATATCAATGCGTCCGGGATGTGTGAATGATGGATCTGCTAGTGGTATACTATTTAGTTGTGGCCAATCAACTGCTTGGGTACGCTGTGGTATATACGATGTGAGGGTTCTCAATACATATGCCGTGATTTTGATGCTAGTTTTTGGGTTATGTAATGACTTTAATTCAAGTTCTACTATTGCTTTTGTGATTGATTTGTTTGAACTAATGCCAACTATGTCTCCTTTGATAGGTGATTTTTTCAAACCCAACTCTTGACATGCTCCTTCGGTAATCAATGAGGCTTGAGATCCTTGATCTACAAGTGCACGAAGGGTGTGGATGCTATGGTTTCTATTTGACTGTACGCTGACAAGTGCGGTGGCTAGGATGACCGGTTCCGGTTGACTTATGGAAATTTTCAAGGTGATACTATCTATGGTTTGTACTGTTTCTATGTTTGCATGCTGTGTGGTTTGTGCCTCTGGTTCTGTGGTTGTACTAGGTGCTATGGAATATCCATGTAATAATGTGTGATGTTTGCGGTTACATTTTCTGCAAGTTGATTGTGTGCAATCTTTAACTGAATGGCCTTTCTTCAAACAGTTAAAACAGATGTTACTCTTCTGAACATACTGCTGTCTATCATTAACATTAAGTTGGCAAAACTCTTTGCAGGTATAAATTCTATGATCTCCTTTACAGAACAAACATTGGGTAGATGAAGACAAGTTTGTGGTGAAAGTCTTGACATTTACTGGATTTCTCTGTTGTGGTTGGACATCTTTGTATTTGACTGCTTCTAGGGTTCTAAACCGGAATTCCAAAAAATCAGAGAGATTTTCCCACGTAGGGAGTGAATCTTGGCCTTCAATACGTTGTTCAAATAGCTTATGTGACTCTGAATCTAGCTTTTGTATGATTATGTAAACAACAATATCGTCCCAGTGCTCTGTGGGTATATTGATCGCTTTAAGAGATATCAAACATTCTGATGTGACATCTAATAAATCTTTAATCGCTTTGGGGGATTCATTGGTGATTTTTCTCTGACTAATAAGTTTTCCAATATAGGCATTTACTATGTTTCTACGGTTGTTATATCTTTTATTCAAAATATCCCAAATAATATCATAGTTTGACTCTGTGACAGGTATGTGTTTAACTAGATTATCAGCTTCTCCATGTAAACTAGACTTTAAGTAGTGGCATTTATTTACTTTGTTCAAGTTTGTATTATTGTGAACTAGCGACTTGAACAAATCGTGAAATGATAACCATTCTCTGTAATCACCAGAAAATTTGGGTAGTGATATTGGAGGTAGTTTTGCAACATTATGTTCATCATTACTTTCTGTTCTGGAACTATGACTAGTGACATGCACTTTTTCTTTGAGAGGCAGTGTTAATTTCTCCTTAATTTTAGTTTTCAATTCGAGATATATTTCCAAACATGTGTCATAGGTTTTAGCACTGATGTAGTCAGCCTTTTCTGTGTCGCTACCTGCCACTAATGCATCATGGTTGCTTTGGAATTTATTCCAATAGCATTCTACCAACTCCAGCCTAGTTTCCAAATATCCCTGGGTTATCCTGTCTTTAGCACACTTTTTGAAGTTAGTTAGTAAATTCTTTATTTGATTGAATGTTTCATTTTGTAACGTTATTAGGATATCCATTTTTTAGAATGGAGGTAAGTATAGGTTATGTTGAAAGTCTATGTTGAAATATCTTAAGAATTTAAGAGTCCAAGCACTATTATTTATTTAGATTCACTGATAAATAGTCACAGTTTTTTATGCTATTACTCACGGTTACCGGTACTTTACTGTCCAACACAACAAAACAACACTGCAAGTTCACTGTGGGTTTTTGCACACACTTTTTACGCAAACACACGCGAACCAACTATATGAATCCGGCTCGAAGGACCAAAATAGCTAATTAACTATTTGATGCGATTAACGGAATAAAAATGCTATTTGGCCTTAAAAAACTTCGCGTTTAATTTCTAAGATTTCACAATGAAAGAGAAGAAAAAACAGAGTATATTTTACAGACTATAGATGACTATAGATTATTTATTTTTATTTTTTTTTGTTTCTGTAGTTGCATCATTGTTTCTTCATAAACAGTGGTTACGAGTAGCTATCCAAGTCACCGAATTTACCGAAGTCGTAAATGGATCACGGATTAACAAACATCATTACCATTCATAGCTGATTCTCTATCAGCACGGAAGCTAAGCAGTAGACCGGCGAGAGATGTTCGTTCACTATCCTCGTTCAGCTGGAACGCTTTGCCCAACCTGTTTTTGTCTACGCTGGGCACTGAGCTGGGACGTTTGGAGCTTAACAACCGTCATTATGTTCGTTTGATCGATGTTGTATATTCGGTCCGCTGTAAAAGTTGTTTTTTGAAGCACCATTTCAAAATTGGTTTAGAATTCTATGTCATTGTGGCCGTTGAAGCTTGTTGCTCTTGATAAGCTTGTTTTCGGGTTTGCGTAAAGACAGGTTCTTATGGTCCACTAGGTGGACTGATGATCTAGTGAAAACTGCGGCGATTTGAAGGATGCAGGAGGGAAGCAGCCGCTCAAAGTGGTGCTCTGTGGGGGAGGCCTATGTTCAGCAGTGGACGTCTTCAGGCTGTTGATGAAGACTATGAGGTTCTCATAGACTTAATGTAAATAGGGCGAATTCTGTCGAGGTTCTTATGTCTTTTCAAAAAAGATTTCAACCACTCAATGGCTGCAATCTGCTTTTCATACCAAGCTACTGGACACTTGTTTAATGCCCTGAAAAAATGACAACAGAACAGGATTTAAATCAGTTTGACAGATTTGGTTTTTTTGTTTTGGTTGACCAGTTGATGAATTTTGTGGTAAAAAATTGTCTAGATTTATCGTCATTGTCCTAATCTGCCTCTGTCATAAGCTGCCTCTTAACCTCCTGTTTTAACAGAGGTGAGCAAAAAGGAGCAGATTACAAAGCACGAAAAAAACACGCTTATGGCTTCGCCCGTACGAAGCGTCATATTTTTCAATGCTCTGTGGAGCAGATAGAACTTTTTAATCTTGTCTGTCCCCTGAGGGGCCAGCGCGATGGGAGATGGGAAATGGGAAATGGGAATATTCTAAATACCTCAAGTCGAGTTTCAAATTCATCAACAAACTCAAGCGTGGATTTTTGATACCAGCATTCGAAACATTTCCAGCATAGGTTAGCTTGTGTGAATCGAATGTCAATCAAAACAATGTTAACTTAATTCAAAAAATCTGTGAAATTGGGATGCTCTGCGAAAACGTGTAAAATTATGAAGACAAGGTTGTTCGTTCAACAAATTTCCTAGAAAGGGCACCGTTGTCGCTGTAAAGAATCACCGATCTTGTAAGCCAACCGCCACTTTGCAGTTATCTTCTAATCGCGTCAATTCCTGACCTATCTCGGATCTCGGCTCCACAAGCCCCCTCGTAACGTTTATTGGAAATTACTTATTAATTTACACCCACGCTGGTATTCTGGCTGAGCCAAGGTGAAATTGTGCAGTTGTTTCACAGTTAGCTGCTTTTTTCAATCAACCTTTTATGATACAGCGTCTATGTTTTTCCGAATGGCTATAATCTGGTTTCAGGAGAGTGAACAGGTTTTATCTAAGCGAGCGTGTAACATTGTCGACCGCATTATAAACGCGATTCATTAAAGAAATCAAAAGAGAAAACATTTCTATTGCTGTCTCACTCCCTCTGCACTTAAATACAATAGTGGAAGAGCAAAAACAATAGTTTCTTGTTGGCTGGACCCTAACAAGGATTCCCTGTATTTAGGGACCCAGGAACTACGAGGACCATGGTCCCACAACACCCAGACACAGAACAAGTATTTGCGCTTTTTTATCATGTGCACAAATAGTTGTGAACACTTTAATGACACGCGTTATAACACTTAATTTCAGTGGTATAATGGGGATGAAGCTGTTGATGTTGATATCCATACCTAGTAGCAATCTATATGAAAAATTTAGGCAAATTGGGTCAGCCGTTTTAGCGTAAAAGCCAAACAAACATCAAAGCAGTATCTAAACAAAAGTATTAATTTTTTTGAAAAATTTGCGTGTAATATACCTATTTTATGAAGAAATACACTGGTGAAACCGCGGGGAGTCTCTAGTTATCTTTATTTTGTGAAGTTTTAAACTAAAGTTATTCAATCAGCTTTGTCAAAGAGATTTTGTGGCCTACACGTTTACATCAGAGACCTGGGAGTCCCAGATGTGGAAGAACGTAAAAGACTAGGTTTTCTTTGACATGTTAAAATGATCTTAACTTGCTAGAAGCTTCGAATTTTAGCACGGAATATGTAACGCGTAGAGATAACATAATTTGTGTAGGTAAATACGTACGTAAAGGCGGGTATTGTAAAGGGAAATGAAAAAAAATGGTAAAAAATATAGATTATGTAATTACAAGCGGTAGCAGGTGCGCTTCACGATCTTACGGCACCGGGTTTGATCCTCGGCCCTGCACCAATAACTTATCTAGTAAGTTATGTGCAGTTTTCGATGCCATCGCTCCGTGCCTCGGAGAGCACGTTAAGCCGTCGGCCCCGGTTTGTTACAAGAACATCTATGGCAATCGTTACGGGTAGTCAGACGCCTGATAGAATCTGAAGCCTGGTCTAACCATCCCTCTTACTGGTCCGTTATGGGTTGCGAGGTCAGATGGCAGTCGCTCATGTAATTCTGGTAGCTTGCCGCTACAGGTTAGATTGGGAGCCGACCCCAATAACAAATGGGAAAATGCGACGAGGATGATGATGATGATAGATTTTGTAATGAATAGTAAGAAGATGTAGTGTAATGTGACACATTACAATTCAATCAGATGTAAAAATAGTGTAAATAGAAAATAAAACGAAAAACTGGGAATACCGAATAAAACTTAGCTATCGAAGCTCTATCGTCAACATATATCTGTGTTTGGAAGCAATTTTACGGCGTAAAAGTATAAAATAAATAAACGGCCTTAATAACCCTAAATTATGTGTCCCCAGAAATATTTCTCGTTACAGTACTAACTCCTCTCAGATCATTAATTCAGACGTATCTATTATGACCTACCTACACACACACCCAGACTAAAAATAATTAGGGGCATTCATCTGGAATCATTATTATGATACGTCTCGACTTTTCTTCGGCTAATAATTTCCGCTAGAGATAAGGCACGCTCTGATAATTGAGTTTGTACAAAGGCGTATATTGACAAAAAACTTCTGATTCGTAGAAGTTAACGTTTACTGGTGGAATTCATAGGAAATTCTATAAATATATTGGCTATTTTTATTGTAGATCACTAATATTTTTGATATACGACGTGTTGAGGATAATCAGATCTAAATAACAAGCACAGACAGGACAGCATGGAGTAAACAAGCATACAAATAACTATAGAGCACTAATGCGAAACAAAAGTAAGTTTGTAGCACTCTGGCACTTATTTGGCACAACGCATCAGCATTGCAATTCAACGTGGCAATGCGGCCAGCATGTTGGGTACGCTACCTACCGGTAGTGGGCTGGAGCACTTGAACTGTCTATAGGCCATTGCGGCTATTATACAGTCCATAAGTGTTCTTTGTAGTAGGTAGTGTAGCTAGTTTAGTTTAGTTTAGCTTAGTTTAGTTTTTATTATTGTAGTAGTTAGCTTGAGTAATAAAGGCACATTGCCAGTGAAAAAACTGTGTAGCACAGAGTATAGTCAATTGTTTTTCTGTGGTTTGTAGCGTGTCAGACATACAATGCCAATATATCAAAAACACTTAAAAATAGAAAACATAAAAAATAAAACTAATAATAGGTATGTACAGGTTGGTCAGTCGCCAACAACACGCAAGAAAAAGTATATAGATATAGCTGCAGATATGCCTGCAACTTTGCACGAGTGTACTTTATCAGTCTCCGGCGTTCTGGGTTCCTTTGAAAGGATTAGGTACTGATCATACTGTGTTCCAAGGTGAAACTATCTCCGTACCTACTGTGCTTAACATAGTACATCCAGGATCGGTTTAGCCATTTACTCGTCAAAAGATAGGTACAAACTTATGTATACTCTAAGTACTAACAGACAGACAGTAGTTTTGGCCTTGCTGATCACAGAGACATCATCGAATAATTTGCTTCTTGGTTGTCATGATAAAGTTTATCTCATTTGTGGAGAAACAGTTGGGGTTTATGCACATACACCCGCTTCTCGTAGAAGGAGTTCATCATAAAGCGTTCCTTTTTCTCCAATTACCTAACTATTGCATTGTACCTACATGGCAGCCGTCATGACCTGATATTACATAACCTCTTCTGGTGATGCTGTAAATAAATATGTCAGTATTTATTTATGTAAATTATTACGAATCATAATCTTCTTCTCGTATAGGCAAATGGTCAGCCCTGGTGTCAGAATTTTTAGGCCGCCCAAAGGCTCTGACTTGGCTTAACGACTATTGTCCTACGACAGTAGCCGGGACCGACAGCTTAACGGAGGGCGCGAATTATAATGAAGTAATAACTAAATTGTACGGAGCGTAAATCCTGTCCAAATCCAGAACCCTGAAAGCTTTCAGCTGGAACTCCACAACCACTTCCAGTGCCTAGCCGAATGCAACACAGTGGACGAGTTGAACGACGGGCTGGTGGAAACTGTTCAAGCTGTTGGAGCCAAGTTCTTCAAGACCCAACGCCGAAAGAAGACTCAAAAACTTTCAGAAAAACTCTTGAATTGATGGCAGACCGCAGTGAAATGAAACTGCAGTCTTCAGTTGATATGTCAGCCTATGGTGACACCCTATAGACGAATCTGGAGTGCCATGCGACACGATTTGCGTGCTCTTAGTACTTCACGTATTGAGGCCGCAATTGAGCGGAACCAAGGCTCGAAAGTGTTCGCAAAGGATTCGTCTATTGGGCAAAGCCAAATGACAAAACTGAGGACCGAGAATGGTAGTGTCATTTCATCCAAGCCTGAGATTCTGAAAGAAATTGAGTACTTCTATGGACAGTTATACACCTCGACACGTAAGCCCGCTACTAACACAGCTCAGGACACCAGAGCCAAGTTAGTCCGACACTATACCGAGGATATCCCGGACATCAGCCTGTACGAGATTAGGATGGCCCTCAAACAGCTTAAAAACAACAAGGCGCCAGGTGAAGATGGAATTACGACTGAACTTCTGAGAGCGGGTGGTAGACCGGTACTTTTAGTCCTCCAGAAGTTGTTTAATGCTGTCATTCTTGAGGGTACAACGCCAGAGGCATAGCACAAGAGCGTGGTGGTACTCTTCTAGAAAAAAGGCGATAACACCTTATTGAAGAACTATAGGCCCATCTCGCTCTTGAGTCATGTGTACAAGCTGTTTTCGAGAGTCATTACGAATCGTCTCGAACGCAGGTTTGATGAATTCCAGCCTCCCGAAAGAAAGTGATAACTTTCTTTCGCATGAAAAATTGTGTGGATTGTCTTGCACATGAACGTAGTTTTGTGGATCTAATAGTAAAATTAATTTGGCTTTTGCTTTGATATCTTTGCTAATAGGGTCGACCGGTTTACCATCGGCCGGTTCCACCACACATTGCCATAAATCTTCATGCTCCAGATATGTTCTCATACAAAATTTCCATGTCGCAAAGTTGTCACGACCTGTGAGCTTTTTTAGATGGAACACATTTGAGCTCATCGTAAAACAATTAGAATTCAAGCTCAACTACGTTATGAACTCTAACCTAAAAATCAGAAAAATAACTCACGGCACCGGTTTCTACTTTTCCAATTACGTACGAATATCAGTATCACTTTTTCTAATGAACCACGCTCTGCTACCAATTGTTGGTTTTAATAAAATGATAACGATATTAAACAAGTAGTTTTATTTATAAAAGTATTCCACATTTTTACATTTTACTTCAAACGATGCTAAGAGACAGAGGAGGGCGCGCGCAGAGGGCGGTAGTAGCGCTTTTTACAATACAGCTATAGTTTGCGTTACATATCTCAACAGATTGCACCTAACTTTACTGAACCCCCTAATACAGTACATTATACACTGAAGAACGTTCTAGGTACTAGAAATAAATGAACTAAATGTGGTTATAACTCCTTTTGTAGGCATTTTTTAGCCCTGGTGATAGTGTTAATAGTTTCTTGATTTTATTATTGTCAAACAATACAACAGTTACAAGAACCAATGGGTCAACTTGGTTATATCTAGGTTTAGATACAAACTCAACAAATATTCATACAAAATAAAATAAAAACTAAAATGATAACTACATTGTTGTTAAAAAAATATTAAATTATTTATTTATTATAACTTTGGGTTACATGGTTTCCTAAGTAGAATATAAAGCATTATACTGGGTGGCGCAAAAGTAAAGACCCTATTTGGTTCAGCTATAACATTTTTTCTAAATTAGAAAACTAGATTTAGGTTTTTTTAAATGTATATTTGTGCCATTAAATTTCGTACCATTAGGATTTAAAGATGATGTCTTTTAAATGGTGACCTCCAGAGTTGATACACATTTGAGCCCTATTTATGACATTTTGCATAACTTGCCGTAACACTTCCTGCGATATGTTCGTTATTTCTTGACGAATGTTTTCTTTTAGAGCTGCGAGAGTCTGTGGCTTGTTCACATACACCCGAGATTTCAAAAAACCCCAAAGAAAGAAGTCTGGACTGGTCAGATCGGGTGATCTTGCAGGCCAAGGCAAATCGCCAAAACGAGAGATAACTCGGCTTGGAAAAGCGTCCCTCACTAAGTCCATAGTGTCGCGCGCTGTGTGTGCCGTAGCGCCGTCTTGTTGAAACCAGATGTGCTCCAGCCCCAATTCGTCCAAACTGGGTATCAAAAACTCACGTAACATGGTTCTGTAGCGTTCTCCAGTGACAGTTATCGCATTGCCTCCAGCGTCTTCGAAAAAATAGGGTCCGATCACTCTGTCAACACAGATGCCACACCATACAGTAACTTTTAGTGGGTGTAGAGGTGTTTCTTGAATAATGCGCGGATTATCAGTGCCCCAGAACCGAGTATTCTGCTTATTGACATGCCCTGAGAGATGGAAATGCGCTTCGTCACTCATAACCAATTTTGAAGGAAAATCATCTTGCAAAATGTCATAAATAGGGCTCAAATGTGTATCAACTCTGGAGGTCACCATTTAAAAGACATCATCTTTAAATCCTAATGGTACGAAATTTAATGGCACAAATATACATTTAAAAAAACCTAAATCTAGTTTTCTAATTTAGAAAAAATGTTATAGCTGAACCAAATAGGGTCTTTACTTTTGCGCCACCCAGTATAAAATCAAACATACATAGTCCAACTTAAGTGATAAGTTTATGTACCCTGTACTAGTATAAACTGTGTTACAGGGTACAAAAGGGTACTGTCCAGAAGCTAATGCTTTTGTAGTCCCTTTTGGGGACCTCGGACAATGGTGAGCGAAGCGTCCGGTGGTCCCTCTGAAGATTCGCTTCTTGTTCAGGGCGTGGTTCAAAGAAAACGTCCACGTTTAGTTGAACGATAATTATACTGTATTTGAATTCACCTTCACAATTTACATCTAAGCCGAACTTAATTAATAACATTGAATCCAAGCGCAAGTAAGTGTGGTTATAACTAAATGTAGAGAACTGTCCCAATCATAGAGAAAAGTTTCACTTGCGCTAGTGATGTGAATCGCGCGTAGCTAAATAGTGTTGTGTCTGCGTACGCGGTCCACAGACTAAACAGTGAAACTAGATACTAAAATATTAATACAGGGATGTGATTATAATAAAGAGGCGATAATGAACGCCACACCCTCTTTTGTTTACATCTTGCTTATGTATACTGTGAGGTTTACATTCATGGTTATGACCATGATAAATACAGATATTTTTAGCGTTCATTTTGTGTTAATTTCCCTGAGACAGGCATCGAAGTCTTTGACAGTATAATCTGCATCGTAATGAGAATGAGCCTCGTAGAGGGATGATGTATCACATGTTTTGGAAAATAGACGGTTTTTAGGGCGACAACCGGATTCTCTCGTTTAATTTTCATCCGAGGAACGACAAACGACTAGCTCGCACGTCATCCATTAACAAAAAAAACCTTAACACGCGTTAGACGAAGAAATAGACAAATTGGATCTAATATTGGATTTAAAAAATAAAGCTAGATATCCTTATCGCGTTACACAAGACATATCTACAATAGGATAAAGAGCTATTTTGCTTAGCTATCTCTTTTTACCTGCACAGCCAACTATGTGCTACATACTCAACTTTAATAATTTTATTAATTTTTATTATGTAATTGAATGACGTGACGAGCTAGTCGTTCGCCTGGTGTTAAGCGTCACGGCCGCCCATTACCTACAGATTGCAGTGTCACTCGGAAATCTAAATTAAAGTTTCGCGTGACACTGCGCACTGTGCACGTCATCCTGAGACATCACACAGTTTAAAAAGGATTTCTAGACTGTGAGGTCAGTTCTTAAGTCTCATTTGCCCAGTAATTTCACTAGCTACAATGCCCTTCAAACCGGAACACAGTAGTGCTTGCACACTACTGCTTTGCGGCAGAATAACTGGCAATGCAGTGGTACCTACCTAGACGAACTTTGCAGAAAAGTCCTACCACCTAGTAAGTTGACCAATTTCGAAAATCGCCTTCTCTTTTTTCTTCTATTTACATCAATGATAAGATACTTTGTTGAAGCATCATCACCAGCCTTAAAGTGAAGACTGTCATTGCTGAAAATATAGGCATCCCTTATAGAGCGCCACCTTAAGCTGATTAAACAATACACAACATATCCCAAGATATTAATAAAGCTCGTAAAAAGGTTTAAAAACTGCAAACACACTTTAAAATTCTAATTCGTGCTTTGCTAAAACGGATGATTTCCCTAAAGACTGAACAGTGCTAACGAACTTCAAAAGTAACGTAATTAATGTCGAAACTTGACATTTATGTCGTGATCATGGAAATATTTTATGAAATGGTAGTACATTTTATATTTATGAACTTGCAATGTTCTTTATGAAATATGGAGAAGTAGCGGCTAGATGTAACTGGCAACCTTATATCTGAACCTGCTGAAACTGTCAGTCTCATTTTAAACGTGAACGTTGTAAGAAGCTATAAAAGGTACTAGTGCTATTTGTTGTACTGACTTAAGAAGTTTACTGCGTAAGCAATATTACCTCGTGTGCACACTGCCAAAAACATCAACGATCCGGTCAGCTGTTGATAAAGTATATTTGCAGGAAGAATATTGTCTTTCCCTTCCCGTTTCATCAAACGCTGACCAGCCACTAGAGGTGTGGTCACTGTCTTGCAATCTTCCATTACAAATTCCTTAAGAAGCTTCTCAACATATTATGCCTCTTGATTTATTTTAATTCAAAAGTAGTTTGCTTAATTCTCATGCCAAATACCAGCTCTGCTTTCCCTAAGTCCATCATTTCAAAGCTTTTCATCAACAGCTTCTCTACTTGTGTCAACACAAGTAGAGAAGCTTCTTATTCCAGAAGATTAACAAATCGCTTACGTAGACTGCTATTATTAACTGTTATTGGAGTTACGCATATTTATTTATTTATTTCAAAAACAGTTATTGACTACTTTACACCTATATAAACGCAAGGTTAATTTTGAAGTTTCTTTAGTACCTCGTCCAACTTTAAGTTCCACTGCCTTGTAGCTTGCTTCAACCCATACAATGATTTTTGAAGAAGGCACACATAATCCTCTTTTCCATTTTCTATTAATCCATCTGGTTGGGAAATCATACACCGTCTTGTTTAAAATACCATATTCTGCTGCTAAATCCAGTACTTAGCAGTCGCAGTGATCCATGTCTCACTACAGGCAAAAAAGTTTCACCATAACCCCGGCCCGTTTTTGCCGAAATCCTCGAGCGACTAAGGAATAGCCTTGAAGCTTGAAGCGCTTTTTATTTTCCGCCAGTGGAACAATTCGGTGTCTAAATGGTACTTCTCAATGGTACGCCTGGGACGACAGCACTGCGGAGCATGAAAACCGTAACACTATTTTCCAAAAAAGTCATGTATAAGTATTTGAATCTCGAATTTTTATTTGTGCCCCTATATGCGTGACATGTTCAGTAACACCCTCTTAAATAAATGAAGATCAAAGAAAACGAAATTTAAACAACTAAAATCCCCGCCCTGGGTGACTCGATCTAAAACACAGAGCACGGAAAAAACACGCGTGCCCCCGAAGCTTCATTATTTTCAATGCTCTGTGATCTAAAATATAGACTACTATCATATGGTAGCCTGCCATAGATCGCGCATAGAACTGAGCACTCGTTAGGCTGCGCCGGTTTGTTGTAACTTTTAGAGTAGTCTCAAATACGGACTACAACATACTGAAAACTACTCAGTATTTGTGTAACCCGTATTTTACGTTGGTACTTCATTATTTTATTGTTTTAACCTGACCCACATTTTTTGACGCAAACTTTAACCAAAACCCAATCGTTTATCTTATACGTACTAATTTTGGTAGAAGATGAACTACTTCGTCAACTAGGTCTAGATGTCTTGGTCGGCTAGTCTGTACACTTAATATAGCTATAAAAATAAATCAGAACCTATATCGTGAACGCCGAAATCGATTTCGTCTGTGGATGATTCATAATTTGTTTTTGGTTTGTTCGGTTTTGTAAGTCCTAGATTTTGGTTACTTTTCTTGAGCAAGTTACTGCTTCTGTAGTCGTTTTTTTTTAAAGAATTTTCTACTTTTGAACTATTAATTACACTCACCCTACAGCCAACGGTCACATACATTTACTATTTTGTGAGGTCGTCCTCCTCACTCCAAATTTGCTGCGGCCGACGGGATCCATAATGAGCCTACTTGATTAATTTTATACTTATTCCACCTATATGTACGCTATGGAAGCAATAAAATATCTGAATCTGGCATAGATCCTGGACCCTAACTAGGATTCCCCATATCTAGGGACGAGAACCACGGTCCCACAACACTCAGGCGCAGAAAAAGTATTGCGCTTTTCTTTTCCTGTGCACAAATACTTGTACTGTCGCGTGAATCGAACCCACCGCCTTGGGGTTACGAGCCGACCTGCTCAA
This sequence comes from Ennomos quercinarius, assembly GCA_910589525.2. NCBI lineage: Eukaryota > Metazoa > Arthropoda > Insecta > Lepidoptera > Geometridae > Ennomos > Ennomos quercinarius. The sequence continues at coordinate 13,862,400 of OU342505.1, read as the reverse complement.
CCACCACACCACAGAGGCTGTCATTAAGGTGAAAGTTACACTAGCGTGGGAAATTCAAAATGTCTTGCATTCTTTTGCCAATAATAGCTTAATTACTCAACGTGATTACATGAAAACTAATTTTGCGCAAATAAATAGAATGTATCGACAAATTACGATTGAAAGTATCTCCTAGATATCATTGGTTTAGCGATAAATGGCAATAAACAATTTTCTTCTTAGTTTTTCGGTCTATTGCCATTTGTCGGGATACCGTCTGTACTAATAATTTCATTATTCATAATTTCATTTCACATACCTCATTTTTAATAATGATGAAATTTATAATGGTGGTTATTTATAAATAACTTTGTTCATAATAGTTACTTTTTATATTGATCTTTTCTTATACAATTTATTCAAATAATGTTTAAATTTATTAAAAATTATGTTATAATGTTAATGTTAAGAATTTTTTTATCATACTTTTTTTTATTATAAATTTCATTACTTATAATTTCATAATAATCAGCATTCATAATTGTATTGTTCATAATGACTTTTTCATATTTTTTAGTTAACATAATAATAATTTTGAGGTAGTTAAATCATTATATACATATGCATGTATACCCTAAAGATACTAAGATACTAGTCTAAGGCAAAGTCATAAATAGGTGCGACGACGAGCGAAGCGAGGAGGAGCGTTAGGTTAACTGTGACCACACGACGCACGAGCCGAGCGAGCGAAGCGAAGCGTAGCGAGCGTGCCGCGGCAGCGGCCGGCGAAGTGCCAGAAGTCACTTATCCTTATATTAAAAAATTACAGAAACCATCTATATTAAGTTTCAGGTTACCGTTATTTGATTTAAATATTTTACACGTGTTTTTATTAGACATTTCAAGTTATTTATTAAAATAATGCACAAAGTTCACCAACAACACCAAAATCAACATAACATGAGAAAATATAAGTTATTTTACAATTACCCACAGTCCACACGTTAATTTTGTTTGTTTTGACTGGATGAAGTGCCTGCATAGATTGAAGAGCAAATTGGCTTGCCGTACTACGTTTTTATAACTGATTAGGATATATATAACAATCAACAGTTCCAGTCACATTAATTTACAGTATTATTGATATTTTGTTTTATGCTTAAAGTTAGTTATGGTAAAAGAACATTATAAATTTGTACTGTTATGTTATATACGCCTTATGAGTTTCATTCTTATAAATTTGGATTATTATTAATTTTGATTTATAATAAAGAAAATTAGATGTAGTGAAAGTATAATAAATCACATTATGTGAAATGATGATTATAAGTAACATTTTTATTTGTAACAAAATTATGACAAACGATTTTATGAGTTTCGACAGTGAACCCATTTGTCGCTAAACCAATGATAAGTAAGTGATACTTTTAATTGTAATTTATTGATGCATTCTATTTATTTGCGCAAAATTAGTTTTCATGTAATCACGTTGAATTGTCCGCGCTAGTGTAACGTTCCACCATAATAAAAAAAATTATACCCTGTAGGTACTTAGATTATCTTCAAAGTTCAAACATTGATGAGAACTAACTGGACCTAACTCTCTAACTCTCCTAGATAGAACATCCACACATTAAAATTAAATAGGTATAGGTAAGTCCATTCCGAACAACAGAAAAAGCAACCCAGACGAAGCAAAAAGAAGGTAAATTACACAAACTCATTAAAAAGCCATTTGTATAATAAGCAAGGTGTAATCCAATTGTATAGCTTAATTGTGATGTATGTAACATTGATGTTTATTTAGAGAAAAAACATGGGTCAGCCAAGAAATGAGCAAAGGTTAATTTGTCCTCTTTTTTCTTATTTTATAGCTGCTCGAAAGAGAGAAATAGGTCAGTACAATGATTTATTTGCTATGAGATGGCAGATGCAGCATGTTATATTATATTTGAACACATATAATGTGATCATGACATTGTTTTTAAGAAATTATTCTATTAATTATATATATATATATCCGACGGTTACTCACGAAACATGTTTTATGGGAAGTTATATTTATCAAGGGGCTGTAATTCATGTTTTGTGTTGGAAAGAAGGCAGGGTAAAATTATGACCTGATTTTCCGCTGCTTCAACAATCTCATAGCTTAAGTAGGACGATGCGTCAAAAATTAACATTTTCCAGGTACCTTAAATTTTCCTAAATATTTTATGAACTCTGAACAGTTCGGTTCGGTCATACTGTCCTTTGATTTGAAGCCGTCCTTAACTTGTTACCAGAATCTAAAAAAATTCTGCAGGTAGGCTGTTATTAAATTCTGGTTTCAAGCGATTCAGTTTAAAAATAACCGGCCAAGTACGAGTCGGACTCGAGCACGAAGGGTTCCGTACCATTATCTATAAAAACGAGCATAAAAATCACGTTTGTTGTGTCGGAGCCCCCTTCTGTTTTTTAGTATTTGTTGTTATAGCGGTAACAAAAATACATCATCTCTGAAAATTTCAACATGTCTAAATATCACGGTTCATGAGATAGCCTGGTGACAGACGGACAGACAGTCAGACGGACCGGACAGCGGAGCCTTATTAATAAGGTCCGTTATACCCTTTGGGTACGGAACCCTAAAAATCAGCGCTGGAGGAATAGCAGCATCTGTAGCACTTACACAAGCAGCCATCGTCACATTTTCAGAATGTTCCTGTGCTATACGATGTACCCTCTTTGTACGTTTTTCGTCCATATTGCAGTTTGTTTATATACACCGCCAACTAAAATTTTACCTACCTAGTTATAATAAAGTCAGGGCTTATAATACTTGTTACAAGTTTCCCCACTGCGGACACGGTGTAAGTATATTTTATTACTTTTCTTGGAGAGATAGTTTTACGTTGCTGTTACTTTTATGTTTACGGTTCTTGAGATGAGTTTATAACTCGAAAAGCTATGAAGCTTTTAGAATCCGAAAGTCAATTCAACGTGTGCAGTACGCACGTTGAATTATTTAGTGGACATTCTATATTACTTACAAGAGCACATGCTATTTGCGTCCCCTGTACCAATGACTTATCTGTAAGTTATGTGCAGTTTTCGATGCCATCGCTCCGTGCCTCGGAGAGCACGTTAAGCCGTCGGTCCCGGTTGTCATAAGAACATCTATGGCAATCGTTACGGGTAGTCAGACGCCTGATAGAATCTGACACCTGGTCTAACCATCCCTGTTACTGGTTTTTTAAAGGTTGCGAGTCGCTTGTGTAATTCTGGTAGCTTGCCGCTACAGGTTAGATTGGGAGCCGACCCCAATAACAAATGGGAAAAGCTCTATATAACGAGGATGATGATGATGATGCTATTTGCGTCCCGAAATTTATTAGGAATACGCGCTTCCCGCTTGGTTGCTTCAAGTTCATTCATGAAAATCGTCCAATCACAAACGAGAAATGTACAGGAGTAAGTGTACCTATGCTGTAATATTTAACAGGTTGTTCCATCTGTGATCAGAACTGTTTAGATTGAAAAAAGTTTAGTTTTTTAACCCGTCGCCTTTGACCTGCATAACAAAATCAAATAATTGTACGAATGTCGCACGAATAAAAATCAAGAGTTTGTATTATTGTAACACGAAATATTTTTAAATGATCGTTTGAAATGTTTATTGTATTTTTTATGTAAATGAATTTAATGACGCGACAAGCTAATCATTCGCCTGATGTTAAGCGTCACGGTTGCCCATAACAGATTGCAGTATTACTCGGAACTCTAAATTAATATAGTTTCGCGAGACACTGCACTGCGCACGTCATCCTGAGACTTCATGATTTGCCCAGTAATTTCGCTAGCTACAATGCCCTTCAAACCGGAATACAGTAGTGCTTGCACACTACTGCTTGGCGGCAGAATAACTGGCAAAGCGGTGGTACCTACCTAGACGAACTTTGCAGAAAAGCCCTACCACCTATTAAAAATATACCTACTTATAAGTATATTTGACGGGACTATACCTTTACGCAAGAGGCACGAGATATGGTTTTTTCCTATCTGTGTAACTAAATTATTGTGTTTCCTAAGAATTATAAGTAGGCATTTATAACTTTTAACATCTTCCAGTTCAAAAACCGATATCGGTAGCCGAAAAAACTCTCGACAAAGAAAAATTGCTCGCATTAATTATTTAACATTTACTTTAGAAACCTTTGCAAAATTAATTTTCGTTGTTTGAGAAACGTATTTATTATCTCGAAACTCGTTCAAACCGAGTAATTTGATCTAAAAAAAGTTTTAAATCTGTAACGTTAGCTGTCCGGGATTTGAGTTAGAAAGGTTCGATTGTGGTCTTTACCCCTATATGAAAAAATAGATTTTATAAATGATGCGCAATGTTAGCTTACTCGCCGTTGTTTGTGGGAAATCGGCATTTTCATCTTCATTATCATCCTATTCCACTCGAGCTTGGATAAAAAAAAACTTTTATTGTGGAAAACATAATCCTCGAAATAATAATAAACTCGTCTGTAAGCGTGTGCAACTGCAATAGTTAAAGTATAATAAGGTTAAAGTAATGCTATTCATGACGCTTATCAGGTTTAGTTTTTGGCTCCTGTAACACAGGGTCTACCCTAGTATAGGAGCTAGTTGTTAGTTTTAATCTTGTTGTTAACCTTTACCTACTGCAAGACAATATTTATTTAACTATAACTATATATAGCTACTTATCTCTGTTTTGTGCAACTTTAGGTTAAGTTTTGAATGGCAAATAAATTAATTATTAAATTATTATTTAATTTCTCGGGTCTAGCCCGGACATTTGAGAGGCATTGGTGGGGCCAAAGCTAACACCAAGAGGCCCTTTTGAGTATAAAATTAACTACAACTATTACAAGGCATGGTATGGCATATTATAAACTATTTTGTATACAAAGGTTAAAAATAAATCTGGGCTTTTGTGGTGAACTTATGATGGATTGATGTTTGGTTTATGGAATGAGAAAACGGCACCTGCCAATTTTGCCTCACGTCAAAATGTTTGAGGCAGGTGATGACTTGCCACCCACTAAATGGGCTCCCTATAGTGGCTACCGCATATTGGTGCCGAGGAAGCAACATTGGTGTGGGTGGCTTAGGGTGTCGAGAGGTGTGCTGCACTTTCACTGAACGCTACTCGCGGCGTTATGCCCTTTAACACTTCCACCCTGGAGCTTAGGTTTTAGCTCTTGCGACTTCCACCCCCGGACAGCCAGTTAAGGCAAGCCAGGGGTCAGGGGTCTCATTTAGCCCCTTGGAATCAGGGTACGCGGTGTCGCCACTCATTATTATTATTATTAATAAACCAAAAAAACGACGACCAAGAAAAGTCTACGTTAGTAGTTATATTATTCTGCGGTAGGTACTGTAAGAGAATTTAGAAGAAGAAAAATTGGTATATTGCATTAGGTAGTAGATTCCAAAAATATTGTATTTACTGCCAATATTTAAACAGTGCAATAATTGGACCTGGTTTTGGATTTTAGATCAAGGCCTCGAGCCTGATCCTTGATGAAGGTGAAACGATTTGAATGTTAATTTGGCGTTAGATAATCTATTATTATTCTTCTCTGTTCATAATTCATAATTCATAATTTATTTATTCAATAACAATTTTTACATTGTGTTTGAAATTCACCTAAAACTCTAATCACCTATAATTAAATATAAATCAACAGTATAATTCAATATTTAAAGAATGATTTCCTAATTCCAGTTAATATGTACCTACAAATAACAGAAAACGATAATCAAACATAGCCGTTCTTGTCAATAAAATCCTGTACGGAGTAAAAACACTCTTCCAACAAAAGTCTTTTCAGTCTTACTCGAAAAATAGAGAGACTATCGATTGATTTCATCTCCATGGGCAAACAATTAAATAACTTGACAGCCTGGTACCTGGAACAGTGTTTAGCAATATTCAATTTTGGCAAAAGAGCACATTTTAGGTCTTTTCTTCGTGTTTCTAATCTAATGTTTTTCTGTTCCGCTGTCTCATATTTATGTCTAAACTTAATCACATCTGTGAGCAAGACCATAACATACAAACTAGGGACCGTCAGGATTTGCAGTTCTCTAAACTTATCTCTGCAGGACTCCCACGGTGGTATGCCCACCATAGTACGAATGGCACGCTTCTGTTACATAGTTACCTACGTTATCACAGGAAAATAATCAGTTACCTACCTATTATAATTACGTACATACCTCACCTTACAAGTTACCGAAATCTACCCCATGTCCATCATCCTAACCAAACAATGATACTTTTACAGGAAGGGGTATAATGTACATCGCCATGTTTTCCTATAAGCTGTATATCATCAGGGCTATACCTAATTAGTTTTATTATGAGAAAAAGGAAGAAAAAAATATCCGCACACCTGACTTGTCAGTTGTTTTCTTTCTGCTTTTACAAAATTATGCGTAGTTGCAAGGTTTTCGTCGTCAATATTTGATGCATAGCTTTAATGTCTATACTTAGCCATTATTTGAAAAATACCCTTCATTTCATCTTCTAAGATAATGACATAGCGAACTTTAGGTAATTTACCTATTTGTTTAGTAATCATGATTCTTCTGGTGTTCGTTTAGGCAAAAACACACACAAAACCGATTTGAGAGCTCTAATTGAAGAAATTTACCTTTGGTTTTATTTTTCTCTGCATAATTAATATACTTTTCACCTCACTAGCTCGGAAAGATTCTCTTTGTCATTCAAAATCTGGGCGTAAAAACGCATTTTAATCAAAGACTTCTATGTATACACCAGACAGGACATCTCTAACTTGCATTGTCAACCACTGCAAATATGCCAATGAGCATCTTCTCGCTCATACGATGCTCAGCTGTCAAAGCGACTGCACGTGGAGCAGTGAATAGCGGTAAAAATTATGATCCGAATGTGCCACGGCACTAGCGCTGCGTGTTGTGATCGTTGGTTAGACGATTTAATCTCGTAAAGCACTGTAGCGGATTTTAGTTTAATTATACAAAAAATGACAACTATTTGTGCTTTAAATAGCTTCTCTAGTACGTAGTACATATACCTCTTTGATTTTAATCGCTAGCGTGGAAAGTGTTTTTAAAATTAGAACGTTTCTATTTAATAATTTTCTCGTCAAGAATTCAGGATTTAATCACAGATCTGCCCAAATTTAACCTTCTTGATATTGTCAGTCCACTGAAAACTCATTAATGCCACAGACTACCTGCTAAGAGATACCCCAACCTCATTTTTAGAATAGTCGCACTGTCCAGCACCAAAGAGTATATAACCAATACGCTATCCAGCACGGCAACTGCATGAAAAATGGATGAAAAACACTTTTTCTTTAATTTTCCATGAATCACGTGACAAGCTAGTTATTTACCTGATGTTAAGCGTTACCGCCACCCATAGCTAAATTAATAAGCTAAAAACTAATCTTTTCTTAGCCTTTTAGCTGTTTTTCTTGCATTTTCCTCGCTGTAGTGAGGTGAAAAGTTGTGTGTTGCACTCGGCAGCAAAGTTTTTCTGCGTCTCGTACCTTTGAAACCTTCGCTACGCTCAGGATTCCTCAGTCCTAGAATCCTTCGCTTGCTCAGGTTTCAATTGAAGTACTCGTACCAAAAACCAACTTTGCAGCCTTGTATAACAAATAACTATTAAAGCTTTAGACTAAGATGGCGGTCTGCGAAATAATGAAGACGGTGTTGCCATTCGAATAAATAATAATTTGTTTTTCGTAGATTCATACACTTTTGAAAAATATATTGGTGACGCTGTAGCTGGGTTGTATTCCGATATTCAAAGTGCTACAAACAGTTTTGTATCGCTCCAATTATCCACAATAATTAAAATAGATTACGGTGGCCACCAACTACTACTACTCTATTGCTTTTGTTAAGTTTATTTTTGTAGATTAAAGCCTACAAAATGTTAGGACCACTTGAAATGCTAATAATTCATTATTTTCGAGTGGCAGAACTTGGCAAGCGGCTGGTCTGCACATCAAAGGAATAGAAATGGTAAATAGCCATAGAAATTGTGTTGATGTAATTATTCAGTAACTGTATTGTCTGTTGATTTGCTGCTTGGATAGTTTGGAGTCTGTATTTATTAAAATGTTAATGTAGCTCTACACAATCATTTTTAACGTTCCACTATTTTATCTATATTCTTTAATAATTAATATTTAAATTCTTAGAATAACATTGTATTGTATTGCAGCATAGGCCAGCCCCCTACTAGGTGGACCGACGATCTGGCGAAAACCGCGGGGAGCTGATGAATGCAGAAATCGAGCAGTTGCTCAAAGTGGCGCTCTCTGGGGGAGGCCTATGTTCAGCAGTGGACGTCTTCAGGCTGTTGATGATGATGATGATGAATAACATTGTAACCAAGGCAAAATCTGAACATGGAAGATAATTAAACATAGTAGATTGTGTCACAAGGGACCAAAGTAATGTATTTAAGTTATTTGAATCCAGAGCGAAGCGAAGGATCCTTGAGTAGAATCCTAAGCGGGGTGAGGGATTCAAAGTACGTCGCTCGAGGTTAAATAACTGTGGTACCATGTGGCACACTCCACTTTTCATTCTCCTCTATGAAAAGTCATTTTGTCACTGTTATTAAGTGCGCCTAAATGGCCCAATTTAGACACACTTATCGAAGAACCTTTCGCCCCTTTTCGAATAAATAGGATAAAAAATATTTATGGGTATATATTAAAGTACTTATTAAAATCCAATAGTATGGTTTTTGTAAATTTTGGCTGTTTGTCTGTATGAAAATTCATCACACATAACTGGATACAACATGTTAAATTTATAACACCCTATTGTTTGGGTTGTTGTTGGGTTAAATCTATGCACGGTACAAACGTTTGTACCATGCATAAATCTAAATAAAAGAGGAAAAATAAAGCAGTTACTTCCTGAAAATGACCCACAAGGGCCTTATAGCTGCCACATTTTTGTCTTGCTTCGAGTGTGAATTTCTAGTGATTTTTTTAGCCCCGCATTTGGCCGCAATCTCACCTGATGGAAAGTGACGACTACGATGGTAGATGCTTGCCTAGAAGATACCTATTCACTCGCGACTTGAAGAGCTCCAGATTGTACTTATCGGGAAACAAACACGCTGGTACTGTTCCATTCCTTCGCTGCTCGGATTATAAATGCCAAGTCAAGCCGCTTTGATTCACACTATTATAATAACATACTGTAAATGTGATGTTTTCAGTTTTACCATTAAATCTGATAGAGGAGATCAAGAAATCTTCAATCTCCAATCTCTGTCAAATTAGAAGATTTTAAAACCAAATTAGCTTCGAAACATACATACCCTTTTGAGAATTCTGATTGTGATTTTATATCATCTTCAGTAACTCCAAATGTTCCAGCGAGACTCCGAATCCACAAGTTGCACTCCTCTTAAATCTATTGGTTCTTACAAAATTAATTCTCTTTCTCTGTGGGGGAGGCCTCGACTTCAGGCTGTTGATGATGAAAACCAAATTAGCTTCGAAATATATATATACACTTTTGAAAATCCTGATTGTGATTTTATATTGTCTTCAGTAACTCCAAATGTGCGAGCGAGACTCCGAATTTACAAGCTTCAATCTAATTCTGCTGGTTCTTACAAAATTAAATACCTACAGTAAATTTGTCTACCGTCCATGCTAACCCAGCAGGACAAAATGAATGAATGAAACTAATACCCAACTAATAATATTTGACGATGGGGAAGAAAGGTTCTCGAGTAGCGACCACGAACCGGAAGACGCAGCGTAGGCCGGCCCCCCACTCGGTGGACCGACGACCTGGTGAAAGCCGCGGGGAGCCGATGGATGCAGGAGGCGAGCAGCCGCTCAAGGTGGCGTGCTCTGGGGGAGGCCTATGTTCAGCAGTGGACGTCTTCAGACTGTTAATGATGAGGATGATGATGAATATTTGACATGCATGCATGTATTTTCGCAAAACATTTTAAACTAACACACACTGAAATATTTGTGGGAAATTAAGGGCCGCCTGTAAATCAAGTGTTATTGTTACGAGAAAATATGTTGTGTCAAGCCCATTACTTTTGATTTATACTGTGGCTAGTTATACAGGGGGAGGTTATTAGGTACAGGAGAATTTTTCGGATGACGGGACTAGGAAATTGGTCAAGTCTTTGCAAACTATTTTCATCGAGTTTCTGAACTTTGATAAGATTCAAAGTTGTGGAAACAGGAAAACATTGAATGAATCAAAGTTATGATATATAATTTAACTAGACTCTCCACTGTTACTTGCCATTTATCTGTTTTCCTGCAAAAACAGTCAATAGCCCAAGACAAAATGTGCTTTCGATAAGCTTCCGTAAGCGCAGGCCAGTCAAAAATTAAATCATTGTTTATATGAGTTAACGTTTTTCTGCCTGCTTGTACAGTTTTACTCTTTTTTTTTCTTCTCTCGATAGTGGTGCGAATGAGCCAAACGAAAATAAATACATGGGCGGTTCACACGGCGGTGCGAATCGCCCAAGTGTTATAATAGCAGAGGATGCTTCACACCGCGGTGCGAAAGAGCCTATTCATTTAGATCACTTGGGCGATTCACACAGCAGTGTGAACCAAGCGCGGTGTGAAACGCAAACCTGCGTGACAACCACACATGGTTGTCACGCAGGGTAACAATCATAATAGCTAATAAATGTTTCACTTCATAACCAAAAATACCAAGGAAACTATATTTCAGAATGTACGGTACCTAAGTACCTATAAATCAAATAAAAATAAAATAATTTATTTAAATCAGATCAAAATCCACAATATTATTATTAAATAAAACCTAATCAAAATACCTAAGTATAAAAGAACTAGCTAACCCATTCGGCTTCGCATGGGTAAATTAATTTAGAGCGAGCTTTGCCGCGGACGCAAGCTAGTATCACAATAAAACATAGCCTATGTCACTCACGGATCGTATAGCTATTGACTAGTGAAATAATTATTCGAGTCGGATAAGTAGTTCCTTAGATTAGCGTGTTTATAAACTCACAAACCTTATAGGCACTTTACAGGATGATAGCATTTCACGTCGATTTTAGTTCATGTCAAACAAGGATCAACCTGTGTATCATAGATAACGCATTTTGAGGGGTCTACCTGTAGGAATGAGGATAAATGTTTGTTCAACTGGACAATAGGATTTGGGACACGCTGACATGTACAACATCTCTTAAGTGGTTGTTGTGTTACAAACATACATTCTTTTCTTTATATAAAGATTTCCTAGTTTATGTTTTGACGTTTTTATTGGTTTTATTAGTTTTTACGTTTGTGCTTGCAGTTTTGCACGTACATCAAGATCAGGTTTGTGGTGTTTTTGTCAAGCGGTACCTGTCCAAAATATTTGTAAGTTCAATCCGAAGTATACATAGACAAGATGCGCGGGCATCTATGAGGCGGCTGGAGCGGGGTGTTATAAAAGAAAAGTTATTTTCCTTTTCAGACGTTTATTTGCCTTCATGGCTGACTTAACACTAACTATTAATAACATACATTAAAGACAAGAAAAACATGACTAAAAGGAGGTTAGGTGAGAGACGCAAACAAACTATGGCATCTATAGGGTCGCACGCTGATTTGAGCTCGAAGAATTGTGATAAGTTTAGTTATAAGTGGAAAGTAATAAAGATTTGAATTTATGACAGCAAGCCTGTGAACGATTGAACCTTAAAATAAAACAAATGAGAATAATTAATATAAAAAGTACGTATGTATGGCTCTCGGCATAACGACATACCTACATTAAAAGTTCTAGAGATAAACACAAACTCTACCGCGCAAGCTATATAGAGCTGCACAAAAAATGCTTTTATTAAAATGCCATGAGTGTGTTATAACGAATTGCCTGACATTTACAAGAACTTTACCTTTAAGCCATTTTTAAGCGAAAGTTGACTCAATAGCCCGAGACAATTCATGTATTTTGCGATCTAGGTAAATGTATATAATCATGCCTTAAGTATAAGGAATGATAATAAATAACTAACTTTATATAAGTAAAGGAATGGTAATGCTGCCAGCATTCTGGGCACTTTTCCCTCCGCCAACGGTTTATTTTAGGTTTTATATTTTAGTTTTAAAGTTTTTAGGTTTAGTTTAGTTTAGTATATACACGTTACTTAAGTTTTTACATCCAATAAACCTTACCAGTAAAGGTAATGTAAGATATTGTATGTATTATATTTTATTATTAATTAAAAACCTTATAATATCTAAACTATTATTGTTATCTATAGCTACCTCGTATTATTATTTTTTATTTGGGTAATCTTTTCTTTTTCTTTTTTCAACCAGCACTACCACTCGTTCCACACTACACAAACGTTAACTGGAAGAAAATGCTACTTAGCATTAAGCTCGCCTATGTACTTGCTTTACTTTTGTGCTATAAAGCATTTTCTATCTATCTATCTATAATACACCTACCAAAATTGCAAGACTGATATGCAATTTGAAATTAAATGTGTCTCTTTAGGCCTATGTTCAGCAGTGGACGTCTTCAGGCTGATGATGATTATTATTGTTAATCTGCTTCAAAAAATGTATTCTAATGTTCCAACAATTTTATTTTAACTTACAGATATTTGCGTAATAACTTTGAAATACGTTTACCACAAGTATTATTATCATTAGCCAACCATAAAGTCTACTGTTAGACACAAGCCTCACCTAAAATACGCCACTGATTTTTAGCTTTTCTTTTCCAGTCATTACGTTTGTCGGATAGCCAATCTCCTCTTGACACGTCTGCCCTATCAGGTATTTATATGCAAGCCAATTGCACTTGAGCGATACGCTGTAATGTAACAGAGTATAATCTCTCATATATATTTTTCATCCACAGCACAGAACCTAAGTCCGATCCAAATTTTTTTTTTAAAATTAATTAACGCTATGATTTTCAAAGAAAACTACTTATATGAAGTTTTCACGGACTCTCTCAAGACAGAACGCGAACAGGCAGTCTTAGTGCAAAACTATGCAGAACAATCAGTTCTTAGATTGCACTTGAAGACGCTTAGTAAAGATACTTACTCCGGCCCTGTAGCTCAGCAAACAATGCTGCAGTCTAACTCCTGAGCCCACTCTCTGAAATCTACTTACAGAATCGATTTTATTTCCTTTGATTTCATCTTGAAGATTATCCCATTAGGTAAAAGAATTTTCTCTGTAATAGGCGTTTTTAAGAATGAGGTATAACATGAAATCTATTTAAGTAAAATTAAGCTGCTTTAATTAGAGGTAAGTATTTCATTTATTGGAAAAGAAAAACTGGAAACAAACAATACTCGTGAAAGACGATCCCGTGTCAAAAGTTTACTATAAATAATTTTCCACGAATATCTTATCTAAAAATCAGTTTTGGGAATTAACGATGTAATGAGAATGCTTCATGGCTTGGTAACTACTGGCAGTTGTATCCAGAAGCAGCAGGCAATGTTTTGTATAATATAAATTTATAAGGTATACTTTTGTTTATTATCTTTAGGAAAAAATAAGCCACGTAGTCCCGGTTTGCGAATAGGACCACCCCATCTCTTCCCGTGGGTGCCGTAAGGGCTGGCTAAGAGAATATCCAGGGAATGGCCAGCATTCTCCTCGGTACATGAAAATGTAACGATCATCAAGACGCCTGCCAAGTGTAGTGAGTATGGGTCTTTTGGCAGATCATAACTGTGTTTTTTTTTTTCAATAAATCGACGGTCGTCTGACATGCAATTTTGATATCAGTTTGTCGTTATTCTTTGATCTAGTTACAAAATGGTATGCAAATGTTCAAAAGCAATGCTTAAATGTATTTGGAGGGCAGATAGATTGCACTGACTGTAATTTATTATGACGTAAAATTTTTTCGGCACGTTGACGGCTTGGTAATACATAAAACTACGAGACGTGAGGCCCCTCGGACCGCGAGGCCGCCGACCGTAGGCAGTGCCCACGT